>JAPQRN010000018.1:25557690-25587190 GCA_037367275.1 Coranthus polyacanthus
CATCCATCCATCCATCCATCCATCCAATTGTACAATCAGCAACCATTCATGCTCACATTCACACAGCCTGCAATTTATTAACTATCTATTACTATTACCTTGTATGTCTTTGGACTGCAGGAAAAAGACAGAGCATGCAAAAGAAACATGGGGGGGGGGGAGGCAAGAAAACATCAAAAAACAAACAGTTCTATCGGATCAGATTTTAGGACAGAAGCTGAAATCTTGTTCTTCTTCTGCCGCGTAAGCATATTAAGTCCAGTCACTGATGCAGAGCCTCATCCTGTCTGATCTCCGTCCTCACAGGCAGATGCATTACTTATGAGTGGGAAGAGTGATGCAGAAGTCATACAACAGATTTAGATCTGGATGAGAAAGATGGATGGTAGATATCTTTGCATCACAAAAGACTCAGGTCATGCAGATCAGAAATATGTCTGTATGTATTCATACAGCATGGCATGTCTTGCGGTCAATTATTAAAGCTTTGTTTTAATTTCAGTGCATAATTTATGTTAAAAGATGCCCTCACTAATCTGAGTGCTTACACTGTCACTATTTGGGAATCCGTCTGTTCCTGATCTTTACCTTCTTTTGACCCTAGAAAATGATGTATAAGCACTGTTGACTGTGCGTTTCTCAACGCTTATCTTAATTCAGTAAGCGGTAAAACAGTAAATGAAATGCAGTCAGAAGGACATAATGTCAATTCTGAAAGACGAGTTCTGTTTTGCTTAATTAGTTTTCCCTGAGTTTGTAATTTCTGGCAAGTTGAGAGAGGTAGTATCCACACTGAACTATTTCAACTGTAATTAAGGGGCTGTATGAACATTATCCTTAAATGCTGTGGAAATTTCCATATGTTAGACACTGCTCTCAAATGATCTATTTAAATATCTATTTACAGGACTACCTGTAATGAGCAGAGTGACAGCAGGTTATTGCCAATTACATCCTCTGCACACCACAGCAACTATTTCCTTCCAAGTATAATGTGTCATTAGGCTTGTGCTGCTGTGAAAATGTCCCAGGGAAAAGTGATGCCTAAATGCCAGTGACCGCAGAGTATTGCAGCCCTGCTGTGCAAACACTTACACTTAGGTTGGAGTGCTCTGACACCACAGGAAGATGGAGGGGGCGGTCTTAGCCTTCTGTCCTCTGCACGGCAAAACATACCGCTGAAATATGGACAAGGATCGAGAAATTCACTACCCGGGGCATCTGAGACATAAGCTTGGCAAGCACCAGCCTGTCAGGGCAGTCAAGGCTGTCTTTGCTCAAAAGAGCCACAATGCCATGCACCAATATGTTATGACAAACCTAAGCTTAAAAGACACAATTAGGAAAAGGCAAGAGCAGCCAGTTATCGGTTGGAGGGATGGCAGATTGACAGCTAAGGAGAGGCAAAGCAGCCTTAAAGATCAGCTCTGTCGGGGAGATGAGGGCACAGCTCTGTCATCTCTCCAGAGTCTTCACTCCATGCTTTTAATTTCCAGGTCAGCATAGGATATAGGCAAGGAGCCAAACTGCCTAAAAAGGGCCAACTTGAAACAACAAGTCCTGTCCTGTCTTATCCTGGGCTCAGGGTGCAGATAAGAGCTGAAGGGCTTTGAGCCCTAGCCCTCAAAGATATATCTCTTGAACAGAAAAACACTAAATCCCACCATCCCTTCATCTCGCTATAAGTGGTGGTCCAGAATTAACACCGGAGTAAAGTTTGTACATTTTCAATCCCTCTGTCTTTCTGTGTTTTAAGTGCAATGAAAAGTTAATATGCACCGTTCAGTCTCTGTTTTCTCTGCCTCTTACATTTTACATTTACCCCTTAATAGTTTCAGGTCACAGAGTTATTATAGTTTTAAAATTTTCATTCGATTTTTTTTGTCTTTCGGTTTAGTTTGGATAAGTTACATTTTGAGGACTTGAGTTTCATTTAGTTTATATTTATTACCTATAGTTTTTCCGGTATTATGAGAAAAGCTTTGATTTATAGAAGCTGAAATATACAGTACTGAGCTATATTATTATTACCATACATATGCATTTTCTCAACTGGAATTGTACTTTCTGTCATGGGAATGGAGGTCACACTAAATACCCACTATATGCCTGAAGAAGCCATTGTGTTTTTAATATTGTGTGCATATTTCCTGTATGTATCTCCATAAAGAGACTGAGAAACAGATATATCTGTTCATTACAACCCTGCAAAAACAACAAAGCTAAAGGTGGCCTCAGACATCAGCAGAGGAGTGAATGGAGATGAGGTCCATAAAAAAGATGTCATTTATGTATAGATATATAGAGAAAATACAATAACCATGTTCAACCACAGTGCACAATCTGAACTTAATTCAAATCTTTAATAATATGCGCCATAGTAACTTGAAGGTATTTCACATATACGGTGATAAATGCCTTGCAAATTGCAACTTTATGATGGAAATGGAAAAATGAAAGTTCTCAAGAGGTATGTCACCATACTGTCTCCATCCACCTGCACCATCTGGTATTTTGAAAATGCAGGAATAAACAAACTCTGGCCACAGAACCCGGTGCTCAAATGTTATATCATGATTTCAGTCTCATTTGAATAATCTGTCCCTGAACTTATCCCACAGCACTTCTTGAATCACTTGCTTCAGCTCGACAACAAAAGATTTCACCATGTTTTCCTCAGTTTTAAGTGTATAGAGGTCCTAAAACCAAAAATACCCCTTTCATTTTTTTCTCCGTAATCGTTCCGCTTCCTTGTGAATGACACAACTGTGTTAGACAAAAATGCACATGACGCCGACACCAGACTAATCTGATCTGCATCATGTTACCACACCTGCACTGAGTGAGATTAGAGGCAGGCAGGTGTATCTCACATGTCTCAGGCATTTTGGTATGTTAATGAGGTTGGAGTATGAGTCTGTGTGAACTGATTAGGAGACAGAGGAGACTTTGTGTGCAGCATGCAGAGAAAGTTGAGCTCGTGGCCATCAGGGTGGCTCCACCGGGATCCATTGTCATTGCTAAGTTTCGCTTGGCCCGGCATAGTGCAGTATGAAAATGTAATCAATAAATATGAGATAAGTTTCCTTTTATCTCTGGGTTACGGTGACCAGCGAACACCATCTGTTGACCACGGACTGTGAACCTAAAAGACTGAAAAAAAAAAGAACCTCGTGACTGCAGTTACATTTTAATCTGAATATTATTTTCTCTGTCCTATTTCCATCCTGTTACTCGAAGGCAACGCTGCAGGATGCTTTTTCACAGCTGTTTTTTGCATGTTAATGTTTAACCTTAATGTCTCATGTTTTTCTTTATTCTGATGCTTCAGCAACCTTCTCTTTCAAATGTCTAGTGCATCTGTTTAAACTACAATCTGCTGAACAATAGTTTGTGACCATAGTGTCTGAAGTGAGTGTAAAGAAAGATTAAAATGGCATGTTCCATTCACAAAGTTAATTTTGTACCACAGTCGGTACGTGTAGAGGTTTTGCTTTGGGAGAAGAAGAACTTTGGGGGATGAAGGCTTCCAGGATTAGATGTGACATTACGATTTTGTTGTCAAGAGGCTTTTTTACAAGGCAGGATTAGTGGGTTACCGAGCTAAAGTTGGGCTTAGCCCTGGCTTTTGTGTCTCATGACAACGACTCAGTCTGAAGCTGAGCTGACCCACTCAGGCTACGGGGATCAAAAATTATAATACATTATAAAAAGTCATTTAACCTTGGTTAAAAAAATAGCATCACCACTACCAAAGGATCCTGTGATCAGTGGTGTAAACGTGATAATGTATTGTCACAAATATGAGTTTTACTTTTTCAAAATCACTGCAAAACACACTGGCTGACTATGCATGTCATTAACAAATTAAATTTACTGTTGCATGTTAAGCGTGCAGAAAATGCTTGATTGCAATTTCAAGAGTGACAAAACAACTTATATTCACATCAGCTCAGCCTTTAGGGGACACAGAGCAAAGCAAACTTTATGAATTGAAAATCCTGCCACAGACATCATACTGTATTAATGAAAAAATCCCCACAGTGCTTTAATGACCTGGCAGTGATAAGCCTATTTACTTACACATGCAGTTTTCCTCTAGCTATCTCTTCAGAGTTTGGCAGCAGCTACGGTTACTTTTTACTCTTGCAGTGTGTGTTGCTCATATTTATTCATTATGATCATTATTTGTTCTTTTATACAAACATAGTGTTACTGATCCACTTATTTCCCATGCGCCCCACTTTTACTGCCTGGTTAACAGTTTTGAGCTATCACAGAAATGCACAGACTTTGTTGAACTTGTTTCGGTCCACGTGTTTACCTGTTCCCTTCCTTTAAAAATCCATCGATCATTCACAGTGGCTCTCTCTTGCCTCAGTACAGACCAGAGGTGGGAAGCAACAACGCTGGACTTAAGTAGAGTTTTTAGGTATCTGTACTTTACTTGAGTAACTTCATTTTAACACAGATATCTAATATTCAAAACAGGCTTTTTATACTAGTTTCAATGCATTTGAGAGGAATTACTGATAGATTATATTTATTTTGCATTGTTGCATGCCTTCCCAACATGACGACTGATTTCAAGTGGATGGAATAATAGCATATAAACAGATTATCTCGTGCGTCTACGTGTATATATCCATCACTGCATCCCCTATCCAGCATCTACAACATCTAAAACATGCTGGATTGTGGCCCTCAGGGACCAGGATTGGGCACCCCTGCAGTACTGTAACATACATACCAAAAGAAAGGGAGACAGTGGAGAAAAGGTGTCATAACGTCTCAAATTCTGCAGCTCATTAGAATCGTCTTCACATTACATTAACATGACGTGATGTTCAGTTAGCTTTGCCCAGAAACAGCCAGTACAAATATCCTTCAACGAACTGTTCTTTTTCACTGTTACAGCAGTAAAGACGTTGAGTCTCTTATACCTTATACCTTATATAGGTGTCTGAACTTCTACTTGCGTAAAGAATGTGCCACCTATAGTAACACTTTACTCTAGTGTAGGACAGATGTGCTGAATCCACTTTAGTCCAGATCATCTCATATCCAATTCGTCCTTTGCTGCGATGGGGCTGCATACAAAGCCGGTATGTTCTTTTCAACCAGCCACGTGTTTTGTTTTTTTTGCAAGTCAACAGCCTGTCGCAGTCACTTTTTTGTACTTTTGAGTTCCCTTTATATTTTTCATGATTTAGAATAGAAAAAGGGGAACGTGTTATTCAGTTTGGCAGCTTCTTTTGGTGAACATTTAATGGTTTAACTGCACTCTCTTTAGCAATTTATAATTAAAAAGTATTAACAATTTATGTTTCTGTCCATCAACACCTTGATACGTATTTTACAGGACATCTCTCAGTCTTTGTGTTGTCAGCATCCCTGTCATGCAGTCAAAATATAAACAAGCTCTTGTCAGGCTTGAATGGGTTGGGTGACTTTGGAGACGTAGCCTCCCCTGAATACATTCAGCCCACAAATATTTTTATAGTCTCGCTGCAAACCACAAAATCCATTTTTACCTTCCCGAACTGGCCTGTAAATTAATAACTTGGGAGTCAATTTACTTTAAAGCGTGACTGTTGACGTGTAAATCATTGAACATGCTCACTATCCTATTTACTACCTTTTTTTCCCCAGGGGGATGGAACAAAAGGCCTCACAAGATGACACTTTTCTGTCTCAAAAATCAAGCAGGAAAAAAAATGAAGAAGCAGCAGAGCTTTTTTCCTGCCAAGCTCCTCAGCTTATCGGAGCCAACCTTTTCAGCTAATTCTTTAAAACCAAAAATGTTCAAAAACCCAAACTCAAAGGCAATCTTTCTTACTGTCACATAACAAACTCTATTACTAGTCTGGGGATGACAGCTTCTTTCCTTGCCTTACACACAGTATAGCTGACTTTTGGAAAGCCTGTCCGTGCCACCTTTACGTGGCTGCATCATTATCATCACTGCCTGTCGGCTGTCTGTGTGACAGTGTGTTGCTTACATAAGTCTCTCGGTGTGTGGGTCCTGCTTAGTGTGGTTGTGTGTGCTCAGCTGTCTCATTGTCTTTCACTTTCAGGAACCTGCTGCAGTTCTATGACTTAATGTAGCAGCCTGTCCTCATGGGCTGAAGTCTCAACTTTTGTCTTATTATCTTTCTCTTCATATTTTTATTCATATTTTGTACTGTCTTTCATTCATTTTCCTGTTTTATTGCATCCAATTAAATGTTTAGTCAGGCAACCTTGCACATTCAATGAATAATTCAATGAATAAAAATAACACGAATAATCAGAGAAAAGCTGCGAACTCTGACATGGGTCTGATCAAGGCAGGTCTAATGGGGAGGAAACTCTAAACACAGCGGAAGGATTATCTGTCCCATCTGTCCTGGGAATGCTTGGCTGAGTGAGTCTTCAAACATATATACATAAAACAAGTAATGCAAAAAGTGGTTTGTCTTGTAATCATGGTTTTCTTGTATTTCTTGGCACATTGTTAGCAGCTTTTGTATGCAATATGATGGACTCAGGGGTTGTATAATGTGTAGACAGTTGAGTTGCTTAGAGAAAAGAGCTAGCCCCCTAATTATGCAGTCTCTTGTTCCAGTCTTCCTGTTTTATAAGGAAGACATCGATTGCCACGGGGAAGTCGGGTTTTAGGGCATTGAGCCAACAAATGCAAAATGTCAAACTGGGTCTTTTGAATTGTCTGCCATCTGGTTAATGTGCAGCTTCAAAGCAGTGTTAAAAAAGCCGTCTGCGTGGTAACAAGTGATAGAGCAGTGCGCAGTAAATGATCAAGCTTTATCTTGTTAAAGAACAGCCAATGTGCAGCTTTTATTTGAGCAATTATGGATTTTTTTTTATTTTATATTTTTTTTCTTGAGATTAGGCTGTGTTCACAATGATGCTGTATGTGAAAGACACAGGGGCAAAGATATTAAATTGCAGGAGACAGTGTTTCAATCACTCCCAACCCGTGACATACTGGCGATTGGCAAGGGCGTGACATTTCGATGTATTGCTCAGGGTGCACCTCGAGCACCATTTTGCAAACGCGCTGGGTAGGCGTCATTTTTTGATGCGCTGGCTAGTCCAAAAGACATCTAGACAATGTCATGGTTACGGTTTGGTTAGGTATAGGTATGTAAACAACTTGGTTAAGGTTAGAAAAAGGGGCGGCGGAGGATTGGGGAATGGCTAAAACCATAAAATTAAAGAGAGAAAACATAACATGAAATGGGATATGTACCCTGGTCTCCACAAACTTTGGTGTTTTGCCATAAACACCGCAACCACCTCCTACTAAGGTTTTTGCCTGTAACCTGACACCCGTCAACTGACCCATGTTGCCAATTTCCAATGTCTAAGGACTTCTGTCAGGTACCGTGTGTGTTGAAATTTGATGCTGTACCCTGAGGGTTGAAAACGGACACCGAGGGCTCATGAACAAAGGTAGTATGTGACGACTTGGGAGTGAGAACGGGCTTGTTTCAAAATGAGTTCAACCCACATTTATAGCTTGTATTTACAGTCCATAATTTTGACTAAATATGTGATGTGTTTAAGGTCACTGTCTCCAACTTCACCTGACAATCTGTTCATGTGGTGCTATGCATTTGCATAAGTGACCCAAAAGAAGACTGGAAATAGCTCCGCTATATTAATGAGCAGGTTGATAGGCATTATATATGAGTATGTGGTGTACCTGCACACACAGCACTTTCAGGGCAGTAATGGCAGTCATATTCCTCCGGCAGGATAAATGACCGTCTCTGATTAGGTTTTATACTGTGAAAGTGATGTAAGAGAGGAAGGTCTGGCCCGAGAGTAAGGATGAATGATGAGGCCATTTGAACCTAAACAGGCCACACATAAGTTATTTGAAATTATGAGACCCACACCCGGTCTAATTCAGTGGCATTTACACAGCAGTGTGACTCAGAGGATCGGCTCCTCGAGTACAGTAGCACTTCACTGCTTCCACCAAAAAACTCCAGCAAACAGATTAATCACCAAATAGCTGGGCATAAAGAGTGAGTTGTCTGAGGGATAGAACCTTGTGTACAGTTTGGCCTTCAGGCCACGTGAAGTTGTTTTTGCCAAAATCCATCAAATTATTCCCTTTGCAAATAAAAATCACAGTATCAGTAACCTCACTGCAGCGATACCTACACAGCTTCTCCACCACAACTTCAGAAACACTGTTAGAAATAATTTCTCTAAATGTCACATTATGTTGTTTCTTAATGTTGCCTGCGTTTCATGGTGCACTTAAGAGAAAAAAATATGATTTTTAAAAAACAATCATCTCCTTAATTAGCCCTTACCCTTTGCAGAGAATGCAGAAAATTGCTTTCAAAGCCGATTTGCCCTTTCCTCTACTTGTGGACTTGCTTAGATTATGAGAAGCTAAAGTACTGATACAATTAAAGATGACTGTAGGGTAAGGCTTCAGTGCATTAAGTATGCATTAAACGCATTAAATGTCATACTAATGAACAAATAATGAGGCCTTTTTTTTTTTTGTTATGTTTGATATCTTGTTTACAAAAATGCCTTTTTAAACTTTTGTCCGTGCTTCTTTTGATTGGCTTTTTTTTTTTCTCTTTTGTCCTTCCTTTGACCTCGGACTAAAATGACATCCTTGAATAATTCCAATTAATGGAGAAGCTCTCAGGGGACGGTCTAATGACTTTTCTGCTGGTGATGGGTCTGGTGAGTTCCCCTGGGCTTTCCCTCCAGTAAATAAGAGGAGCATTGTCTTAACCTTCCTCCTTCAGTCATTTAGATAGTTTTGCTTTAACGTATTCTGTAGTGTTCGTCTCCCCAGTGAGCACAGCTTATTTGTAGGCAGCCCCTCGAACCCGGGGGCCTCACTCAGTTTGAGCTCTTATGGTATATACGCAGTGGCATTTTTCACACTGCGCAATAACAGTGTTCATGTAGGGTTATGCTCATTATCTCTTTCCCTTATTCATCCCAGTGGTTTTGATGGTCTGCAATACATTCTTGTTTATATTTCTACCTCTTCAGGTATACAGCAAAAACGCCTGAATCTGCACAAGCCAAGCATCTCGTTTATGATGAATTCTGCTGAGGGCCATTCTCCCAATATGCTTTACTTATACATTTACATAACTTTAGTGTGTAATTTTCTCATTTTTGCAACACATCCTCAACCTATACAACAGAGTATGTTGGTTGCCAGTCACTCGCAAAACAGCATATATGCACAGACAAACAATTCCACAGATAACGTTAAAAAATACTTCTTACATTTAGGCTGTGACACTACGTACAATAATTAAGGTTTAATTAGGTCTAGGCACAAAAACAACTTAGGTTAGGAAAGGATCATGCAAAGGGCTAAAAGAGGAAAATTAAACGATGAATGTTAGAAAAACACATCATTTACCTTCAGTTGGAAACAGGATAATAACACTGGTCTCCTGTGGTTAAATCCATAGAGTTCATAACCATCCATAACCTCCTCCTTATTTAATGATGACACCTGACCAACGTTGCCCTTTTTTTCAGGTATTAACATTTTTCTAGTGAGGTCAGGCTGCCCAGGTCCTTAGGTAGCTTTCCACCCAAATCTATTGCAGATTTTAACTGAATTTTCAGAAAATCAGCAAAAGACAGAATTAATTGCATGTTTCCAACCACTACTATTATGCAAATATTAAGAGCGATGGTTTAAAACTTTCCTCGTTAGATGTAGTGTTTCATACAGAAACATACTACCTGAGCTGTTGATTGAGGAGCTTTAGATGTATTCTGACAAAATAAAAATCAAGCTGGCTTAGCTTTTACCCCTAGCCTTGCGTATCCAGATCTATCTCCACACTTCGTTAACACTCTGCCAGGGTTGTAGAGCGTTCTGGAATAGAGGTAAAAGTTATCTGGGTTGTTTGGTTAGTCCCTGGGCGACGCTGAGCGCAGGACGCTGCAACAGGGCATTTGCAAAATAGCGTAGAGAGAGAGAGGTTGTTTTTGTTGGAGCACTTGTGCATGAGGAAGTGTGTCGTGGTATTAAAACGACTAAAACAAAAGAAAACGGCATATAAAAGGACGCGTGTATTTGTCAAAACTTGCCATTTTCAGTGTGTAGTTGCAGCTTGGAGGTTGTTATTCTTTCACATAGTAAGGTGGACTTTCAAAGCAATAACGCACAGATAGCACAATCCTGCCACTGCGCAACAGAAATATTCTCCCCTTTTTCCAGCAGACTACTTCCAGCGAACCAGACTACTTTTACCCTGCAAACCAAGCTCCTGGACTGGATCTTATAACGTTGTTTCAAACTCTTCCACAGTTTGTCAAAGCTGTGGTCTAAGATTTGATTGTGCAGCTCAGCATTGGTGTTTCGTTGCTGTTTTCATCTAATATGGCCTTTATGTTTGGATCTTAATTAATTCAGTATTAATTCAGGGAACGTCTCCTTATTGCTCCACACATGCAGACAGGCATAATTATTCACTAAATCTGTTTCCATTGCACTTATTTGCATTTACCTTTACCTTCCAAAACATAAAAACCTTTTTGTGAAATCTGGAGAGTTTTAGAATTTTCAGTGTTTCCACTGAAAATGTTTTTTTATGCACATGCAGATAAAAGCTGCTGTATGGAAACGCACCTATTGTGGATGTTGTTTAATTTCCTGAGTGAAACACCCCTCGGTGGTACAATTATGAACCGCCACAAGCTTGAGAAAGTCTACTGCAAATTCTGTTTTTAAAGTAAATAAATTTAAAGTGATTTTAAAGTTTCTTTTGCAAACATGTAAAAATGTAAAGTCTAAAATACAGAACATTTGCCACTTGAATGAATTTAAGACTATTCTAGTTGGTGCCTTGTCAGCGTGGCTTTGTAGCCTTCACAGTTGCTTTATGCTGCAACGGAAATGGATAAGGAAAAGTATCTTCTCCCTTGAAGTTTTCCATTAAAATGCCAGTTAAACTAAATCCTGCTTTGTTGTATACTACAGCAGAAAGGTAATAACTTCCCAGGAGCCTTTTGAATGTAACCAGACTTTGGTTTATCTGCTCAGTGCAAAGGTTCATTCTTAACCCTGGGAACAGAAGTGTGACAAAGTGAAAAACCTTAACTCAAGGTCGACTTACTCCCTGTTGTCTGGAGTTTTTAAAAAAAAAAAAAATCTCACTTACTTCGTTCAGTTATCATAGAGTCAGTTCAGGTGTCATTTTAAACTTTTCTTATACTCTGTGTCGTCATCTTCTTTGACAGAGTTGGGATGCACGAGTTTAATGATACGTTTTGTATCGATAAAACATGTTTCGAGTCTGTGGGTTTCTAGAAGATGAGTCGCAGCCAACATGTCCAGACAGAAGATACATATTCTGTGGGTTGTGTCTGTGGGTGAGTTAATGATTTCAAAAGAAGATCATAGTAAATTTGTTGTCATCCTTTATCATAAAATGCGGTACTTTTAGATTTGAGTCAGTGTGCAGGCCTTACAAAGTCTATTTAATGTAAGCTCTTCTTTTTTTAGCTGGAGAAGAAGGCCTGGGGAAAGACGAAAACCTGTAACCCCTCCATCTTTTGACCACAGTCGTCGTGTCTGCAAGGCACATGGAAGGATGAAAGCTGGCACGTATTTCTGTTTTCGTGTTTCGGTCTGTGTTTGTCTTGGTGCCTGTGGCTGTGTTTTTGTTTCACGCAGAGCTTCTTGTGGTCTTTACAGAAAACACAAAGGTCAATATTCAAGATGTGATTTGTTAATTTTTGCAAGTGTCTCTTACAGTATAAATCAATATTATTATTTATTTTTGCCAGCACATTTGGTTGTTCAATTCAAGGGGTGAACAAAAAAAAAAAAAGCAAGAAAAACACTGAAGCCTCACAGCTTCAGACTCGAATCATTATTGTTAATCATCTCTGGCAGTCTTGAATAATGAACATTATAGAACTTGGCAACACAAAAGTAGTGTTTGCAGTATTGTAGTCGCATTGTTCTGTGCTCTGTGGTGCACCTTTATGTTATTGTTCCTTCTCACTGTAGATGTCCCTGTCAGCAACACAGCTGAACAATTACTGAAAAAATCTATGAAGAAGACCCCATTTACTTCTTTCCTCTGCCGTGATTTAAGTTTGTGTTTACTCTCCATTATAGAGCTGTCATCTTTGGCTCTCATATGGACTCGTGTTTGATGTCAGTGTTTACCTTACATGTCTCCGTGACTGGCAGCAATTAAAAATGCCCCTTTTGTGTTGCTCCAGGTATTAAATTGTCTTTAAGATTTTCTTGTCTTAAGCTTCTGAGCCGTTTCCTTCTGCTCCCCGCTCGTCTTGTTCCAAACGACTGAAGCCGCGCTGTGTAATTTCCCTGCCTTCATCTCCGCTCTGACCACACTATGAGAGCACTAAAAACCAGTGTTTTTCTTAATAGTACTATTTTATTACAATATATGCTGTACAGCTATAATCATATGCTGCAGAATGGTAGTGTTACGAAAACTCCCCAACATTTGTCTGCCACCAGATGTTCAGTTACAGCTCAGCTTGTGAGAAAATCATTACAAACGAAGTCCTCCTTATTTTCCCTTCAGCTATCAAACTCTTTTGTTCCTCGGCCGCCCACATGGTACATTTCAGAGACTCATTACAAACCTGAGGTGAGTGGGTCTCTATGTATAGAACTGGAAATGTGAAATCAGAGATGATGAAAAGACTAATTAGATTATTAGATTTGTGTACAAAGCAAATCTTTTCATGAACTTGTTGATGGCATTAAAATGTGACGATCCGTCTTGTCTAATATGCTGAATCTCTTGTAAAGTTTCATGTTTAATGAGATGAATGCAGCTGTGAAAAGGACCCTTAAAATTGCCTCTCTCTGTATAGTTCTTGTTACTTTTACAGTGTTATTTCAATGAAAAGCCTTTTATATGGTTTTCATGGAGAAAACAATAGCACAGGCCACGGGAAACAGTGAAAACTAAATTACTAAACAGATCCCTGAACGTTCAGGAGGCACTAAATGGAAGAGCTTTGCATCCCAGAGGGTTCTTGTGAGCTCTTTAAACTGCTGAACAGAGGACTAGATGAAAATAAAATGTTCAGCAAGAAATGCCTTTTATTTTGTAACAATTCCTTTTGGGGGGAAAATGAAATATTTGTTTTTTTGAAGCTATACGTTTTGTTACTTTTTCAAAATTAAACATGACATTTTTGGGGAGCAATAATAGGGCAACAGGGGGAAATTACAGTCAAAAGGGAGAAAAATGAATGTTGAGTCAAGTCGCTGCACCACATAGGCACAAAATCATGTTAACCACAAAACACTGTTATGAAACTACTATGTCTTTATGTCCTGAATTGTTTGAAAAGGACTTTATTTTCAAACAGTCAGTGAATGAAATAAAAAAATGTACATTTTACAACATATTTGATGCTTAAACGTAAGTATTAAAAAGTAGACTCATACAGAAAGAACTGAAAATGAACTTCACTATCAGTGAGCCGGACACCAGCGACATCATGTCGTCAGAACAACAACATTCTTCTGATTTATCCTTTGACATGTTAAGCCAAAGTAACGATCTTGAAGATAGTCATTTAAATAAATGTGTGTTCAGTCATCCTCTGTTTCTGTGTCGTTAGTTAATACAACGGTGACCGAGCCCACGACACAATGAGGATATTATATGTAAGTCCTTGCATTTTCAGTATTTAAGTGTGTGGCGACATTCCTGCGGAAAAAAAAAAAAAATCGCCAGCTGCGCAGAGTAATGAGGTGTATGTGATCACCATAGTGACCAGGCTTCACAAGTTGGACTCGGGAGTCCAGACTCCGGAGGACGGGAGGACACAGAACAGGGTGTGACTGTCACCATTTCAGTTCATCTTATAATACGTGTGCATCTACACTGACGTATAAAACACAACGTAAAACGCGACCCCGTCTCTCCCTTTTCATTTAAAAAAAACTATACAAATATTAATGAGATGTAATATCAACGTGTCTGTAGCTTCTTACATTTGATCATGCTTTGGTAACTTGTCTGCCCGCTTATATGTAGACTTAATAGCTTACTTGGTTCCACCTTGATATTCAACATTTCAATATTCAACGTTTTAAAGAGGAGTAGATTTACTTATTTTTGTGTCAGCCACCATTTGTGCGTATATTTTTAGTGTCAGCTGTTTGGGTTACTGAGGGGTGTTTCCAGCTTTTTCAAACCTGAAAATACAGTGTCACGAAAACTCGACATTTTGACAACTTTTCATCTTCAACATGTTAAGACTGCACTGGGCTTTGTTAAAATACAATGTGAGATAAAGTCAGTTAAACACAATGTATAGCTCAACTGTATCAGTGGTTAGCATCCTTACGTTATCAATAACTGTTTTTGAGTGGATATATACAGGCTATAGTCCGTTAGCTAGCTAGAAGCTAACAGTGGCTAGTTAATTCAAGTGGGATAGCTTTGCCTTATGATCGTTGTGCAGAATTGCATAGTAAATCTCCAGTCTAAATAAAATTCCAACATCAGAAGTTTAAGTTTAAGACGTTTATATTCTCACTCAAAATTCGTGACATACCGACGCTTGTCCAGGGTGTCACATAAGGGACCTTTACAGTGTGAAAAGAGTCTAGAGGACAGCTCAAATAATAAAGAGAGAAAACTAAACACAAAAACACAGCATTAAACAGAACCCTGGTGTCCTGTGTGGAACTCCACAAACTTTGGTGTTCCTCCATAAGCGCCCCAGCCCCTCCTTTGTCCTCAGTTTCCAACAACTAAGGACTTACAAAGACTTCTATCTGGTACGCTGCGGGTCAAAAATGTGATGCTACAGGGGTACCCTGGGCAATGAAAACGGACACCAAGGACCAAGCAGCAGTATGTGGTGACTTAGGAGTGAGAACAGGATTAAAAATTAGATATATAAGACCCTAAATGACATAGTTAGAAGCCTATTGTGAATTTTGGTTTCCAGAGGTTTAAAACAGGCACAACAATACTGTCCGTGTAGAGCACACTTCATAAAAATGCTTAATATACTTTAAAACAAGGGGAAAGTAAAACATAAAACTTCTGTGTTCTAAATGAGTTATAGACACACCTGATTGTCTTTGTAACCCATGATTTTAAACTGACAGAATAGTGTCACGTTCTGATGATGATCCTGCTGAGAGATCTCAACAATGTATACATGTGACTTGTGTTTTTTAATCATCAAATTTGAGCATCAAAGTGCATCATCATATGTAGCCACCGCACTTTTGGGACATATTGTAAGTACCGTGTATTATCATTTTCTAAGGCACACTCTCTGTGCTGACATTACTTTTAAATTAAACTCTAAAGTCTTTGTTTGTTGACTTCAGAGGTATAGAGAAAAGCTTTGGCCTGAACTGCAATACCTGTGAGAACAAAGGAATTCCCTGATAGCAGTGTGTATATGGGAGTCTGCAGTCATTTAGTGCATGAAACTTTTCCAAATTTAAAATTCTTTTGGAGCTTTAGGGGGCCTTATCTCCAAAGCCTGGGTTTCCTCCAAAGACAGTTGCTCACTTACAGCCTTTGAAGATCATAAACTGTAAAGAAATGCATAATGAATATTATACCATAGTCTCGGTGTGCGGTTGTTTGACGTCGAGCTGCGACTAACCAGCGGGTCCCAGCAGGAGTCTCTGCAGGTTGAGCTACGGGTATCTAATGTCCCTGATGGTGCATGAGAAAAGTGAATTACTTTATGGCCATGTTAATACTGTTATCAGTATGTACAGTATGTTCTGTGTAGATAGATCCAGCTTCTGTAAGATTACTTAGTTTTTCTATGCAGTGCACTCTCTCTGTAGTCTTATGTAGACTGTATTTGGACGTCACATCCTGAAACCAGTACATTGCACCAGGGATGCTGACAAGTCCTTTTATGGACGTCCACCTCAAGCCTCAAGTCTCTTATGATTGTAATGGGTGTTTTATCATCTCCCGCATGAACACGGCATTGTGACATCTTAGGAATTCAAAGTGTTGTATTATCGTCACTCTTTCATCTATCAGCATACAGTATCCGGATTGATTAGTTGTCTGGTATATGATCACTTTAAAGCAATACAGTGTGAAAAAACATAGAATGAATAGAGTGAAAGCTTTTCTTGACGGTTAGTAACTATTTTGCCTTGTGACGTGAACATGCTTACAGTATAGATGATATCAGGGGCCTGATAAAGTTTGGTGCGTTGTGATCTCGCATCCTTTATTTGGATACCAGACGCGTTGCATTAAGTGATTCTTTTAGGTTGGGGTCTTGAGTGATTATTGATAAAGGTTGTGACAAATGGCACAGCAGCAGCAGGTGTGATCACCATGGTTTTGTTGCTGCAGCTTACAGTCATCTGTGGCAGCACACGATGATTACTCATGATAATACGGGAGGGAATTACATTCAGCTCATCAGACATTCGCTTAATCTTAAAGCTGCAGTGCATGATGGTTTTTGGCAACATTGGCCACAATTCAATAATTACCTTTCAGCATATTGCAGTTCAAGTGATCTGAGACAAAACAAGAAGTCTACCCACTTCTGCTGCCTCTGTTTTTTCGGGCTGTAGAAAATGTCCTCCCCGACCTGGACTTTAGCTAATCACAGGTGTTTTCAGGCAGGTAGGGGGTTAAATACGTGAATGACAGCTGTAATTACCGATCGCTGTTGAGGTTTCCTCAACGTGGCTCCACTGTTCTTCTCCATGGGTCGACACAGAAGCTTGGAAAAGTGTCTTCTCTTTTCCACAGCAGCGTGAAATGGCATCAGGTCATCGATATTTATCTAGAGCCTTATAGAGCTGCGGGAGAAAGGTGTGTCTTTTTCAAATTCTAGCATTTTTTTTTTCCTTGTGATTTCGGCTCCCAAAACATAAAAAAACATTTTAAAGATTGTTCAAGATCCTGATTAAATGCGACTCGAGTCCAAGTCATAAACTTGTCCCTATCTCTACATTGCACCCACGGCAAATGTGCCTTTGCTCTCTGATGTATTCAGTAGCATAAAATTGTCTGATCCATATAGACAGATACCTGCATTTGGAAAAACTGTGATTCCCCGAGGTGAAGCGCTTTCTTTTGGCCAATGCTCGTCTGTCAGACTCTGCAATCTTTCAAAACAATTTGATGCAAACATTTATTCATACAATTTCCAACCAAGTAAAACACTTTCAAACTTTGCTGGAGACTGCCATTTGGTTGTAAATAAGAAGTGGATTACTGTGCGAATGTAAGTGGCCTGTCATTTATTGCATTTAAATGCTGTTACCACAAGTTTTCATGTTCCACTGTTTACCTAAAAGGGATACTTTCTCATAATAGCTTCTGCTGGAGGAATGTTTGGGCGGTGAATTCATTTCTCAGAACTCGTACTCTCGCTCCTAGTTTTTGTTGGAAAGTGACACTAAATCATCATCTTTTGCATCAGAAAAAACTTTGTCGTACTATCCAGAGAAGGCATTTCATATTTTTAACCTTGGTGATGTAATTCTTATGCACGGAGCAGCTTCTGTGCTCAAACTGTTGGGGACAGTTTGCCTGTAAGCTCTATGGTTTATTCTAGTTGACAGCTCTGCAATTTATTTCAGCCTCAGCACTCATCTCTGTCACCTGCTCGAGTCTGCAGGTTGGGAATCACTTCTTGTTAGTGCATTACAGCACTGCCAGCTTTTTCTCCTACCTGGCTCTCAAACATAAACTGCAAATAACATTGAATTACTATTGATCTCAGCCTCACATATAAAGAGACCAAACTGAACCCCTCTGTCTGACCAAACCAGTTGAAAGCTCATAGTCAGAGAGACTCGCATTTCCTTCAAATACTGAACGTCAGTTTTCAATATGACAGACTGTGGGTTTTTATTTGAGCAATGTAACAGGGCAAGGATGCATTATGGTCTGCACATAACACAGATAATGATAAAATATGACTGCTTTTTGTAACCATGGAGACAGTAGTAAGTGTTTCCTGTTTTCTGTAAAAAATATGTGATTGATGTAGCTTCCACAGTGGCATACAGTCAAGTCTGAGGACAGATAGAGTTTGATGTTTTATTATGATTTCGGCAGGAATCACACCACATGTCCGCTCACGATCGATCTAGACGATGATAGGTTTTGGAAAACGGAAAATATCGGAAATCTATGCAATCGAATCAAACAGCTCAGCATTAAATGTACAAACATAGCAGTAAACACAACTTAAATTAACATCTTGCTCAATTATGCATCTAGGGTCCGGTCAATGGCTCACATCTCGAAAGCCATCTCGAAACAAAATGAGGCTGGAGCTAAGCCCGATGCAGGCATTTGAAAGGTTAGGTGTGGCCTGATCTGATGTGGCCCCCACCCCCACTCCCCTCATCCTCCCATGTAGTACAATCTCCAGTGCTGTGTTTGACATGTAGTAGGCCATATACTACTGGCATACTGATTCTGACCAAAAGTGGGTGAAAAACCTGAAAAGAATCTGCAGTGTGCCAAAGATATACTGATCTGGCCAAATTTCTCAGATTTCCCGTATGCTGCTTAAGCTACCTGCATGATACCGCAACCCACAATGCATTACAATCAACCTCTTCTTCTTCTTTCATCTCACGGTGGGTCTCAATTAGCGTAATTAGTGCATTTCCACCGCCTGCTCTGCTGGAGTTTGGACTTCACTGTTTACACACATCACATATGGATATACAGTTGAGGAAATGTAGTGTGCAAAAATGTCCGTGTGCTGCAGAGGAGTCGAGTGACTACAAGTGTGAGCACATAGAGCTGTTGTGGTGTGGTATGTTCTCATACAAATTATTATTTGCATTAGCATACTGTTAGCTCATAAGCAAGTTAACAGTAGGTAGAGACAGACGCTGGCAATTAACATGAGCGGTCTCACTTGTGTCAACCGATTTCACTGAGGTTTCTTTGTAAAAACATAACGAATACTTCTGTAAACATCTGCCAAGAGCTGACAGGAAATTCTTTCCATGGTGAGAAGCTTCGTGGGCATGTAACTGTGTAGTAAACTGCATTAACGTTCGCCTGCAACAAACTGCACTGTATACAGCTGTTGATAATAGCATGTAGTGTTCAGTATATATGTATGCAGCATGTAGCATGTGGTATACAGTATGTGATTCTGAACGCCGCCTGTGTGATAAATGTGAAGCGTTGACACATCATCTGTCACATATTCACACAAATGACAACACCTACACGATCTACAACAGTACCGTAGTTATCATATTCATTATATACTGTGAAGGTCAGTGTTGCTGTCAAAAGGATAAATAGATGTTATACACCTTATTGACAATGTATGATGATGCTCAAAAATACCTTCAATAATACTGGCTATGACTGATACAGGCTGTATATTAATCTGGTCATACTTTCAGAGGACTCATTTACTTACAGATTTATTGTAGAGAGAGAAAGAGGTTTTTATCTCAAGATACCAATGTAGATCTAATTTTCTCTGACCTCACCCTCTCTTCAAAAAAAGTTACAAGGGCATGATAGTTTTCTTCTCAAATAGCCTCCCTGGTTAGCTTTACACTCACTGTATAGTACAATAAAGTACATAAAAAGCCCCCAAAAATGAATGATTCTTTGTTTTGCTACGACAGTTCTTAGCGTGTAACTGGGGCTGACAATATGTCTCCTTGCAGTGAACACAGAGGCTTATTTGTAGTCCTGTGAGGAAACAGGTAACCTTACACTCTTTTTCCCCAGAGGATTAGATTTTGCTGAACTTGTGGCATATATAGAATAAAACCAACATCTATGATTTTACACAGTAAGTGTAAGTGCAAATATAGAATTGTATAAACCCTGGGGATGAAACGGTGATCTACTCATTAAATCAGAAAGACGTAAAACACACACAGTACCTTTGTCCAAGAATGACTTCATTTAAAGGTCCAGATTTCGGAGGATTTCGGAGGATATAAATTCAGAAATGGAGCATAATTTTCATAATTATGTTTCTCACTGGTGTATAATCAATTTGTTAATATTTGTTAAGTTTTCTTCACCTTAGAATGAGCTCTTTCTACAGGATGGACCATGTTTCGACAGCATCTCATCTTCTCCTTTTTCTGTTTCATAATGGCCGTCATCCCAGTTTAAAGACTGTATCGCTCACTTGATAAAGTGTGAAGCTCATTGTTTACACGCATCTATGTCGCGGCATCATCAAGTTACGATTTCGGCATCAAACTTCATTCTTTTACTTTGGGGCTAGTTCCAGTCAGAATGTACAGACCTGTGTAGTACAAAACATTGACATCACGTCATAATTCTGTTTTCCTAACACTGTAATGATCATTTTAGGTCATTTTGAAAAATATTTCAAAGTATAAATACTACACATAGCTCCTGTAACTCAAAAGCCCACTGTACATGGCGGCATTGTGATGATGTTCAAAATACCTTGATCTGGTAGGAGTTTCAGAAATGTCATCTACATATGGATGTGCTACAGGGAGATTAAGGTTTTTATCTCAAGATACCAATGTCGATCTAATTTTTCATCCTTTCAGACAACAGACAAAACACTGATATATATCTGATGCATGTTGTGAGCAACTAATGTATCTTTTTAGCATCACTCCAGCTGAAATTATTCTTTGTCAACATGCCTCTCTTTTGAATATTTCCTCTCTGAGCTCCTTAAATTAAATCAAAAAAGTATCGAAGACACACACATACGGTGAGTCAGACGTCTATACATTGTTTTTTTAAGAAAACCTTACATATTATGTCTTTAAATTAGGCATAATAATACCAGCTGTTAGTTGAAATAGTTTTTGCATTGGTTTTACATTCGTACAAATGGTAGACCTGCATGTACAGCCAGGTGGAATTAATATTTAAGTTCTATTCAAGAGTATGAAAAAGCATAAATGCAAGCAAAACAGACATTTGCATAACGGCATCAGACACATTTTTCTTGTTCTCATTTTGTACCGTGTTGCACTTTTTTTGGGCAGGTTGGGTGAGCTTGGCAGTCACCCTGACAAATTGGTTTTACAAACAAAAGCATGTAAACTGTGTTGCTTTGCTGTGTTAGTTAATAATTACACAAGGATGAAACACGCTCACACATCACCACCACATTAATAACCCGTGTTACCACATGAATGTGACCTGCTCTGCGGCGTTGCTCGTAGGTTTTTAAACAAATGGTGAAATGTAACCGTGTGCGTCTGGTGTGCAGAATGCCTTAGTAAGCTGCAGTGCCTCTGTAAACGCTCCTGACTATCCTTCACAGACTTTGGGAAGGTTATCCATCCATGCATCTCATCTCGTCTGTACTATCTTAACCGTCTCTGCTGCTGCCAAAGCAGGTCTCCAAAATGCATGAGACGGTGATCGCAGGCTCTAGTTTTTAGCAGCGAGTTAGCGTGAGATTGATTTAACAGTACAATAGACTGTTGTCTGTCCTGCTTCTTGCATTTAATATATATTTTTTTGTCATTTTCCGAGCTTTGTATATGAGCTGCTTGTCTGCTCTTCTTCTTTTTGTCTAAAATGTTTGTCCCCACTGTCAAAACAGGCTTTTAGAGACCTCCGAAAAACCTTTACGAACTGTGTGCCTTTCTTCCTCAGCTCCAGCAAAGCCGTTTATCACACGACACCTCAGTGAAGTTACAGCAAAAAGTTGGGAACCGTAAGTAAATAAATAGGTGTTTTGCTAACAGACATAACAGAGGCTGAATATTCAAAGAACCGACATAAAACAGATGTAATTGTATTTAAAGCACGCCGCATAAAAATGCAAGCGTTTCTGTCCTTTGCTCTCCTTCTCGCTGCTTTGTTATTGTCCCTTTTAGTATTCACAGGCTGGTTTTCTTTTCTTTCAGCAAATGAACAGAAGCTCCCGCAAGACATTTTTGGTCCAACATGTCTTTGACTGGCCTGCACACTATTTTATTAAAGCAACCCTTTTTCATTATTAAATATTCATTGGCTAGAAAGAAGCAGAAGTTTCCATTCCCATTGAAATGGAGGTGTCAGGCTTTCATTTGGCAGCTTTAAACTCAGAACTTTATAAGAGTAAATTTTGCTCAGGTGAAATTTAGATCAATTTTGCTTTTGAAGAAACAGCACAATTATTTCCGAGCGAGGTGTACTTCAGAAGTCATTTATGGGGAAGCTCTGTTTATTTGAGCTGTAAACATACCGAGAGTATGAAATGTGTTCACTTTAAAATTCATAAATGTTCAAATGATCAAAAGCTCAAGGCTTCAAATGATAAATCGCACACTGGCTGCAATTTAAAGGTGTAAACAGAAAAGACTGAAAGCAAACACAGATACTGAACACCTGTACTAACACATCGAAATGAGATACTTTTACATTAATTATTTGAATTTAAATGTCTCGCAAACAATACACACAGTATGTTCTGACTCTGAGATGAGTTTTTATGAAGACGGTAGGGAATAATAGGATAGAAAATCAATCACGCTCTTGTTTTCTAAATGCGGATCACAACTAATTACAGTACATAACTGTAAGTATAAGTATAGCAGTTCAGAGGTATGACTGAATATTTACTTACTTCATACTGTGTGATTCTTATAGCAGACGACACACTGGCCCGGCGGTCGAGTGAAGAGGTTCTGAACATGAATGTGATGGTTCCACTTTCGTTGCGCGTCATTCCTGTTTGTTTGGAGCACGCGAAGTAAAAGTACTTTGCTTAAGCCTGGGTGTTAGAGCTGGATATTACTAATTTGTGTATTTGAGGCTATTGCACATATTGTGCAATATCACAGTAAAGTGTGACAATAAGATGAAACACACACACAGCTTGGGAAATAATTATTAGACCATCTGTGATTTTCTGTTGAAATTCAATAAAACAGCTAGATTGTTTCTCAACAGAACAAATGTCCTTACAGTAATGTATATGTTACTTTTCACTGATAGAAATATACCTTATTAACCGCTTTAAAAAAAAAACGCTGAGGGCTTTACAAGCTGCATTTATTACAGATGTTGACTTTTCCCTATTTTCTCAGAGGTCCAATAATTATTTCCAAAGCTGTCTATACATGTGACATACAGTATGTTGAATGTGTCCCTCACATCTTTTAATCTTTCTTCTTTTGGGTTGTTCCAGTCCTTGATGAGCTTTGTACCTCGAATCACTGAATGTGTTAGAATCAACCAGAAAAATACTCACATCACAGATACAACAATGAAATACCAAGAACAATAATTAATGTGTCTTTTGTCATCAAACATGAAGCATTGTGTCACAGTAGCTGCAGCCTCCGCGGGCAGTTTAACCGTCTGACGGAGCTGAAAAAGCAGCAGTCGTCTTCTTTGATGCAGGTCGCTGGGGCTCATGTTAAAAATGTCGTCCAGTCTTTCTTCTTGCAGCTAAGGAAAGTTTCCAAATTGAGATCATTCCTGTCTCCCATTGTTTGCCACAGAGTTACCCATGCCTTTATGTTTTCTGCCTATAGACTGCAACTCACTTCACGCCGGTGTGAGTCAGAGCTCCCTTCACCGACTCCAACTGCTGCAAAATGTTGCTGCTCGAATTTTAACAGGCACCAAGAAATTTGATCACATTCCTCGTGTGCTGGACATCTTACACTGGCTGCCTGTTTTATTCCATATTGATTTCAGAATATTACTGATGACTTTTAAAGCTTTGAATGGCCTCGTTCCAAACTACATAAAAGGTTTATTCACTCCCCGTGTGCCTGGGTGTTCTCTGAGATCGGTGGATGCAGCTCTGCTGGTTGTTAAATCCCGTCTTGTGACCAAAGGTGACCAGGAGACTGTGGAACAATCTGCCAACACAAATGAGACATCATTAACATCATTATCAGCTTTTAAATCATCGTAAAACCTGCTGTTATAGGAAGGCACTTACGAATTCTTAATTCATTTCACATTTTTTCACAGATTTTTTATGATTCCTGTGTTGTTTTTACTTGGTTTTTTTTATCTACTCTTCACTATTTGTGTTTTTTCTGACCTTATTAGACGGTTTTCTTGTCACCCGGGTGATTTTGATTCTCATTCTCATCCTCATTCTAATTATTATTCTCATTTTTATCTGTTTTGTTCTCATTATAGAGATAACATATTGGTGGCACAGATCCAAACAAAGAAACATATATAAAAAATCTGCTTTTTCAAGAAGTGGGAGCTGTCAGACTTCTGTATTTGATAAAGATGACATTATATTAGTGTAGAATCAATAGAGAGTGAAGGTTATATGGAATAAGAGGATGCCTGAGATTCACTTGTCGAATCGCTCATCTTTCCATCCTTGACATTTCTTAATTCTCCAGCTAACGTCATAGTCATAGCAACACAGTGAAATGTTTAGCTTTTGTGTTTTTATTTCACATATTTACTAGTTTATAAGAAAGATCAATTTTAATTCAGTAGTTTCTCTAGAATTTATGTCTCACAAGCTTCACATAACACAGCACAGAAATCTAACATCGTATGAAACGGGTCCAAAGTACAAAGCAACAACCAGTGCAAAGATGTAAACAGAGAAAATCAGACGCTGTGATGTAAAATAAATACTTTCAAAAGGATAGTCAAACTGCTGTATGACTCATTTGTGTATACACCTTTTCTGTTTTAAGTTAAATTTGCTCTGAAAGCTTCACACTGCCTTTGTATTTCATTCATATAAAACAACATGAGACCCAAGTGTAGTCGAGGACCTGGAGCTATGGAGACGCCCAGCAGGAGGTGTTTTTCACTTCATCTGAAAGGGGGTGCCGATATAGTGTGTTTTCTGTCTATTTTTTTTTCCTCAAACAACACCGCTGTAGCGTTTGTCATTTCATCTAAAAGTGGACACTGCGTCACCCACACGACTCGAATGAAACTCATAATGCCCTCTCCATATTCAGGCTTGTTTCATGTTTCTTACACTATAGGACTGTAAGTCTAAAGTAAAAATAAAAAGGTGTCAGGTAGCTGCAGCACACATTCACATATTCTTAAAGAGACAATCAGACCAGAAGTAGTGCTTTAAAAACAATGTCACTGCATCATCAGTGAGAAAGAGTTGCTGAGTGGTAACAAAAATAAAAGTAAATGAGCAAAATAGAAAGATATTCCGCATTTAAGAAGGGGCGGTTTACAGTTAGATTGATGGTGGACTAGATATCAAGACTTCAGTTTGAAATATTACATCTCATCTGAGTTGGATGTTTGCTTTTAAAAAGATAAATGTCTGCAGATTGGTGCCTGCTTGTGTGAATTGTTAGGCCACAGTGACCTCTTGTGGATAAAATCTAAAATATGATGTTGCAGGAAAAGAGTTGACGTATGTGCAGTATAAGATTATAGAGAGAATATTTCCTAGAGATGACTCATCCTCAGTTAAACTTTGAAGCTCTTGGATGGAAGCATAACTGTGAAACAACAGATCATATTCACCGACGTGTAAGATATTTGTACAAATTTCTGTCCACGTGACACCTATAGCATTGTCTGTCCATCCTGGAAGAGGGATTCCTCCTGTGTGACCCTTCCTATGTTTCTTCTAATGTTTTTTTTTTCCTGTTAAAGTTCTTTTTTTTTTTCGAACTGAGGGTCAAAGGACAGAGGACGTTATACCACAAAGCCCCTTGAGGCATATTTGCAATATTGGGCTATAAACAAATTTAACTGACTTGATTAAAGTAGAAAAAAGCATATGTGCATGTTTATCCACCTGTTTCTACAGATGGTAGAACATCACTGTGTGCGTGCACCACCTAAACAAACTGGTCTTCTGCTTCTAGTACTTTCTGCACAAATGTTTTTGGCTTGTTTCTTTCTTCACTGTGTGCTGGTTTTGTTATATGAGTTGTGAACAGACAAGGTCAGAATCTCAGTTCATCCACAGTTTAGTACAATGATCATTTTTAAGAGAATAAAAGTGACGATGGTAATGATTACAAACACACACATACACACATCGCAGCAAAAAAAACAAAACTGGCCAGATCACGTTACGGCAGCTCTCTTATTCTCTGGACTCAATGCTCGAAGTGCACAACAGTGACGAGATACTAACCACTAACTTGACACCGCTCGCACCTGTGCTGAGTAGTCAGATGGACGTGGCAAAGTGTGTGATAGATTGATGCGAGTGTGGGTATACACATAAAATGACATTGGTACATTTCCATAAACATGCTTCACAGAGAAATCAAACATTTGGCTTGGCCAAGAAAGTGTTGGATAGCTCTATGATGAAGACATGGATGCTCACACGTCTGAATGATTTATTCTGTTCGACGTGTTTGTTTGGCTTTACAAGCAAAGGTGGGATGATGCAGACAATCTAAATATATCCTATTTGGTTACATGATATCTGCAAGTGAGGTGACCTCATTTCATGAAAAAAGTAACTCCATTTATAGATTTCAGGGAAAGCATTATATGGCTGTAGTGTCCATCTGTGCATTTGAACATACAGAGGCCACCGAAATTGATCTTTCTGAAACAGAGATCACTGAAAAAAGACATCAAATTAACACCAGCATTGAACTGAATAAACTGTGTTTTATTTGCATTATTAGTTGCTATTAATATTACATTGGGAATAGATCAGGTATTAACACTAAATAACCAATAAGTGTACTGCATATAACCCTCTAAAATGAATGAATGATCTTTGAAAACATTAACAGAATCTATATAGAAGCAGCCTATTTGAGGCAAATGCACTTATATATAGTTCAAAGAGATGAGTGGTTTTTATGTGCATTACTTTCTTTGTGACATGGGGGTGACCCAAGCTAATGATTTGCAGGCAATTCTTCCCATCAGTCCCTGTCAAGTGCTCTTGCACACCAGCCACATACCATTACAGAGATGGTTCACATTGTGACCACATGAAGTAATGACAGCGACTCGGTTGAGTTTACTACACGTGTACAAAAAATCTAGTGCAGCTGAAACCACCAGCGCTAAGTGCTGTTTATGTGCACGATGGAGAGAGATGGTAAAGACACATGTCAGCATCAGCTATATGGTCGTACCTATCCTATCTATCCTTCTGTTTCCCAGGGGAGGTGCATCCTGAACAGGTACATTGTCCTGATAACACCCTTCTACGGACTTCAGTAAAAGATCAGTGATGTTTTTTTGACACATGCAATCATTATATACTCTGATGATGAGGTAATATAGAGCCAATATAGGATGTTACACCATCAATTAAAATGTAAAAGTGAGACAAACGCCGAAGAACACACTGTATAACTTAGAGCAAGATATAGGTCCTTCTGTGGGACGTATTACTTCAGCCATGACATAGTCATTCCTAGGCTACATTTAGAAAATGTCTTTCATGGTTACCTAATGCACCTTGTGACACTGTGACAAGGTTATCCACAACCCATACATCATATAACTGCAATGCTACACATTTGTTAACATGTAGTCGAAGAATGTTTTTTTCTCAAGTTTGCCAATCCCGTACACGTCTCATTAAAACCGTTCATCAAACTATAAGATGGCAGAAATGCAGGGAAAGTTGATCAATATCTCAGATTTTGATCAACCAAAACCATGACAAAAAAGGCCAAGCATACATTAATGTCATCAGAGTGTTGTTGTCATTAAATTGTGAAAATAAGCTCCACAGCTCCAGAAACAGAGACTTTCACTCACTAAATTCAAAGACCAAGTGTCATTTCTTGGTGATTTCTTCACTGGTTGAGAATAACTAGCCTTTGATTGGACGCTTTGCTTCATTTGGGTTGGCCCAGATGCACCTCTTCATGACCTTTAGATGCACACATGAGGCGAACCATAAAATAAATTACATTGCTAATAAATAAAGCTGACAGTCATTGCCATTTCAAAGAGTATATGTTTTCACTGCAGTCCTGTTGCATGAAACATATCCAATAAGAGATATTCCGCTAATGTAGAGATGCGTTTCACAAAGTGCTGCATGCTTTGTAACAAATGTGTCATTATTCAGCATGAAGGGTAAAAAGGGAACGAGTTCAAAAACAGTCTGACGTACGAGGCGCTGCGCAGAGGTGTTGAAAGATGAGTTAGTAGTGAGTGGTGGTCGAGGTGGTGTCATGCAGATGCCTGTCTCCATCAATGCATTGGAAAGGTGACATCAACCGACATCCAGAGTGAAAATGGCTCATTGATGAGGGGAGGGCCACGCCGTATATAAAGGAGTGACCCTTCCTCACGAAAAACACGGATCAACAAGTTTGACTTCTTTGCCACAGTGATACTATCTCAACAAAATCCTCAAAAGTTTCTGGATATAAGGATAAAAAATCTGGTAAGAACGGCATCACAGGAAAAAAAAAAACTCTAACTGGATTGAGTATGACGTGCGATGAATTAAACATTTCTTGTGTTATCGGAAATGTCTCCTATAATACTGGGTGAGACTAACTACAATTTCTATTGACTTTTTTTTTTACAGTTAATCAACATGTTTTCATTAAGGTGCTTGGAAACCGTGGTTCTGATCCTCTTCCTTGCCACTTTACACACAGAGGCTAAATCGCTGAGGTAAATTCTGTTTTTAGTTTGTGTGTTTAATCTGTGAAATACGATGCTAGTGTATTTTGTTGTCGATTCTTTACTCCTTTAGAGGGACAACTGCCTAAGTAGGTAAATGGTGAAGTCGCTTGTCTTTGGGTTAACTGTATTTTTCTCTGTCCTCCAGAAAGAGAGCCATCAGTGAAGTACAGCTTATGCACAACGTCCAACAACACAAACAAGTGGGAGGAAGACAGGACTGGCTCGAGGAAACGCTGAAGGACATAATAGTTCCCAGTGTCAAACCACAACACGGAAGATCAGGGAAAATTCAAAATCTATTTTCAAATGTTTTTGGGTCAGAGAAAAGTTGAATTTGACACTAGTCAAAGCGCCTTGGGATCTGAGGATCTGAAAAGTTTCTCGCTGTTATTGTTTTGTTGGTTATTTATTTATTTGTTTTTTTATTTGTTCATTAATTTATTTTTTGTTCATTTGATTGATTTATTTTATCGAGGTTTTCTAATTTTATTTTATTTTTTATTAATTTCTTATTTATATATGACCTAATTAAATTATATTTTATGAAATTCATTCTTTTGTATTATAACTGGGGCATTCCAGGCCAACGCACCCACAGTTTGGAACTTTTCCCAGTTCATGACATGGATTTTCTTGGAAAAAATTCAATTCATTAATTTATTCTATTAAATTCCTTCCTGGGACCTTGAAAAATTCTGTAGCTCTACTCAAAACGCTTTTTAAGTTTATCGACCTCTGAAGTTTGGTCCTTTTGACATTTCTGTGATTCTCTGTATGTTCTCTGAGCCTCACCAGTTGTTTATTTTTCACTGGACAGAGTTGACATTTGCGCTGAACATCCAAGAAACACTATGGATAACGTATGTACAACTTGAATACTTTTTTTTAAATAGTTGTTGCTAGTTCTTGCCACTAGTTTTCAATTTCTTGCAATCCAAATTTGATTC
>JAPQRN010000018.1:25587290-25598092 GCA_037367275.1 Coranthus polyacanthus
CTTGAATACTTTTTTTTAAATAGTTGTTGCTAGTTCTTGCCACTAGTTTTCAATTTCTTGCAATCCAAATTTGATTCTGTGTAGTTTTACTGTAGTGCTTTTCAGATCTAGAAGTTATTTGGACCTGTAGAAAAAGTTGACTGCCACATCTAAATATAGCTACAGAGACAAAACCTAACTTTTTAACATATTTGACTTGTATATTTTGCAAAGAAGGATTATTGGTTATTGGTTATTGCCGATATAAAAAGAGTACAGATGCTGTTTTACTCTTTTATCTTTGATTATTATTTTTTTAAAAGCCTAAATGCATGTGATTGATTGATTGATTAGATGTTTGTGGGAGTGATGACTACAGGTGCCACTCTCATAAGTATTTAAGTAGAACTATAGCATTTTTCAAGGTCCTTTGAATTTAATAGCAGCGTTCACATGAATTTTACCCAAGAAAATCCCTGACATGAGCTGGGAGGTGAGCTCGGTGAGTTGGAATGACCCAATAAGCCTTACAAAGACTTACTAGAATAAACCTACAATTCATTCACGACTTACTTAAACTGTTTTAGATCATCTTTTATTCTTCTGTTCGGGTATCAAGTGTCAAAATGTATTGGTTTCTTGGTGATTTGAATTTTTTTCCCCCCAAATAAAAGCTGTTTACTTTATTATACGTGCAAATATGGACCAACTAAGCAAGAAGTCTTATTGTTCTGTTGAAATAGAAATAATATAGGATTGATGGTGTAAAGTTTTTTGCTTTTGCTCGTCTGTCTGATGTCCACCTCACATTTTACTTGCCTTTAAAGAAAACTTGTTTCATTCTTTGGCTCCATACCTGCCATCAATGTACTCATCATAGGTAATATGCATGTTATACATCAATAAATGTTAGGGATCCTGGCTGTTTCTATAAGCACTGTAAAGTTTTATATATGCAATTTTAAATCATGTTTCTTCTCCTCTGCTTTGTTCATGGCTGAATCGTTTTCTCCTTTCCTGTGACTGAGGTTCGAAAACATGGACCACAAACTAGTATTCCATGTCTCTGAGCTTTTGATTTAACGTGTCATCCAAAACTTACTGCCTGTTCTATTGTTTCATCATGAAAACTATAATCTGCATACGAATGGACATGCTAGAGCTGTAGTAGGCCTGTGACTAACACAAAAACAGGTTAAACAAAAAGAAATGTGTTAATAAATTGTTCCTCAATGTGTTATGATTAGACGTATCTTCTGCTTGCCTTGCTGAACACCACCACTCCCCACACCACTGAGTTGCTTGTTAGTCCAGATTTTACCCCTGACATATCCCTCTCAGTCTGTGTGGTCGTCTTCCTCTGTGTTGTGTACCTCATCCTCAAAAATACACTAAGCATGCTACACATTCAGCAGGCCAGGAAACCGGAACAGATATGGACCTTTTTAGCTGATTGGACTCACAGCACAAACTTTTATGACAAAAGATAAGCTGGAGATAAAAGTTCTAGCTCTATCATTCTGTGAATCATATAGTATAACTATCATATAGTTTCAAATATTAAGTTTTATCTTTCCTGATAACAAAAACACATGGGGTGGAAACTAAGATACAGCTATGCTATCCTTCTACTAATAAATTTTGGCAAAATGTTAAAAGTTAAAGTGACAGTTTTCTGGATAAAAACGTATTTACTTGTTTTTTCTTGAGGTAAGTCAATACAATAAATGATTTTGTAAATGTTTTAAATGTCAAAATAATTTAACAAACTAAAAAACATATTTTCTTTGTAGACTACGTGTTTAAAGGCAGTTTGTGTATTTTGATTGTTTTGCTTGTTGCATCATTTTGGAATGAGAGCTGAAGCCGCTTTTGGTAACATATCGCGAGATTTTATACAGCGAGCCGGCTTTCGATTCCCTTATTTGGAAAAAAAATATACAAAATTAATTCCTCTAGTGTTGTGAACAGACAAATCGATCACATTTAGACTCTTTTCAACTTTGATGTAAATCCACTCATTTGTTTTTCCATTTATTTACTCAGTAAGCTGAATGGCCGCATTTATATTTATGTGTGCGTCAGTACGTCAAGCCCTTAACGGTCGCACGTTGTACGTCAGTTGGTTGAGTGTTTTGAAAGGAGATGGCTGGTTAGCAGGCGAACGAGTGGGATTCACACTACAGAGGTAGCGTTAAACGTTACCAACTACTTCGATACTTTTTATTTTACCCACATATAGGTAGCGTATAAAGCTCTTTGTGTTAGTTTTGTTGGTACAACTTCACTACTCATAAGACGGTTTGGAAATATCTGTAAATGCCGTAACATAACGCAGCAACGCCAGCTAACGATAGCTAGCTAGGGATGCTAACACAGAAGACTAGCTAGCTAATCTAATCGTACACTGACTGACAGCAGCGTTGACGAGATTTTGTGTTTAATACTCATCCAGCCAATAAATTTCAACCGCGATCATCTTGCTTCGCTTATATTCAAGCTATTTGCACATGTAAAGTTTGCGACAAACTGTCTGATAACAGAGAGCCTGGTGTGCTAGTGTCTGATCAAGGGATCGAACTGACTTGTTGATTTCGCCATTAACCAGATTATGAACGGTGAAAGATCCAGACCGGACTCCCACCTGTACGGGTGATGGCAGCACGTCTGCAGTCATATGACAGTAACTCCAGTGACACCGAAAACTGGGAACGAAAATCAACAAGCCGACCTCGCAAACTCTGCAAGCATTCGAGGTGAGTTAGCATATTTGTCTGATATCCTGGGAAAAGTATAAAATAATTTGAATGCCACAATGAGGACGGCATTAGCTGTGATAAGACAGATGGCACAAGAGCTAAAGCATCACTGTCGTTTCAATTATCTGTATGTTGTTCCCGGCTCTCTTCTTTTATCAAGTGAGAGACATAATCTTGAGCTTGAAGCTCAAAATGTTTTGTAGTGATAAATGACTAACCAGCAGTCTCTGGTTAATAATAAGACTAAAAAAATGAGTAGAGATAGGACTGTTAGGTGGGATTGGTTGGAGCTTGCAGCTTTGCCCTTAAGTTCTTCTCCTTGTTAGAAATTCATGTCTTGTATGCAAGTACTTTTTGTTTCTTCATAAGCAGACTTGCGAGTCAGAAAACTAGTCTTTGACAAAGACTCATAATGCGTAACCCTGTATCTAAAGTGATATTTACAGTTTGTTCTACAGCAGTGCTTACAAGGCTCAATCAGATAACACAAGAAATGTGTAAAGACTTAGGCTTATTTTGGCTTTGTGTCAGATGAGACATCATATGTGAATGCTACATGAATTGACTGGAGTCTAGGTATGTAGTAGGTCTGGTATATTTGTTAAAGCCATGTCAACATGTTGAATGAATGTAGATCACTAATAATGTTTTCGATTCCCTGCTTGTTGAGAATAACAGGTTTGCAAACCAGATGATATAGTATGACAGTCCTGTTAAGGTATCTCAGTCCACATTTGATCTGGTAGATTTCTCAGGGTTTTACCTGACTCAAAATGAGGCAGAGGTGGTATCATTCTGGTCATGTGTGCCATGCCTTCAACTAGCTAGTGTATTTTAATAGTTCTAATTATTCTGATTGAGGAAAATGACAATTATCATTATTATTATATAGTAAAACGGTATGGTAACTGGTTTCACTGCTACTTTATCAATTTTCTTCAAGTAAGAAAAGCAGGGAATATATATCAAAGTAACTGATTATCTTCTTGTCTCACCGCCTACAGTTTAGACAAACTCTGTTAGAGGTCTTAAAGAAAAACAATTCAGTGTGGTAAACCCTTTACCCCCTAGAAGAAAGTTTAAAAGCCTCCTTTCTATGCGAGCAAAGTAAAATTTCTACTTTGTTAAAAAAAAACAAAAAAACTATAGTACTAACACATCGATGTAATGCTGCGACTACAGCTGCAAAAGACCCGTAAAGACCCCATCAGAGTTTTGAGTTTTGACGAGAGCTGGAGGTGACACAAAGTTTGATGGAGGTGGCCACCTCAGAATTCTCTTTGCAGGAAAAATCCAGTAACTGGGGTTTTTTTGGGGGGGGGATTTTGTACCTGAAATTTGTAAACAACTGCACAGAAGTATTAGTTTAAACAGCTCTGCTACTGTGGTGTGTACAGTATCTGTAAGGGCTTGAGTCTGCCATTAGTAAGCATGCCTGCCTGTCATAATAACTATGATATAGAAATAGCAAATGGCCCTGAGTAAGAGAGAGGAATGTTACAAATGCTGTTGTCTTGAAAAGCAGCAGCCAGGCCCGTGCATCTCGAGTGGAGGCAGAACAGAGGAAGATGAGCCTGCATGGTGCCAGTGGGGGCTGTGACCGCTCACGTGACCGCCGCCGCTCCAGTGATCGCTCCAGGGACTCTTCACATGAGAGAGAAGGCCAGCTCACGCCCTGCATTCGCAACGTCACCTCGCCCACCCGCCAACACAACAGTGGTTAGTATGCATGGAAATAATAGAGGGCTTATGTAGATGTCATGCTAGAGGTCCACAGCTCTTGGCAGCTACTGCAGGGAACAGCTGACTACTTTGATCAACTTACAGCTCAGACATGTTTCATATGGCTTCCTTTTCTGTCCCTTACTGCATTAAGTCAGAACTTGTCCACATGTGGTGTGTCCTGTATTTGGGCCATCATCCATGGGTCAGGGTTCCTCTTTTTTGATTCCTGGTCAGGATGACGTGTTGCATGTCATTTAGGGCTGAATAGGTCATTGAAAGATTATTGAAATTCCAATATTCAGATTGCAGGAGCTGCAATTTAATACATTTTGGTAAAAGTGTAATGTGTCCCAACATACAATTATAAATGAAGCATTGTGGTCCAACATAGATGCGAATCAAACATACAATATCGTACAAATCATATCGTCCAGATGTGGGGGAACATGCGTGTTTAGTAGAGACCTGGCCTGTCACAATTATTATGTAATCACCATATCACAATTGTTTGAGATCATTTTTTACACAATCGTGATAATCAGAAAATAGAAATAACATAACAGAAATGTCATATTTTATCATTATTTTCACATTGCTTGCAGTCATTTGACTGGCGCTCTTTTAATGACATGATCTCGTTGCGCCCCATTCTTCTTCTGCTCTGGGCTCATTTATTGTTGTACTTGTAGATTTTGCTGCTTTGGTTTCAGTATTTCAGTAATGGGCTTTGTATATTTAAATTCTATCATATCATCCTAATTAACTTTTTTAATGGGCTTTGTATATTTAAATTCTATCATATCATCCTAATTAACTTTTTTTAATTATGATCTTTTTTGGCTGTAGCACATGGTTTATTTCAAATTAGTATCTTGGTTGAATATTTCGGTAATGGGTTTTGTAGATTTAAGATCTGCCATGTTCAACTGTATTAACGTGAGGCAAACATAAATATAATACATTTTCTGTCACCGTTCTACCGTCTACTTTTGGTGTGATATATGCAAAATTAAAATTTTTTTTAAAAGTAATTTCTCTAATACAATGTGTGGTCTGTCATTTATTTCCAAACTGAGATGGAGAACTGCTGTTTGTGAGTCATTGTTCTGCCTGTTTGTTTTCAGAACGTGAACGAGATGGTCCATCATCGAGGCCCAGTAGTCCGCGGCCTCAGAGGGTTTCTCCCAGTGGCTCCAGCAGCAGTGGAGTAGTGAGCAGTCGCAACAGCAGTCTGTCCAGCACTGAAGGCACCTTTAAGAGTTTGGGAGTTGGAGAAATGGTGTTTGTTTACGAGAACCCCAAAGAGGGAGGGGCGAGTGCCACTGTTGGAAACCGAAACATCAGGACCTCAGAGAGAGTCACTCTGATTGTTGACAATACACGTTTTGTAGTAGACCCTTCCATTTTCACCGCACAACCCAATACTATGTTGGGCAGGTACAGTGCACTTGTCCTTCTTTGTCCTCACTAAATATAGCAATAATGACAACGAGTATTTTTCCAGTCAGTAATGTACAGAGTAATCGTATATGAATATATTGACTGTTAATATGTACAGTCGATAAATTCTGTCTTTTTTTTTTTAATGTTTTCATTTCAGAATGTTTGGATCTGGACGGGAGCATAATTTCACACGGCCCAATGAGAAGGGGGAGTACGAGGTGGCTGAAGGCATTAGTTCTACAGTTTTTCGAGCAATTCTGGTATGGCAACATAACATTCTTTCTTTTAATGTAGGTAGACTAATTATCAGAAGCACCTCAACACAATACAGTCTGATATTCACACACAAACTGCAGCCTCCAAAATGAACCTTAAGTTGAATCAGTACCTCTAACGCCGTTTCATCCAAAACTGACCATGGCACATGTGCAGTTTATGTTTACTTATCATTTTCTGACTAACTGCACGTTTCCCTTGGGCTCCTGTGAAACCATCTTGTTTCAGAGCGGCATTATCTGTATTAAGGTTGAAAGCTTTGAGTGTTTATTGATTTCATATGTCTACATGTATGTTAGTCCATCCATACTCAGTATTTTTAAATGACTGTTGTGAATTCTGTCTAATTGACAGGATTACTACAAATCTGGGATAATCCGTTGTCCTGATGGCATCTCCATTCCGGAGTTGCGGGAGGCGTGTGACTATCTATGCATCTCCTTTGACTACAGCACCATTAAATGCAGAGACCTTAGTAAGTATCCCTCCGGGGAACAGTGGCTCTTAGTGATAACAGTTAAAGTACTGAGACGCCTCGTACACATAATCGTTTGATGCTTCTTCTTTTTTTTTTCTTCTTTTTAATTGCTGCCACTGTTTGTTAGTAAAACTTGATTTGATGGTTTGGTTTGATCCTTTAGACAAGTTGTTTAGACATAGGAAATCGTTCTGATCTCCTTACTGATATTTCCTTCTTTTCTCCTTTGTATTCCATTAGGTGCCCTGATGCATGAGCTGTCCAATGATGGAGCTCGGAGACAATTTGAATTTTATCTGGAAGAAATGGTTCTTCCTTTAATGGTTGCCAGTGCCCAGAGTGGAGAGAGAGAATGCCATATTGTCGTCCTTACTGATGACGATGTGGTGGACTGGGACGAAGAATATCCACCACAAATGGGAGAAGAGTACTCACAGAGTGAGTACCCACTTTGTACAAAATATACACTTATGTCTATACATATGCAGGTGTGTGATGAGTTATGTTCTGTTGGCTCTTCTCTTTGCAGTCATTTACAGCACAAAACTGTACAGATTTTTCAAGTATATTGAGAACCGAGATGTTGCCAAGTCAGTCTTAAAGGAAAGGGGATTGAAGAAAATAAGACTGGGAATCGAAGGTAAGTTAAATTTACTGCTGATGAGGAAAAAACATAATTAATGGCACATGTCTGCATAGAGCTGCACAATTAATCAAATTGCAGTCACAACGTCACCCTGTGCAGTTATATCATCGCAAGACAGGAGCATAATTCTATCATGTGGAATTATGCTCCCGTCCAGATCCAAACAGTTTGCCATTTATCGGTCCGGTGTGTGTATATCTTGGAATCTGTGAGACTGTGCAGAGAGGTGGCTACATTTTTAGTTTTTTTTGTATTTTTTACTAGCTGAAGTTTGTATATTTGAGGTGGAAAAGAAGCACATTTGAAAATGATCAGCAGTCTGTGCATTTTCCTTGATAACCAACCAAGTAGATAAAATCACAATCACCAATCACAATATTGTCTGAAATAATTGCAATATGACTTTTTCACCAAAATGATTCCACAGTATTTGATAACATGATCAAACTGGGTCTTTTATTATAGTTTTGCTTGAAAGACCCCTTGCAACAGAAACTACTCACTGTGTGTTTAATGTTCTAATTGATAACATAGGGCGTAACAGAAGACAAGAACCATGCTAGTACACTGTAAAAAGGTCTGACTCCAAGAACACTAGGCTGTAGGCAACAGACATACACTAATAATAACAGTCCTTAAACAGCTGTGATGTTTGTCAGATTGTTTATGCGGGCCACACCCTTACATTTTACGTGAATAACAACTTTTACTTGTCAGTTCATAACAGTGAACAGGCAGCTCATGGTTTCTTCTGACTGTGCCTCCTGCAGGTTACCCTACATATAAAGAGAAAGTCAAAAAACGACCAGGGGGGCGTCCAGAGGTCATTTACAACTACGTCCAGAGACCCTTCATCCGCATGTCCTGGGAAAAGGAAGAGGGCAAGAGTCGCCACGTGGACTTCCAGTGCGTAAAGTCCAAGTCCATCACTAATCTGGCGGCGGCGGCGGCAGACATCCCACAGGACCAGCTGGTGGTGATGCACCCTGGACCCCAAGTGGATGAACTGGACATCCTTCCAAACCACCCACCGAGTGGGAATCACTACAGCAACAATTACAGCAACGAGCCTGACCCTGATGCACCTTCACCTGCTGTCTGAGGACAAACCAGTCCTCTTTCAATGCCTCTGCCCCTCTCCTACTCTAGTCTACTCCCAGCATGCTGCAGCATGGAGCGCCAGGGGCACCATAACCATATTGCCTTGACACCTCCTTTGCAGCCTTAGAGCCTCAAGAACCTGGCTGACTGTAGAAAAGAAACACAAGAGGGCCATAAGACTGGTGAAAGAAAGAGTTCACTATGATTTTAATTTTGTTTTTTACTTGACCAAAGGAATTTATTTTTCTGTTTGGAATATATTCAGTTAAACACTTATTAACATTATTATTTACAATGTTATTGTATCTTCATTTGATGGGTTTGGCTGAGCACTCTTGTGGTGTCGCTGTGTCTCACAGGTTTTATTTCACTGATCGTTTTGATTTAGATTTTCTCGGGTGGCCTATTACTACTAAATGTGCTTTGGGGAACGAGTACAAGACTAGCGATGGAGGAAAATATGACTTTCTGGTCATGGAGAAAATCAGTTATCACCATTTATTGTCATGATCTCCAGCTGAACTCCTCTCAGATGTCTTTGAATCTTGTAATGAGGTATGTAGTCATTGGCTGGATCTGATATGTGATGTTATGCTCCTCCCGCAGCCAAGATATTAAGCAGAGCACAGGCTGTTGTGGTCAAAATCTTTTTGTGCAAAGCTTGAAATTGTTGTTAAGAAATAAAAGTTAAAATAATTAAATAAAGACATCGAAAATAAAAGTACTTTCTATATTTCATTCTTGATTTTAAAACTATGTCTTCATCCTGGCCTCCATTCTTCAGGTTTGTGCCCAAAGTACACGTGTCCATATATGTGTGGGTGTTCTTCATGACTGAGCGTATCATAGCACTGAATATTATCTCTACATGTCGTAAAACTAATGCCTTCATTTCCTGCCATTTTCCATCGTGGCTCAGGCTCAAAATAGCTCTGATTTGTTCATATTTATCATGACGTTACCTGGTAGAAGTGCTGACAACTAAAGCTTTCAGCTCAATTTTACACATTGTACCTGTTAGTCTAGATCTGAAATAAATACTTATTGATTTGTTAGCAACCTGTTAATTTACTTTTACAAGTTAACAGTTTAGGTGCGAATTCACTAGTAACTAGTTGCTTATTACCACATTCTTCATCTACGAGGCCATTAAATAAACGGTTTCCTTTAATAACCTCTTATTACTGCTTAATTATAGTAAAGAAGTGCATGGATGATGGTCTTGATATGATCTGTATGGGTCTTACTTTACTTGTAAGCAAGACTTTACTTCAGAAGGAGTTACCTGGATGCTGTTAACGCTTGTATTTTGTTAGAAAAGATTAGAGATGAAGATTAGCACGGATCACGTTTATTTAAGTGTTATTAAGGGAGAATGACTGATTCAGACTAATAGCAGTAGGTGATGTTTTTTTTTTTTTTAATCCGGCACCCAGCAGATTGTACTATGGGGATGTGCATGGAATACATACAAAGAATATTAAGATCTTACAGAAATGATCGACATTCAACAACATTCCTCCTCCATGTCTTTCTCCATGTTGCAGATGCGTCTGCAGGTAACATCCGTCATGACTTGTGTAATGAAGGCATAGCAGGTACAGCGGACATGCAGGAGACACAGTCTGTAACGTCACACAGACACGCAGTCTCCTGAAGACCGTGGACCAGAGTCTCCTGCAGCCTCTGGCTCTTCGAAGGACCTCTTGTCTTTGGCCTGTTCTGACGTAGCAGCCTCCTTTTTGGTCGAGTAATCTCGCGCTGGTTTGGCTGTTTTCTTCTCCCTGGTGATGTTCTTCACTCCTGCAGCCACAGTTTTCATATCTGTGTGGACCACAGACTGAGCATCCTCCTCAAACGCCCCCTGGCGGTCCGAGATCACAGCCGTGTCCGTCCTTTCACCGAGGTGTAAATGAACAAAACATGAATTCACAAACACTTCATAAGGGTGTCAATCATATGCTTAAATAATGTGTGACTCAATGATTTGCGCAAAATGTATCACTAAATCATCATTATAGGACTTGTACCCTTATTCTGAAGTGTTACCATTACGTCTATATTCTATATTAGTTTTTTATTCTCAGTTTTGATGATATTTAATTGTTAGGCCTTGTTATTTGGTCACTTAGGTAATACAGGTTCTTCTTCGCAAGTGCCAAGCGTTAAATGCTCAATTTGAAGACTTTCATTGACTCTAACTGTGTCCTATTGTACAGTAGGAATTTAGTCTTATTTAACATTAAACGTGATTTTAATCCAGAAACGGTCATTGTGTCCCCAAATATAATCTGATGTCCAGTATGTGTCAATGTTGACGTGTTTCCGTGTAAAAACATTCACTGATCCCTGATTTTTGATCACTTTAAATAATCAGCAGGTGTTGTCTCAACCT
>JAPQRN010000018.1:25656449-25671742 GCA_037367275.1 Coranthus polyacanthus
GTTATGTTATGTTATGTTATGTTATGTTATGTTATGTTATGTTATGTTATGTTATGTTATGTTATGTTATGTTGCTGTATCGTGGCAGACTGACTAAACTTTTTAATCAGACATTATGCATAATGTCTGATTATGTTCTTTATAATATGACAGTTAGAATTAGCTCAGAATAAGCTTACACACAATATACTGAATTCTAACCCCTGCCGCGCCACAAGATTCTTGCCAATACACGCCTTACTATACATATTATACAGTATGATATGCATAACATATACGATTAGCAGAACATTACATGCTAGAGGATAAACAGCTCAAAAATGGGATAGCAAAGACAACCTGTGTTGTTGATGTAATTCTGTTACCCATGTTACATTTTGTTGAGAAAGCCTAGTATGTGGGCCTGTTAATCAGCCTAAACAGAGTAAAGTTCGGACAATGCCGCTCTCGTTCTCTCTGTCCCGGCTAGGATTCCAAACTAATTTACTGGGCACAGCCTGCATATTAATGTTGGGAGCTTACCCTGCAGTGTATCTGTGCCTCGACTGAATCCAGGGCACCTTCAGGGCACAGAGAGCCTGCCTGATCTGTGTCAGCCATGATAACAAAAACGGCAACCATTGATGAAAGGTCTTCTGGGAATTTATTACACTGACTGGGGAATACAGTGCCAAAGAGACTGAATAACCCACATTTGAATACAGGCCACAAATTATACACAGTTTCAGTAAATGAAGTGACTGTGTGCCTTTGTTCCATGGGTTTCCTTTCACTAGTGGGAAGCTGAATACTGCCACTGCCACTACGGCCAGGGCTGAGAAAGGAAGTTGTTGAAGCCTAGATTTCCTGCTTTCGCTGTGGTTAAGAATTCACAGTGTTTATAGTGGTTTCAGAAACTGACTCATATAATGATTCATGGAGTATATATTACTTTTCATGTGTGTCTGACCGTAAGGAAGCTCATTTATTTGTCTTTTTATCCAAATAAGAGTATGTTGCATATTGGAAGACAAAGTACTCGCTCCAGCTGCCCAATAACTTCAATAATGGTGGTTGAAACATTATGTCGTCTAAATGGTTCTTTTCTCATATGGTAAAAATTATAAGGCAATAATATTAAAGTGGTGCGACTTCAAAGGGTCGGAGAAGCTTCATCATGTGGCACTTAACGTAAAACTTACCACTAGACAGGCTGGGCTATCTGACGCTCTCATATTGTGGATGGCTTTATGACTGTAAATACAGTATTTTACAGAGAGTGTCGCATTATGGGTGGTTTGTAGCATTAATGTTGCTAGGCTATCGGGTTTATTAAAGATGAGTTTGTTTAGTTTATTTCATACATGTAACAAATAAGCAAATCAACAAAACAAGGATGAGCAAGAAACATATACAACAAATTCTCAATATGTAAATAAGTAAATATCATGTCTGTAACATTACATGTCTGAAAGGGAGTAGGAACAAGTATACAATTAACCTGTATGGTCTTACCGCTTTTTTATAATCACAACTAAGTCAAATCAACACCTTAATGTTTATCTTATTTACAAATACATGATCACTGTGCGGGTGCGTCTCCACCAACAACCAAAAACAACATAATCAACAACAAGCTTCACAGTCCTGATTGAAATCTCAATATTTCATCCCTGTACCTTTCCAAAACAAGTGTTCTATAAATCTTTTTAAACTGTTTTATACTTTATACTGAACTATTCCACAAATTCAAATACACCAAGTCTGTTTATGATGATTCTTGAGAGTCTATCAGCACTAAAAGTTTTCAATTAGTCCGCTTTAACCTGCAGGAGTTTGTGTAACATGTTGTTTTGCTAACACGGACACACGATTGACAGTGAAGAATTAGAGAACTCCTTAATCTACAGTGGCTTGCAGAACTATTATGAGAAGTGTACTGATATTTTCAGTTCATTATGAAACTGTGGTGAGAAAAATTTGATGTGCAGTTAGGAAAATGTGTTTTTTTTCAGGTTTCGCTAGTAAATATGATACCAAATCCTAAATTAAGTAAAAATGCAAATGTTCAATCAAAAAAAGGCAACACGTCACCACCTAAGCCCTTCAGGAATCTAAGAGAAAACCTATTATAGTTTCTACATTTTACAAGAGGTGGGAAAAATTGTGATTTCAGATCGTGGATCGTGATTCTAAAAAAAAAAAAAAAAAAAAGATTGTCATATTATCTTTTGGCCAGATTAACCAGCCGTACATGAATGAATAAATAAATAAAGTGTGCTCCTGCTCCAGGTGAAAGGGAGTAGACCAAAACACAGCCTGTCTTACGTCTGTCTGTCATAAGTATGCACAGGGAGAAAAAAAAAAAAACATTGCACTTACTAAGGTGGTTGACAGGGCCAAAGTGCATTCGGTAGCTGGCAGTCATTTTATGGCTGCAGCACTGAAGCAGATTTACTTAGATGACGTCAGTGGCTTTGTGCCAGCTTTTCCTTTTTGGTGGCACTCTGGGCTGGCCTCAGTGGGCCCTGCTCAAACTGCTGAGCAGCAGTGCATACTCTAAAATTCCCTTTCTAGACCGGGGTTTACCTCAGGGCACACACAGCCTCGACGCCTGCAGGAGTGTCCTCTTTTTAAAGCGTGCTGATGTTTTGTAATTCTACCCCTGCCACACATCACATCTAATTACACAATTAATGACTGTGTGCCCAGATTCAATTACAGATCACAGATATTTTCCAAGCCCAGAATTTTCATAACAAAAATAACACTGCATATTATCATTTCAATTAAAATGTGGGACACATAATGCGTTCACATTCCCACGAGATATTTCACAGGCTCTTACTGCAAAGGAAACAGAAAATATGCCTCTACTTTAAGCAACAGAGGCTTTATTTCTAACATCAAATTTCCTACACAAACAGACGAGTGACAAATTAAAGGAAGAACCAACACAAAGTAAGATGTTAGGCCACCACATGCCTCCAGAACAGCTTCAGTGCTGCTTGGCATTGATTCTACAGTCTGTGAACTCTACTGGAGGGAGGAACACCATTCTGCCAAACATATTCCCTCATTAAGTGTTTTAATAATGACATGGGGAGCGCTGTCTAACACGTCTGCCCAAAATCACCCATAGTTGTTCAATAGGGTTGTGACTGCAAAGGCCATGAATCGAGGGATGCACTGATTGTGAAATTCAGGGCCAAAACAAATGTTCAAAATAACAATTTGACCAATGGCTGATGCCAATATTTTTTCGTTTATTCAGTTTTTGTTGCTGTTTATTGTCCCTTTTGCACCAAGGAAGTGGTGAAGAAATCTTCAATATAAAAAATAACAACTGACAGTTTTAAAAGTCTTTCAGCGCTTTGTCACACTGCAACTTTGAAGGAGCGCAAACTGAATCATACATATTTATGAAACAAACTTTAACACAACAACATTCATTGTAGTACAACAGATGAACATTGGTCGCTACCGTCAGTGAATATCATCTTATTTACTCAATGGCAGACAACAAGGCTGATATGCAGCTGACATATTGGTGCATTCGTATACGATTCAAACCATTTTAATACTCATCATGATGCAACAATTAAAGTTGAAGTCCACTATATATAATCCGGCATTTAACCCATCCAGGTACACACAAGGAGCAGTAGGCTGCCACTGAAGTCACCTGGAGACCAACTGCAGATCTAAGCCAGTACTCCTTAGGCACTGACAGGAGAATTAACCTAGCATACATGTTTTGATAGCAGGGGAAACTGGCATAGCAAGGGGAGAACATGCAAACTCCACATAGAGGGACTCGAACCGGGGATCGAACTCGAAACCTTCTTGTTGTGAGGTAACAGAGCTAACCACAGATAGCCATAGTTATTTTCTGTTTATTTTGTTTTTGTTGTAATTTTTCCCCCTTTTGTGCCAGAGACACATAGAAATCTTCATTATAAAAAAGTATTTTAGGCCTTCATCAAAGTATCTTTGAATTAGACTAAATTCAATCACACAAAATTGTGAAACAACCATGAATACAACACAACAAATAAATATCGGCAACTGCCACACCAATGTTCACCCAATATATATCTATTCTCTATTGATGAGGGTGCTGTCACCCTGAAACAATCCACTCCCATCAGGTTTTTCCTTACATTTGGCACCCATCTATACATCTACAGTACCAATTCCTGCCTAGAATACAACAAATACAAAGCTTCACACTGTGCACGGTATCTAAAAATATGAGTCACGAATGGACCGCATCAAAATCCTAACATTTAATCTAAGCGTGAAAGGGCGATAAAAACACAACCACAAAAAATTAAGACTACGTTCATTTTTAAAGTGCAGAATTTTTACTGCGTCTTCAGAAAAAAACGAGGCAACAGCATTCTGCAGAGCAATACATTTTATCTACAAAACAACCATATCACCTGCAGTGTGTGACAGAACAGACATTAAAATTCAATCAAAAGTAAACTAACTTAGCCGAAATAGTAAGCCAGAAATATACCTTCACAATGTACCATTACACATCCATTTTCAATTTAAGTACAGTAAGAGACAAAACAAATACTAGAGGCATTAAAAATGCTAAAAGTGAATCAAGTTTCATTGAAGAAACACACAGGTCCTTCCACTCAGCTTTTCACCTAGCAGCATCTGTTTCCACGTCATTTTTGATTCTTACACATACTACAGTATATCCCTTTATGCAGTGGGAAACATAACAGTGTACCTATAGATAGAGGTTATTCTAAAATTCTAAAATGAATATGATTAGACACCAGATATGTTTGGCATACAAGCACCATGTGACGCTCAGCTCACAAGACCTTCACACTGGTGACAGAAATTAAAGCTTTACTGTGTAAAAGTAAACGCAAGGCTAGATATTTGACCTGTTTTCTTACAGGGGACAAGTGTGACAAAAGTCAGGACGAAATATTGTTTTCTGCAAGTCAACAACCCCTAAAACAAGTTCAGAAGACTGGAGTAGAGGAAGAGTTTCGCTTTGATCCAAGAGAAACACTCAGTGCTTCACAAAGCACATTATTGTGTCCACACTTCACACTGAGCAAATCACATTGTCAGTAGTCCTGCCCTCAATCCTCAACAAGGCAATGTGATAAAATAAAACCTGATGTAACAGTGCATTAAAAGCTCAATGTTACCTATGAGACAGGATATCCAAAACAGCATGAGTTGAGATATTTATCAGCATTGGTCGTGCAGATCATGTTCCATGTTTTAAAGGTTTATTACGTAAGTCAATGTAAACAACAGTGGTATTATTATCCAGGACTAATTATATGGGTTTCTAATATAAAATAATTACTACCAGTAAGATGACAGAAAGATAATCAGAGCTGGGAGAGTCAGCATGTCCACATTATCCAAAACAAACGGCGGTTAATACTTAATCCTCTGAATAATGCTCCGTCAAAAAGCCTCAGAGCCTCTAAAGGGAGTTTAGGAGCTAACTGTTTCAAAAGTAGAGTCAAACAAAGACAACATCCCATTCTTGCACAAATGTTAGGCAGGCTTCTGTCCAACAGGTCCACTGGTTGCATAAGCTAAAAACAAAGCATGTATTTCTTCCCCTTGATTTTTTTTTTCTTTTTTTTCTTCCTAGCAAGCAGCTTTACTCCGTGACATGTCTGAGGTGACGCCTGACTGAATTTAAACTGTTTTCAGTACATGCTAACAGCCATTAAGTTAAAAACATTCACGGTTTTATGTCTTTATTCTTGATGAAGTTGCTTAAAATTATGAGCAATTATTAAATGATTTAAATGGCATGTTTTAAATGATTACAGCAGAGTAGTTGACACAACCAGCCACTCTCCTACTGAGAGAATAAAGAGGTGAGAAGTTGTAGTTGCTGCAGCCAAATACTTGCAGCAGAAAGTGATGGGGATTGATTTTAAAGCTCTTGCAAGTCTGTTTCTAGCCTACCGTATGATTGATGAGCTTATTAAACACAGACTTTCGGCGAAATAAAGCTGACAGACATAATGAACAGCACAAATGCAGAGTTGGGGACACAATAAATAAGGTGCAATGGAAATCAAAATGCTCTGCTGACATAATAAAGGGTAAAACACTCTGGCTGCGGCGCGTCTGAGCTGTGTAAACCGTGGCCTGATGACCTGACTGGGCTGTTTGTTCACAGCAAACCAAAATCTGACAACTTAAAACAGCAAATGTTCAGCAAAGTGTCAGGGAGAGAAAAAAAAAAAAACAGTGGAGACTAACCAAAGTCTGGCACAAAGGGGAGATCTTTCAGTGTTTGGTGCAACACGGTTTACACCCACTTTTCAAGCTAATTTACTGTAGCTAATGAAAGTATTTGGCCTCGTTCTCGTCCTCCCATCTGCTACGGATTTTCCAGCGTTATGGGGATTAAATCATTTCAAGGAAACGGAGTCAAACTTTGTGACACACAGGGATGGCTGCCACAGCTGCTCTGCGATTAGCAGACTTCAGTTTTAGCTGAGCAGGCATTTCCCAAACTAGAGGAAGGAAAGGAAAACAATGAAGGAAACTACAAATAAAAAGCTACACAGGGTAAATTAAGCAGCCCTACACCTGCGTGAACTGGCACACTGTCGGTTGCAATTCTTACAATGAGAGGATAATGAATTTTAAAAACGAGGGAATAGCAAACACCAATTTAAGCTACTTTTCCTCCTTGGACCTGATCGATAACCAAACACTTTAGCTAACGGAGGACCGGAGACCCCCCCCCCCCCTTTTACTGTTACTTTTACATAGCGAAGACAACGTAAGAACACAATTAAGGCGCATTTTATCGACAAAATTTGCAGTTTTGTTTGTTGTTTTTTTTTTTTGTACGTTTGTTAGCGTCAGTTACAGAGAGTAGCTTTACACCCACCCCGAGGAGTTTTGGCTAACCTTTCCCTCCCGGTTCAGTCGGTTTTTTTTGTTGGGAGTTACAGTAACAACATGGAGAGCGGCTCGAGAGAAGTAAAAAAAAAAAAAAAACCAGCCCAGAGAAGAAGAAGGAGAAAAAAAAATGAAATACTCACACAAAACTTCGATGTCGATTAAAAACGCGCCGTCAAAGGCGTTGAAGCAACAAGTCCCTCCACTCGGTTTTCGAGGTGGTCCGAAAATGCTCCGGTGAAATCTCCAACAACTCCAGGCTGAGCCAACAACTACGGAGAGGAAAACAGCAACGTTTTCAACCGTCATCTTGTCCAAAATTGTTATTCGTGCAGTGTGATTTTAGTTCATCCTGAATCCCGCTGGGAGTTTCTAAGGATCTGACTCGGGGAATACGGCATCGGAGGTTTTTATAGGGGCGTATGATTAGGCTTCTTTTCAAAAAATGTAAAAAATGTCAAAGATTTTCGCTATGTCAAAGCCATAGGCTACAACAGTGAGTGTTCAAAGTGAGCACCCTGTTGCAACAGCGACCAGAATCGGCCATCTATCAGAGCGATGGAAACAGCCGGCCTAACGTTACTTCACACCATGGGATAAATAATAAAAACCTCAATTAGAAAGCCCATTTAGGTTTTATATTATAGACGTAAACTAAACCTCACGAACAGAAGTCTGCAACTACCATTGAAACTTACCTCGTTATTGATATCTCATATAAAAAAAAAAAAAAAAAATGTCCCTTTTTTTTTTGGTAATGTGATGTTACTGGGTATTTTTCATACTATATCAAGTTATTCTGGTGTTTCTGGGCCAGCCAGGAAGGTGTAGGTGAATCGCTTCGCGCACTGTCAGAGATGCGAAGAATGCTCGGAATGAGAAGAGGAATGAAATGAACGCAAAGAGCGAGTTTGCGCCGGGGCGGAGCGAGAGGTGGCGTCATCCCGAGCCCAGCAGCGGCGGCGGCGGCGGCGGCGGCAGCGGCAGCAGCGGCGGCAGCAGCAGCAGCAGCAGCAGCCTGCCTGGGCAGCAGCAGGGACAGGGAGGGCCGACAAACATCCCGGGAACTGTGGCCTTCAGGGACACTCCGGAACTCCGGCTTCACAGCGCCGACAGCCCGACAATTACGCCGTAATATACGAAATAACAAATCACTGCAAACATAAGAAGCGCACAAATCATTGTCAACGCCCGCCCTTTTTGTTTGGATGTAATTTAAAAAAAAAAAAAAAAAAAAAAAAAAGATTCCCAGCTGTTTAGGATAAGTAGGACGCTTCGCAAACTGTGGTATTGGCATCGGGCTTATCAAATAATAGGAAAATAATAGCTCAGAATCACACAGGATTGACGAGATTTTTCATGGTTAGTTTTAGGGCTGGGCGATATGGCCAAATATGTTATCATGATAAAAAAAAAAAAAAAAAAAAAAAAAATTATCGACATCACTTGATATCGATAATTATCACAATAAAAGTGAAATCCGTATTTTTTTTTTCCGGTTTAAAGGTCGGTTTTCTTGTCCTGAGTGAAAGTTGAAGACACCAGATGGTTATTTATACGTCAAAACAAACACGCATGAGTAAAACAACAAAACACTGAAACATTTTGTGTTTTATTTGACAGTGTAAGCAAAATAAACATCGATATCACGATATGAAATTATACTGTGATAATCATAACCACTGATTTCCAAGGCGACCATGGTATGATAAAAAAAACGATACTGCGATATGATACAAAAGGACTTCTTGATAATTATCATTATGTTTCATCGCCCAGCCCTAGTTAGTTTGATTTTCAGTGCCAGATTTATCGATAAATTACACAGCCTTTGATATTCAGTTCTCTAGATTAATTCACTTAGGAACAAAAATATCGATTTAGGTTTTTATTACTTTGACTTAGATCTTCAGTTCAAAAGTTTTCCAGCCAGTTTCTAGTTTTTAATAAAGTCAAAAATAGTGGATATATCGGCCACTAATCAGTATAACAACTTTTATATTTGTTGTTTGAGTTTTTCTGGGCAGGAAAAATAAGATGTCATTTGTAATTAAACACTTTAAGCTTGTATTTGCGTATTTGAAATACTTAAAATACATGATTTACAGTCAGTTTATTATCAAATAAGACGTATTTTTTTCAACTGCAGAAACAATTAGCCTAAACACAGCCTTTGGCTAAACTCAAGTGAGTCATGTAACGTGTTCTGAATATATGTCACAACAGTTTACAACACAACACAGTGAAGTTACAACATCTACCACACATTAAACATCATCTGTTGTGGAGATGTATGACTCTTCAGCATATTAGGAACTCTAATTTATATATAGTGCATCTGATTCTGACATAATGTACCTTTATTTAGCTCAGCTGCAGAGACCACTGGGCTCTTTGTTTCTTTTTGTTTAGTTTTTTAAAACATGCCTTTATTTCTACATACTGTATACGTTATATGAACTATTAAAGTATTTGTGATTTGTAGCAAGATACTTTTTGATGTACTTGTGCTCATCTCTGCCCCAATGTGGAAGTACTTGTAAACTGATTAGAACTTGTTAATATTATTTTATTGGAAAAAATGAGCTCTGACACAATAAGACGGGGTCTCTAATATTATGTGTGAAGTGTGTAATGTATTTGTTTGCTTAAAGGTCACTTCTTTGGCTAAAATCACGTGAATTCATAAACACGTATGGTATCACACCTGGCGTATCGAGTAGCAAGTACATTATGTTTTTACTTCGGGCTTTCATTTTTTTCCTACAGTCCTTAAAGGCAGCAGCCTGCTCCAGGGTCCTGGTCATATTCAATCAGGAGAACAGAGGAGTGTTGAAAGCAGACCTACGTGCAGATCAGGTGTTGAGAAACTTTACAAAGAGTTTTTATTTGCTAAACGTTGTCTATGTTACCTAAACAACTGGGTATTACATATACAGGGCTAATATTTGTATTGTGTGTTTATTTACATAATTTCCTATTAAACCCCTCGTGACTGTGATATGGTATACTTTAACATCTATTTCCTCTACATTATCCAGTCCTCTTATATTTTCTGAAATCATTTCTTATATAATATAAATTAACACGTTAGCTGTTCTACAACCCACCAGTTCATTCTCCTGCATTGTGTCTGTGCTCATCGTTTTCAACACATCTCAGAAATGTACAGACAGAAGGTTTATGGGCAAGTCGAAGCCGTACATCCAACCCAGCCAAAGACACAACTGTGGTCCTGTCTGAACAAGTCATCCATTAGAAGCCAGTGTTTTGACACCAATCCTTCAAAAGAAAGGGATCTATGAGGATGAACGACTGCCCCTCTGAGGACATCCATCAACACCTTTTAACACCTGTCGGTGCACGTTTCTCTGAGAGACAAACAGAGGGAGGCGCAGGATTTAAATGTTGTTCCATATGAAGGATCGTTTTTAAAAGTGTATTTCACGTGTTGACTGTTTTTATTCAATAAATCGTTTGATAATCACTTCACGCACCTCCACTTTTCTCCTTGGTCTTGGCTCTTCCCTCAGCAACAAATGATTAATCATCAAAAGGTGGCTTTAGTCCTCTGCGGTGAGTTATTGGTGCGTTTTTGAAAAATGACTGCAGCATTATGTTACTCCTGCACCTAAGATGCAACAATTCAACAGGTGACAGTTTATGGAAGCAACATGTTGAGCATAAGTGCAGATAATGTGTGTCAGAAAATGTTCTCATAAGACAGTCTTCAGTGTCGCTCGTTCAGGGAAGACTGGACTTTATTGATTACTGAGCCAAATGATTACAGTATGGGTATATGAACCCCCCCCCCCGTTCCAATCTCCGTGTTCACTGTGCAGTTTTTATATTTCATAAATCCTCCATGTGAAAGAAATGACAGCGTTTAAAAAGCCCCCAAATGATGACCCTGTTCGTGCACGGCAGCTCTGCTGTTTTGTAGCAGGGTGCGGCCATGTGAGAGGTTCAGTCGTAGGAGGAGGTAGGTACAGGTGGTAAATGAGACAAGAATGAACAAACGAATGAATGTGAGGCAGAGTAGGAACATCGCACGCTCAAGTGTATAACAGAGACAGGTGTTTAGGGCTCCAGACGTGCACATGCATAGAGCACTGGAAAAAAAAAAACAAAAGATACTTTATCACGTGTATGAAAACGGTAGAGAGACGATAAGAAAGGAGGTGAGAGCGAAGGGGTTCAGCAGGGAACGCTGCAGCTCGCAGTTATTACAATTAACAAGAAGAACGAGACTAAAACTAGCAAAAGAAATGATTTTAACTGGGGGAAAAAATGAAATGAAAACAACAATGCAACATGAAGTAAAACTAAATATAATTGCTGGTCAAATCAGCTTCATTTCCTCCAAGTGTTTATGGTTCATGGTGCAAGAATAAAACGGATTTGCACAATGCGGGACCTTCAGCAGTCGATAAACTGAAGCTACCGGTTGTCAATTTCTCAAAATAACACACAAAACTACTAATGCACCTGTGAGACTAACTAAAACTAATGTGAAAGACAAAATCAAAGCTAATGAAAATGTCAAAACTATGATAACTGTGGTTCATGGTCGGTGCCCTCGAACCCATATACAGTTAGTTTAACCAGCTTGCCACCGACCTGACTTTATAATCAAATTAAAATACTATATCTTCTAAATCACCTTTTTGTTATTCCTGTGGAACGTATAAACAGGAAGGTGCAAACAGACTATGATGTGGTTGTAGGCATCTCGTTGGTTGGTGTCAGTGCCCCAGCACCATCGCGAAATGAAACCTGGACCAGACTGTGACTCAGACTCTCCAGCACTGTATTTACGCTTCACTGTCTGTACACTTTGCCCAAAAATGTTCATTTTTTTGGGGAAAAAAAAAAAAAATGAAACTCAACAAAAACCAGGCTAATGGAAGTGGCCGTGCTTTAAAACACCCTCCTAGTTATTGAGGAACAACACTGTAATAACAAACGTTTTCTGTTCAGGATCAGGCTGCCTTTTTTCAAGTGCAGCAATTTCACCGCCTAAAGGTATCTTTTACTAAATAACTAATGTGTCTTCCTATAATTCTTAATGTCTAACCTTGAGCCTACACAGTTTCATCATGATTAGTTGTGTTTTTCTTCTACATTTTATGTATTTTCCCAAACAAATGACAAATCCACCTGTTTTCAAATGCTGCTTCAGAACACCTCAAGTTGCTGATACATAAACCTGGGCAGACGATAACAAGGTGTGATTTTTGAATCCAACATCAGATCTTACTCAACATTATTCACGACACCAAGGAGGTACAATGTCGAGCATCTCTCTGTTTCATTTACAGTATATGGAGAGTCTTTTAGCCCCGTTTGAACCTTTCATTTGGAGTTATCATCACCAAATTACTTAATCCAGGAGATAAAAGCAGAAAACACTCAAAAGCCTTTTGTTATTTTTATTTTTTCATTTTACCTGCACAACTCTCTCACTAATGCCTCCAGTCTACTGTGTCGCACTCAATGTTCAAGCTATTTTCAGCTGAGATAAAAATGTCAGAGGACTCTCTCTTTTTTGGGGACACCGAAGACGATAACAGCTTAATCATCGAAGACATGCTTCAGGGAGCACAAATCGGCTGTTCTGAACCAGTGAAGCTTTAGTTTCTCCACCGCAGACGTGTGAGTCCTCATACCTGACTCCTGGACTGATTAGAGACTGGAGGTCTTTGTTTTGAACCTGCTGCTTCCAGCCTTTAAAAGAGGCCACAGTGCAATAGAATTACCCTCGTTTAGGTCGTTTTAGTCCAGATCTACCCTGCCTGGCCTGGTCTGGTTTAGCCTGGTCTGCGTCTAATCAGATAGCAGCGGACGGCCAGGTGCTTCCCTGGCTCTCTGCTTCGACTGCTCGGCCAACCGCACTAATGTGCTTTATTTAGAGATAGGAGAAGGACTAGTGAGGACCACTTACCACTAAATGAGTAGAGGGTGTGGGGGGGGGGGGGCTCACATCGCAATCAACACAGGTCCAGATCATGTCATTCTCTGTATCTGGGTAAGTACTCATTTTTTCCTGCAGATGCTTTATTTAACACAATTACAAGACATAAACTGTGAACGTATGTAATCGCAACAAAGAGGTTGTAATATGCATAAATGTCATTAGAGTTAGGCTTTCTGTCAGACCATTTGATTTTTATGTATGTATGTATATCATTTACCAAAGAGTTGTTTTGAACAGAAATAAAAACCTCAATACCCTAAAATATGAAAATGTGACAAGTTTAATTAAATTATCTTAAATAATTAGATAATTAGACAATTTTTAATTTGAATTTTGCACATTATTCCAGAAAATGTTAGGGCTGCATGATTTGGTAAAAAAAAAAAAAAAAATCGTATTGCGATTATTGTGGACAATATTGCGTTTTTTTGCTTTGTTATCAAGGAAAATGCCCAGATTACTTATTTTGAAATGTGCTTTTTTTAACATTACTAACTTAAATTAGCATAAAAAAAATAGAAAAACTCACAAAAAATGTAATGCCTTTCATTTTGTCACTGAATCCAAACTATCAGAGGTTGTGTTTATTTTTTTCCCTTTGGCTACAATTCGATCGCCCTAAATCCTCCTGAATCTGGACGTTCAATTTGCAGCGTTTTGCGATTATACAATTGCAGGGGTATGATATTGCAATTACAATTGCGATGCGATATGTTGCGCAGCCCTAGTAAGAATACATACAAAGACAAAAACAAACAAAAAATGGTTTATTTGCTTCAACCACAGAAGTCACAGGAATAATTGCTATTCAGTCCAAACCTCTCCAGAACATATTTAACATGGTATAGCGTAGACTCGAAGTATTCATTTTGCTTCTAATCCAATATATACTCTTTTTTACGCTTTTTTCCAACCTACTTTGCCATACATTGAAGACCAGACACATTGCATTGGTTATGTAAATACTCATCTTAATCACATAATCATAATTTGTCTTCTCGAGTGTATTTCCAAACCAATCATTTTTCATTACTTTGTAACACAACTTTAACACCATCCTTTTTCATGTTTAACTCAGGATAAAATAGGACAAATACAGACTAAAAAAAAACATGAAAATTTTCACTAATCCTTTCACCTGTGCAGCCACTTAACAACATATTCAATATATAAAGTAGCAGAGGATGAATAATAGCCCAAAGAGCATTGAGGTTTTATGGACAATTACTCAACAACTTGTAAGAGTCAAAACACTTCAACTTTCTGCATTATTTTGTGTCTTTGGTTTTAACCGAGGCGTCTATCCATCACTTTGGTCACCATGGTAACCTAGTGTACTTCACCAGGTTAAAAGGACTGGTTTAAAGTGGATAAATTACCTACTAATCAACCAACTGTGGAAATATGTAGCAACTTTTCTTTCAAGGTCCTAACATGAGAAACAAATTGACAACTTGGATACAAAGATACAAAAGCCATTGGCCATTCACTGCTGCTTGAAAAGTCCACCAAAGGTTCAGGGTAACTGATCAAACTCAGTGTTCACCTCTACAGGCTTCTGACACATTCTACATTTATTCATCAAAAGCTTGCTCTTTGCAAAGGGAAGGTCAATGTCTGTTTCTGTCAATTAGACAAACTCACAGAAAACTGAATGTGAGTTATTATAGACGCTGCTACAGTCACATGACAAATTCTCTACAACTGTGCTTGTTATATTGTAGTTTTATCGCAGCTGTAAAGGAGAATATTAGAGAAATATATTACTTCATTTAAAAAGTCATCATAAAATGGGATGTTTTGTGCCACGCAGGTGTATTTTTTTTTTTTTTTTGTTCTTGTTTAGCTGCCTACAAATCTCCTTATCTCTCTGGAAGCTCAGTTCAGCACGACACAGACATTAAAACAGATTATTGCATAACCAATGTTTAAAATGTGATTATAACCAGATGTGCATGCAGATTGTATCTGAGGCCAAGGATTTTGTGATATCACACCAATGCATGTTTTTAGAGCAGAGCTTTATGTCCTGCCATCAGAAGGAATCAGTGCACCATCGAATTTCTGCCATCTGGCAAAAAAATTGTTGCATCTATGTGGTGATAGTAAAAACATCAATAAGGAAACATTTGCGCAGCTCATGATACACACGACTAGTGCTTTGCATGGCTGCATAATCTCCTGAAGTAAGAATTATTAAAGGTCTGCGCATGCTATGCAGTGACTTCCAAAATGAGCCACATACTCATGACAAACGGCTTCAATTAAATATGAAGGTCTTCTCTATCACATAAACAGAGATAATAGACATTAAAAACACTATTTTGCATTTTACACCCCTTATTTATTACATTTACCTTGAAATATTCTTTAATTATGTTGTAGATTATAGTCTGTGGATGCTTTAAGTCATCAT
>JAPQRN010000018.1:25679858-25698433 GCA_037367275.1 Coranthus polyacanthus
ATATATATATATATATATATATATATATGTATATATATAATATATATTTCCCCATTTATCCACCAAGCTTCTGGACGTAGGGAAGTTATTTTCTCTGAAATTTATGCCTCCACTTCAGTCCAGTGGCAGCAAATTAATCAATGAATCATGCACCGAGAAGTAAATTAGAAAAAAACATAAAAAGGCAATATCAGAAAGCAAGGAATTAGGGGGAAAATGCTTGCAAGAAATTAACTTTTACAAAATAAATTAAACTCTGAGGCAGTGTCCTGCTGAAAACATCACACCCAAATCAGAGGCAGCATATTTCACATTAATGGACAAGCCACAGAGACCTGAGGTCGATGGAATTTTTTTGGCCTAAATAAAAGAAAAAATTTGAAATATCTCGGTTGTGTTGAAGGCTGCCTTGTTTGTACTCTGATTTACTTTGTAAAATGCAATTTCAGATGTTTGTATTATGCGCTGAGCACCAGTCAAACCAAGAACAGGCAGCATATGATTTATTCAAGGATAATGTTCTTTCACTTAATATGTTTGGTTAATAAAATGTGTAGTGTTGATTTAGGAAATGATTACCAAATACTTTGTGGCATATTTGCACTGACGCTACTTTATAAGGGTCACATTCTTTAAGGATGTAAGAATGTGGTGAAGTAGGCACAGGCTAGTTTTTCTTGAGAGTTTGAGCTGGTTTTATATCTTCACGTGGATTTGTGCGTATCATGTTGAAGAGTTTGTACAGCTGCTGCCTCGGACAGGTCTATGTCGTAAAAAGAGCTGTTTGATCTAAATCATGGTAAAATAAATGTAAAGAAAAGTTTAATATTCGAAGTAGAGGTTTCTAAACTTTCGTTTGAGTTTGTAGATGCACTAAATGTAAATGTGTACCATGTTTATAATTCACTTATTCATTTCCATATAGAAATATGATATATACAAAATAAAAACAAATTCAGAATAGTAATGATAAAGAATCATTTCAGATAGAGGTTTCTAAACTTTGAGTTGAGTTACACTGTGATAATATGCATTTCATACATAAAAATGTTATTTGTAAATCAACTGTCAACATATACCAAAGCCCCGAAGAAAATGAATCAGACTCAAACTCTAAAACATTGCAGAAATCACCCATGTTTTATTCGTAGTTATTTGTTTGGTTTCATTTTTGTTTAATTCTGTCAGCGTATCTTTTAACTCTGGTTTTCTATGATGTGTTATTTCTTTATCTCTGCGATTTAAAGCTCTATCCTCTCGTCCCACTCTATGTCTCTGATTCATAATCAGGTATTTCCTTTTTAAAAAGCGTCTTTTCCTGCCCTGTTACTGTGACAGAAGACGCTGAAGTTAGACATTTCCTCTGCCGTCGTCTGGTCGAACAGGAGCTCGATGCAGACTCAGAGGAGCCTCTTTCGCCGGCAGCGTCACCAGACGAAAGACAACTTCATTGTCCAGCTCTGCTCTGTTATTCTGAACGAGAGAGTCTGACAGACTTCGAGTGGCTCATTGTCTGAGCTTTGTACATAAGTTTAAGACCAACGTTTGTCAGCATCAGTTGTGTATGTGTGTTCGCTTCCTCTGACATTTACTGTATATCACGTCTCTTTTCCATTTTACAGCTGCAGCGTTTGTTTGTTGAATAACTGTTTAATAAAAATGATCTTCTGAATCCATAAGATATTGTAAAATCTTTAACTAAAATGACTTGTTTATCCTACTTGCTTTTGTGAAGAGGAGGAAATGTAAATGTTTAAATAGAATAGGCATTATTTAATCCCTCGTCCCTCCTTTCGGAGACTTGTTTTTCACATTTCAAAAGGATGATTTGAAACTGCTAAAATAATGACACTATATTTTTAGATTCAACTCCCTTTTCTATTTTTTTCATCAACTTTCCCAGCGTCTGTAATTTCAGTGCAATTTCAGGCTCTGATTGCTCTGCTGAATGCTAATCATTGTTACTGTATAACGTGTTTTCAGTTCTGCTCTATTTGCATTTAAAAGTTGTTTATTTTAAGAAAACATGAAAAACTTACGAGAGGTCAGTAAACAGATGTACATTGAGCTCCACAGAGACGAGTGTGTTTCATAAAAAAAAAAAACTAAACAAAAACAACGTAAAACCCGAAGCCGCACATCATTTTTTCCTTCAGACATATTTTTAATATTCATAAGTGAGAACATTTTGATTAAAACCAGCTTTCTGTAACGTGTTCGGGTCCAAACTACAAATACAGATTCTGTGTTTGAAAGAGTCTGCAAAACACAAAACACTGTATTGAAAAATAAACACGTGAATAAAGACCACATAAAGAAACATAGACCTCATTAAAACAAACATCATGTTATGCAGGTAAAAATGAATGGAGGATAACATGGATATGTTTATTTATTCAGGATTAATTAATCATTTGTTCAAGTTCTCTCATAGCCAATGCTCTTTTTTTTTTTTTGTCGACACGTAAAAAAGATAAGTTGCAAGGTTACATTTACCATGCGTTTCACGGCTGAAAAGAAGTTAATTTTTAGTTTACTTTTCAAGGGAACTAAATTGCATTGAAATTAAAGCACTTTAAATATCAGCCTTCACTCTGCACCGTTCAGTAAACAAACTGCTGCAGTTTAATTACCTTTTAACACTTTAGGTGAGAGATGCACTATTATACTACATGTTACAGATACACTCCTCCGCTAAACCTTCTCTTTTCAAAACGGAGAAAGGTTGCCCTCAGACTCGAAGTTCTGGACCTCAAGAGTTTATTAAACCAAAGTGATAAAGAAGTTTATTCATACGTGCTGAACCCCTGGGCTCTAAGTGCATTCCTAAACAGTTTTTAAACATGAGAAGAGTGAATATTATTCTGTTCATCTTTTATTAATCACATTTTAGTCCTGTTATACAAGGTATAGCACGAGGATACAGAGGTCAACATCTTCGCATCAAAAGATGTGGAACAGCTGAACGAATCTCAGACAAGCATTCGCGTTCGTCATGAAAATCGATCTTTATTCACGTCGTGTTTAGGTTTGCTCATTAGAATCATGAACTCTTACAGCACGTGGCGCTCTCCATTTTGTGTAGTACCTTTGTTTTTTTTGCTCTCGACTGACTCTACGTGAGGTTCATTTCACGTTAGAGCAGTTGTAAAGTCGTCTGCAGTTGCAGGAGGAGCTTTCCGAACATAAGAATAAGAAGCAAACTGAATTTGAGCTTTTGAACTTTTTATTGTTTATCAATAGAATATTTTGATACCTTTATCACCTTTACCTGCAGCCTAAAGTGTGTTTTTCTATATTTAATACAGTATTCCTTTAAAAACAACACATATGAGCATTCACTTGTCCAACAGCCAAGGCAGAGACGCAAAAAGCAGATCTGAAAATAATCCAAGAACGCAGAGTTTAAAAAAAAAAAAGAAAACAGAGCGAGGAGTCAGTAACATGTTATACATTTATTGTTTTAAAAAGCAGCACAAAAATCAAAGCAGGAAGACATTTCTAGCACAGAAGTCTTCATTATGCATTTTATACAGTCATGTACTACATGATCTGGAGTATTCAGATATAATCCCGGTCCTGAGCGGGTGAAGCCACATCTGACCTGAGAGTCAGCTTCTACGTGTGAAGAAGAGGGAACAGACGTCAGAAAATGTGTTTAGACACAGACGGTCTACAATTCACTGAAACTGGTGAGATATTTTGATTTGATTTCATGAGCGTCTATTAATCTCTAACGAAGGGCTGAGACGAACAGTAATATAAACTAATAGACGATGAAGACGATTAAACACCAGCTCGTCTCACGATGGGATGCGGCGTTGAGCACTTTGTTTTTAAAAAGGAAAACATTTGACCAAATAATGTGTTTTCAGATCAGATCTGTAAAGAGCCGCCAGTCTCGAAACTCTGTCACGGCCATGATCCATGGGATTTTAAAACGTAGATAAATGTAAACATTCCTAAATATATTACATTCATTTTACATTTTATGTACCTTGACATTTCTTGACCGTGGGAAGTCATGAGAATCATAAGTTATCTTAATCTAGTTGACACAGAAGCAAATGAGGAAAAAACAAACAATCAATAGCCATGTGGTGTATTGTTTGGCTCGTTAAAAAACAAGCTGCTGTTTGTTGAAATATGAAAGCAGGGTTTCAACTGGGACTGCAACTCACAAATGTTTTCATTCTCAATTAATCAGAAAATTATGAAAAATGTCCCTCAGTGTTTCCCCAAAGCCCATGATGATGTTCTTGTTTGGTTCAAATGCCAAGAAAAAAACTTTCTTAAATAATGACTCAAACCAATTGATCAATTATCAAAATAGTTGCCGATTAATTTAGTCGTTGACAACTACTCAGTGAATGAGCTCGACAAGCAGCGTCTACTTCAGATTTTGTAGTTTATTTATATTTGTCTTCATCCTGGAGTAAGTTTTAATGAGACAAATAGTGTAAGTTTTGCAGACCAACTAGAGTTTATCCACATACTGATACTGACACAAACTCTTCCACTGCAAACAACACCTTTAATCCATGTAATGGTCATACGCGTAAACCCTTTATTAAGATAACAATGTATTACTAACAGTAAAACAGGTCAATAGGATAATTAAAGACGACGAAGAGCCAAACAAGTTTCTACTGAACGTGAACTGCTGTTGCAGAGTTAAGGGCTTCTTTTTTTTTTTTTAATTCGTATTTTGCAGAGCATTCATGCGACACTTATTCCAAAAGCAATTTGTACGGAGTAATTAAATCAATGGTGGCTTCGCCCTCTGAGCTCTAAGTGCATTCCTGAGCAGCTTCTAACAAAAAAGGAGGCAATATTCTATTTAAGAAAGACTTGAGAGGAAGCAGAGCAAATTCCACTAATGTATTTTATTATTAAGCAAGTATTTGTGCTTTTGTGCAGTAAAAACATAAAGATACAAAGGTCAACATCCGCACGTGTAAAGAGACAGTTCTCATGAGCTGAATGGTCTTACATTTATATGTTATAGATGAAAACAGTTCTGTTCTGTTCTTAGTTGTGCTGCCGTTGGCTGATGATTGTGGAAAAGTAACAGTAAAACATTATTTAAACCTTATCTTCCATCATCAGCATCATCTTTGCAACTTGACTTTGAAGATTAATGGGTTACCTGTAGTTTTCTTTTTCTTCATCCGATGAAAAAATAACGTGCAGAAATATAGTTTGAACATCTGTCTGTTTTATATACTGCAGGTCTGAATAAATATCATAATTATAATATTATTGATGCGGAGATGAGACCGAAACTTCATTTTTGAAAACATGACAAAACAGTCTCGTGATGAGCGCCATTAATTAACTGTTGAGGAGCTTTTATTACATGATGTTCAAGTTGAATTGCACATGTTCTTGTGTATTGTTCTTGAGCATTTTAAGAACTTAGAATTCATGTTATATTAAAAGTTAATGAATAGAGGTTGATTTGCCAGCTGTTGGTTAATAGATACATAACAGTTGTGAGTTCATTGCAAATTTTAATTACATCCACCGAGAAGATTATGTGATCACTCGCGTTTATCTGTCTGCCTGTACACAAAAATTACAGCGCTGATTTTCATTAAAACTTAGTGGAGGAGCAGGGCATGGGCCAAGGATGCTATTTTTGCTTTTCCTAACATTGCCAGAGAGGGAGATTGCTTGAATCACAGGACTGCGGGGCCTTGGCAGAGGTCGTTGAGGAGTTTAAAATTGTTAACCCATCCTTTCTATCCTCTGTTTCTATACAAACGGCTGCTTTCACTTAGATTAAAACTAGAATTAAACCTGCTTTGATATTTCCAGTCGTAACTAACTGGACAAACCAGACAAAAGAGCTGAATCTGAATTGCTAAAAGTTGCGTGTAATAATAGATTTTACCGAATCGGCCTAAATTAGTGTGAAGGATTTCTGTCAAACAATTCATTCATTAGTCATGAGTTTAGTTTCGACAAAAGGGACGTGTTTAAGTATTTCAGCAGCGTGTCACTCATTGTAATTCAATGTCAGTGCGGCCAAACGCAAGACCATGTGACCATGCAGGTGATCACCTTCACGTCATTTCTCCGAACCACCCACTTGGCTCGGCTACACACTCATCACAAAAGGCTTCGGCTGGATGAGAGGAAAAAAGGAAAATAAACACAGAAAACAAACAGACATGAATGAAAACAGCCGGATGCGCAAAAGGTAGAAAATGTTTATGAAAACAAAACTAAAATACTGACATTCAATGGAGATATTTAGACGTTACAGTTCTCATGACACCGTTATTCACATGTACAACCACAAAACAGAGAGATGTTGGGACGGTATGACAAGTACACATAAAAACAGAAAGCTGTGATTTAGAAATTTACTTTGCTTCCTTTTTCATCGCACACAAAGCAATTTACCAGGATGCACATTTCCGCCGCGTGCAGACCAAACACACAGGTGCCTCCGAGCTCAGAGAAATGGCTGGTTCTTCTGAACACGAGGCTTCCTTTTTGCAGAATACTTGGCATATTTGGATGTAACTTACTGTAGTACATGACAAAGGTTTGCCAAAGTAATAATGAGGCCGCGCGGTTCTATCGCTTACAGATAAACGATGGCTGAATGTTAAATATCTTGTCTTCATAGTGGGTGATTAAGTGATTTCTGTTTCTATTTGCAGTTTCGAAACAGTCCCAACCTTCTCTGATTTGAGGTTGTGTAACAGTCTGCGTATGAGAACAGTTCTTTGGCATTTTAAAACACTTCCACCTTTCCTGCAGTGTAAACCACATATTTATCTCTGGAACTGGAAGCAGAGTCAGTAATTCAACACGAAATAAGCAAGAACAAAACGCAAACATCGTCTTGCGTTTCCAGCATGTCATGCTGGAAACTCAACTAAAGATTTCTTCACCCTACAGTGCTTCATAAGCATCATTAGATAGTCTAAGTGAACAGGAAGCAGCTGGGCGGCTTCCACTCGAAGAGGTTTGCAGTTGATCTTCCAACAACATGCTTTAAACGTCAGGCAAGAGCGGCAGCACATTCAGACATATCACAGCATGCTCACCAGCCTCTTTTGTCTACAGTAAATTTACTTTAAACCCAACAGTTATACATGGAGAGGGTTAAAAAAACAAAAAAAAAAAAAACAGATAGGGGATTTTATTTTGCCTTTGTGGTTTTTGAGACTTAACAGTAGATGGCAGCAAAGGAAAACAAAATACTGTAAAGAAAACCCTCAGAGACAGTCTTTGGCGTTACCCATACGAAGTAAAAAAACTGTATCATTAAACAGGGTGGTCAGATTAAATGTAATGAGTGAATTAAAAGACACACACATGCATATTTATATATATTAAAAGAAACAGGCAGTAACACATACAGTTTGCACACTCGAAAACAAACCTGCCTGCTGTTGCAACAAGCTTTTATCTAATGTGACAGTTTGTGGTTCAGTCCACAAAGCAGTTCCCAAAGATAAAGTGCATCAAGTCAGTCAGTCAGTCATATTAACCTGAGTTAGTCTATTTTAACTGCAGGATCAATTTTCCAAGACAGTTTATAAAAACTCAACAGCAACGATGATTGGACATTTCAGCAGTCGCAATGCGAAAGTCTGTAAGGCAGACTGTGGCCTGTTTAACTTGATCTAAGGTATTTCGTATGCATTTAAAGTAGTTTAACCTTTTTGTTTAAATCATTTGTACAGCTTCTGCATCAGACAAACTGCAAAATTATTTGGTGCAGCTTTAATATCAAACTAAATTTCCAAAACCCTGTAGTGCAGCATAAAGTGTCTCTTTGGCTGATGTAAAGGTATATTCCAGGAGAGTAAACATTTAAAAAGGTGCTTGTGCACAGCTACAAATAAGCCAAGAACACTCCTGCTAATGTGCACCTTGGCCACAGAAACATTTGTTGTACTGTCCAGGTTTGAACGTTAAAAAGGTTGAGCGTCTAGATGAGCCTTTGCCCAGTCTGATCCTGAAGCCACTGCAGAAGAGGCTGTAAAGAGCCCGGGCTCTCAGGCACGGCCTCCGTGTACATCTGCAGAAGTACCTCTTGTAAAACAAGCAGCATTGGCACGCTCATGCTCAGAAGCTCATACAGGAATGCATAGTCCTGGGCGTTGTCCCTCAGGTGGCTGATGAGGGCCTGTGTCGCACTACGCACACAGTTGGATAAATACCAAGGGGCGTTACACACAGCGCGAGTCACACTCAGGGGCCACTTCAGCTGTTTCCTTACGAACGAGCAGAAGGTACCTGTGGCCTGGCTCTGAGGGTCTGCTGTGCCGCTGGACTCCTCGTCAGTAACGGATTTCTGCTGGACTTCACCTCCAGAACGATTCTGAGACAGAGGATGTGAGGGACAGATTGGTGTTAGAATTAGAGTTAGAGTTTTCTCTACCATTACAACACTAACTAACTAACTAACTAACCCTAACGCTTTTAACAGACAAATGAAAAGGGGAAAAAAACGATACTGTCGCAACAAATCCCAAGTCAGATCCTTTCACTACTGTACTGTTATTTTGTGTGCGTTTTCCATAAATATTGCAAACATTATGTGGAAAATGCACAATTTTGAATCCAATAACATCAAACCCTCGAAACCCCATGATCCCAACTGCAACCTCAGCACCTAAGCCCCAGAAAGCTATGGGAAAAGCAGTGTGATAAGGTAATCTATGGAAAGTGAGGAGAGCACGGTACTTACTGAGCGTACAGAGAAATTCCTCCGTAGGTTTGTCCCACTGTTGCGTTGATCAAAATGAAGTTTGCAGTACAGCTTCCCTGTAAGATTTACAGCGATGGTCACGTTAGGAAATCCAAATAAAAATATTGTTTGTTTTTTTTAAGTGATATGTGGATTGAACACTGATAAGGGATGGGAATTGTCCAAACCATCGGAATCCTATTCCTCTAACCTTTGCTTTTATCAATGTCAGCATGTTTTTTTCACAGTTGCAAAACAATGCGGTCAAACTCATGCATCTACACTGGTGGAAACAACAAAAAGGCGTCGTGATGGAGAGGAAGAAACAGAAAGAGAAACAGAGAAACAGAGAGAGAAACTCTAACATTAATAAAACAGTTGCACTGCTGCTGAAAACATGCGCAGGGCTCCTTTTTTCCACAAAGAAAAGTGATAAGGAATCAATAAGGGAATCAGACTGATAGGCGGAATCGACAATGCATTTGGATAAATAAAATGAATATATCAGTTGATTTATCTGACACAGAATGATAGATACCCTTTTCAGAGTCGAAGGCGTGCGCTCCCTGACGCAGAGTAGAGCTGCAGGTTGAACATCGAAAACACTCTCTGTGGAAGTAGAGCCCTTCAGCGCAGATCCTCTCCACCATATAAACACGCCTGTCACATGAGTGACACCTGTCGCCCGACTGAGGGAACGCCCGTCGCACTGAGCCGCCCTGAGGACGAGAGGCAGTTAGATCGCACCACAGACCTAAAGACGTGAACGCCTCCATCCGTTACCAAGACCACTGAAGCAGCTTTCACTGAAAATCACTGATGTGAACACTATCACAGACCATGTTTCATCACTGTCAATGAAAACTTAGACTTAAATAATAGTTTTGTTTTCAAAAACACAAAACTAAATAAAAACTGCCACGCCAACTCGACTACTTAAGGTTTCTCTTTCCATTTAACTCAGTGTGTTAATTACTGAGCGTCGAGGTGAACAAGAATAAACTGTCTTTGCGCAATATGGGACCTTTAATAATAATAATCATAACTGATGTTGATCCTACCTTTTTACCTTCTATGAATCAAGGTTTTCCCCATAATACCTGAAACTATTTCTGCACTTATAAAAGTAACTAAAACTAAACGGAATCAAAAACCAAACTGAAACTACTCACGACTATTCTGGAAATAATGTACTTGTTTTACTGTTATTTTTATTTGACCTAAAAGGTACTTGATTTTCCCTTAGGGTACAAGTAAAGTTCATCTCATCATCATCTCATCATAGCATTTCCTGGACCTATTTTATAGCCATAATTGTTTTGGTCAGAAAAGGCCGAGCCCCTCGTGAATCAGAGGGATTCACATGCATGAAGAGCAATGATGTGGGACAAAGAATCCAACACACTCAGCCACATTCTGGATGTTTCCACTCATAGTAAGGCTTTTCTTTCACAACTTTACATCCTTGGGGATATTTTGGAGGAGGTTATAATATATACGTACGCGGCTCTGCTCGCCAACATTCAGAGGGAAACACAGTGAAGGAAATTGCGATAAGTACATACCATAAATATAAAAACGTTTTATGCAGAAACACAGGATTCCAGAAGAACGTAACTTTATATAATGTCTAAACACATTGCCAGTTGCTCCTCGGGAATCACACTTGATCCAAAAACAGCCAAAAAGCTTAATTGTCCTTTAACGTTTAACTACTATAAGTCCCGCTTTAACATCTGGCTGTTGAGTTGAAGACTGTTTGGGATGGGTGGAGCAGAGGAATCCACAAAGTGCCACCACAAAAACACACACTTCTCTTCTGTAAGGACTGCTGCTAATTAAAAGCACAAGGGGCAGAGACAGCAGTAGAAAGTACAGCTCACATGCAAAGACAGATCTTTTAGCCGTTATCTTTTCAAGATAATTAAGAGGATACAGGACAAAAATGTAAAAGCTCTGCTAAATATGCTCGGTTTTGAAGCTTTGTAATCTGTCAATAAATGTGAGGTTTATGGATATATTTGTGCTACAGCTCCTCCTGTTGGCACCTCTATGTTACAACAAATAATAAATGACAAAACATATTTAAATTATGAAAAATATCTATCTTTTAAGTCAATTCATACAAAAAAAACTATATCTAGACACTGTGAATTTTGCATTTGAAACTGATTTAATCTTCCAGGCTACAAAACAAAGCTGCATTAAATAAACTAAAAGCTATGCAATCAAAAGTATAACATTAAACATGCGAGGATGTGAGTGTAAAAAACAGCTAAGATGCAATTCTGAGGTGAAGATAAACGTGCAGAGTCAACGTGACATGTTTATCGCATGCAAAAACATAAACTGTGAAGGGCAGGCGGTGCCAAACACAACGCCAGGGTGGGATCACGGATCACACATCAAACCCGAGATATTCACCTTGAGGACAGCAGAGCTGTCGCTTGAGAACAACCCAGAAAGGTGAACACCTTTTTCCTTTATACTCTTTGTTTGAAACTCTCTAGTCTGTTGTGTCTGAGCCTTTTTCTGCAGGAGGACACAGAGCACATGGAACAAAAGAAAAAGCATCAGTCTCACCACCGTCATTACAGCGAGACACATTAATCCACCTTCTAATGAGAGCCGATGTGTGTGCAGACATAATTAGGCTGACTAATAACCACTTAATAAGCACTACACAGGCAAAGAAAGAAAGACCTCCCTGTTCTGCTTTCCCAATCAGATCCTGGATTTGACAGATAAGTGTTTATTGTCGGGAGCAGAACAATAACTTTGTTGTGTGGAGCGACGGCGGCCTTATTGCATTAATTTCACACCCCACTTGATGTGGTTGCTCTTGCTGTAGTGGAACAGAAACCAGAGACAACCACACAGATCTGGCAGAGAACTCAGAGGCAAGAATGTCAGTTCAGCCAAAAATATCTGCTATAGTAAATTACATAGATATTAGTGAGTTTTTAAGGCTTAAGTGGGTGAAGTCGAAATTCAAAGCAAGTAACTGTTTGAGAGTAATTAAATATGACAGGTTCAGAAAACTCTGTGCTAAGTTGGATTATCTACGCATTGATATTGGCAGACAAGACAAAATATTAGTGCACAGTGTTAAAATGATGTTTTTAGCTATTTCGAGCTTTATTTCCCAGTTTTTAGTGAGACAAACTGGAAAATTTGAAGAGAGAGAGAGAGAGAGGGAATGAAATACTACTCATTTCATTTTCAACTGTAACCTATTACACTTGAAGGTAACCTTCCCAACACGAGATAAAGCATAGAGAAACTATGAAACATTTTTGTCATTAAAGAGATCTCGACACTAGTACTTTGACTGAGTTAAAAGAGTATTTTCTAAGTGCTACAAATAAGTCGAATTGTAGCGGTGTGAAACTTCACTGGCCTCACGATTCGATTTGATTATGATTCACCAACAATTCTCCAAGGACCTGAAAGTATCAGCTCCTCAATTTTCTGTATTACTTTTCTAAATCTCAAAAGTCCTAAAAACATCAATTTAAAGTTGGAGCTCCCTCTGTCGTGCAGTTGAATTCCCAGCACTGAAAGGTGTTTTGATTTCCTTCACGATTTGATTATGACGTCACCATTGCAATGCTTCTTTAAATCAAGAAATTCTCTTTTTAACATTACATTCGGACCACTTTTCTTTTTTTTTCTTTTTTTTTTTTAAAGAAACCCCTCAAAACCATAATTAAAGCTAAAATATCTATCGAGATTTCCACTGCCAACAAAGAAGCCTTGTTTCTAAAATAACGTGCTAAGCTTAACATTTTTGTAAGTGATGTCTGAGCCAAAGCAGGCAGACCTTTGGCAGATCTGAACAATGAAAATAGCTTATTTGCAGATGTAGCCGGTGCCTGCAGCTTGGCCCCGGACGACCTGCTCCACACAGACGCAGACCGGCCAATAATCCGCCTGCTGTGTGCCTGTCTTAAGCCTCGTGCCAGGTCTGTAGGTCTGCTCTTGCCATTTTCTTCAGCCTGGATAATTAGGGGCTGACTTCACCATCTGACTACACATTACACATGCCTAAATGTATAATCAAGACATAATATATAATCAACATTCACTCTGGGGCCTTTTCAGGGATGAGAACATGCAACAGTCACAAGAAGAAGAGGAAGAGGGAGGAAGAGAAGAAGAGAAGAGAAAAGGCAGAGAGATGTTATTTCAGAGGAGGGGATTCACCTCAGAGATGTGTTCGTCCACCTCCCTGAGGCGTTCGAGGATTCTTGACATGAATTGGATTGCTGAGTGGCAGGAGGGGGCGGCGGGGCCTTCGCTCTCAGGCTGAGGCGGGGGCTTCGTCTGGGCATGTGTTTGATCAACATGTCTGAGCTTCGCTACGCAAAACGGCTGCTGGGGCCGAGGCGTTTGGAGTTTGGGTTTGGGCAGAGGCTTTGGCGGCAGAAGAAACATGTGTGGCGCTGTCGGTCTGAGAGCAGCTTCAGACTGAAAGTGATCAGTAACGTGCACGTGAGAGACTCCTCGAGCAACCACGCACTTACTTTATTATAGGTTCTATTCACGCAGTCTGTACATCATTTAAAGAACCACACCGGTGCTTTTTGTATGTTTCAGCCCATTAACTTAACAAATGACAAACACCTTCCAAACCTGCCAACATTTACAAAGCATAACACGAGCTGTAGCTCACTGCTTCAAGTTTTAAAAACTATGTCATAAGGGCAGCCAAGAGATCTAAAAGTATACTGATAACTATATCTAAGCTTTGGTGGAAAATTTCATAATATCCATTTAATGACAGTGGTATTTGACACATAACTCTCTAAGCTCACGAATACAATGTTTTTACTTCAGTGGGGAAAAAGGTGTTTTTGTTTGGTTTGTTAAATCCTCTCAGGGTTTCTTTGAGCAGAAAAGCGTGTGATTCGAGAGCGGTATTAACACTTGTGTTAGAGCTGTGTAATATATCCACTTAATTCAATTAATCGATTTCGTGCTTCATGGAAATTGTGAAAAATGCCTGGATGAATTGCAAAATGGAGATTGATGCTTCCTTTCTCGCTCAAGAAATGTTCAAAATGCAACCTGTCAGTGGAGCTTTATTTAAAAATATATATATATATATATATTTTTTTTTTAACAGATAACGCGCAATGACATCCTTACAAGTGCTGCTTTTTTGTTATCGTTGCTGTTTATTGATATTATATGGTGTATGCATTTAACAAAGAAAAGTATTGTTCACTCGTGTTTTGCCACGAATTCATAGCACAAATAAATGTGTGCTGTCGACAAAACAGGTTTGAATTTATCAGTAACACTATGAAACAGAGACAGTGATGAAACTGCCTATCCTGAATTACTACTCTTTTATTGAGTTTAACATAGTTTTGGTGCAGCGTCTATTTGTGAAGGAATCTCATTCAGTCAGATTTTGGGTTGAAATGATAATATACTGTATATAACTATAATGTTACAGTCAGAGGTCTCCAGGTCAAGAAACAAAACCACCAGTATGGTCCTTTAAATATCATATAAAGACTGACATTTCCCATTATAAGTCAATTATGCAATTTGGGTTTAACGTGTGGTTGTATGTGGTATTTCCATACATATATATATATATGTGCATGTACGTGTGTGTAAGTTGACAGTTTTCATATGTAATGGTGTGGAGACGGTCGGGCACATATAATAGTTATTACCGACTAGTCTCTAGTCTCAAAGATGTCACAGCGTCTTTGGTGTCTGTGTGAGCGTCCTGTGTGTTTTAAGTGAGTCTGGCTCCTCCGGACTACCTGTATCTCACGAGGAGGTTTCGGAGGCACGGGTCTGAGTTTTATGTGCAGAATCTCTGTCAGGTCAAGAGTCGGCAGCGACGACGACTTCTCACAGCCTGACTGAGGTTTAGCAGAAAGTTAGGAAGAGAGTTAAACATTAAAAAAAAAAACAGAAGTAGAAAAGACTGAAAAGATGACCGTGGCCGGAAATGTCAAGGAAGGATAGATTTTGTAGCAAAAAGGATAGTTTTAATCTAACAATAGCCCGTGCACTGTTAAACCTCCAGCTTATATTTAAATTTAAAGCTGATTTATGATCCATGAAAATGAAAACTGAGCACACATTGCACACGGTGTTGTTGTTGGGGTTTTTTTTACCTGTTTTCGGATGGTGTGCTGGTTTGGTGAGCTTTCAAACCTCGCCTGCAGCTGAGTCGCCATAGAGCGCACCTTGTTCTCTTTGGGCCCGTTCCCGTCTCGCACTGACGAGCCGTTACTCGACAGGTTGGTGGCCTGAACACAGACAACGCCCTAATATATCAACAGTCTCCTGTTGTGATAACGTTTAAAGGCATTTAGAAACAAACCTCCTCCAAATAACTGCAGAATTTCCGCCTCCTTTTGTAAATGGGGTCTGTACCGTCTGACTTCTTTTCATCCTGAAAGTACAAGAAGGTTTAAGTTTATTGTTGTAAACCAATTTTTTTTTTTTCAACATGGAGATGCTTTCGTTTCCCAAATTAAAATCAATGAAGACAACTTAACTTGTGGCTGCTAATGTTACACTGGTTACCGTGTTGTCAAATGTGAAATGTTAGTTAAGTATTATATACATTTTCTGCAAAAAGAACAAAGAATAAAGAGATAACCTAGACTGACTGTGTCACAAAATGAACAAATGATCCTGACTGCACGTCGTACAGGGAAGAAAATGACCATAGAAGGACAATAATTATCGTACGAGGTAAAAAGCGACTCGTGACGGCGCGGCAGAGAAACTTTAGTTTGTCCTCCATTGAGAAAAAAGAAAAAGAGAGGAATCTACTGAATGTTTCTCGAAACACTAAATGCAACTTGACCTTAAATTAAAGCTAATACAAAACAGACACCAGGACGTCAGAAGATGGAAGCTGCAGCCTACAGTTACCTTTGGTACCCGTTTTCTTGGCAGTGACAGATTCAGCACATTGTTAATACTTCTGACGTCCTTAGATGGATAGTCATTGTTTTCATCCACTCCTCTGGGACCTGCAGAGTATCACAAGATTGCATTAAGGTTTTCACATTTTCCACAGCACACATCCATAAACGTCAAACAGTATCATGCATAATGTCTTTCCAGATTATGAGCATTATGCGAGTGGTTTCTTGTTCCACTTAAGGTTCCACTAAACCATTACCGAAGCCTTTAACTGACTTCATATGAGAGAACGGTACGTGATGGTCGAGGTTAAAAAATACATCACATAAGCTTGCATTAAATGGCGCATCTGTGTTCGTGTTGTCAAGCATCTCGGTGTCCTCAGCTCTGGTGCATTCCTCTCATGCCTCTACGCTTTACTAACAGAACAGTACACTACACATGGCCCTTCACAGGAAACCAGAGGAAATTTAATACTTTCTCCTTCACTGGAATCTTTGGTTTTTGTACATATTTTATTAGGCTTTACAGTAGGGGCGGTAGAAACCAGAAACAAGCAGAGGAGAAAGAAACGTTACGTAATGAACGGACTTCAGGGTCCGTAAAAAGGGAAACAGAACAGAGTCGAGCTACGAACCTGAGGCAGGCAGAGGGGTGCCACGAAACAGCTCGTAGAATTTGGACAAGTAGGTGACCATCTTTGTTTTGTCCAGCTCCTGGCCGGCGCACAGCTCCTTCCCAGACGTGAATGGACGAATCCCAAACTCCCGCTCGCTGATGTCAAAAGCCAGCTGGAGGTTTGCGGCGTGGTCTTCTTCGTTTAATGAATCGAAATCTCTGATGAAGAAAAAATTTGAAAATGAGGTTTTTTTTTTACATTTCCCGCACTCTTATTTAGTCTCCGACTTTTCGTTTTTGAATAGGTTTTTGGTACTTTTTGACAAGTTTTTATGTAGCTTTAGTGTTAGTTTGAGTTTTTCAGGTCTTATGAGTTGATTTATAGAAGCTGAAGAAGGTTAGATGAAAGAATATATGACATCGAACATGATTTACAAAAAGCATCATTTATTAAAAATGGAAATTTCCACTAGACAAAGTGGAAAAGTGGGAAAAATTTAAAATATGCTGATTTTAACCTGCAATTTTATTGCTAATTCATGTTTGCTTTTTTCATTCTCATTTCAGATCATTAAATATTTTTTTGACTGCCAGTTTTAGTCTATATAGTTAATGATAATAATCTTATTTCATACTTTCTACATTTGATCAGATTATTGTATGTAAAATGCAGAGTGTACATGATCATACCCGTGAGTGGTCTAATGGTTATCTGAGACTTCCTCAATAATCAGAAAGGAATTTGACTGCAGGGTTTTGTAACTGAGATCCTTTGACCGGATTATTTCCTGAGAGAGATTTCATTTCATGTAGGTGTCAGATGGCTGACAGTGAGCAGCAGAGTGGAACACGATATGCAAAATGATATGAAGACAGCCAACGTGAGCACAATGGAAAGACTTTACACAGAGGCATAATCATTTCACGTCTCTAGAAGAACTTGTTTCTTGCATTGCGTAAGAAAATGGAAGCAGATTCCTGCAAAGAGGACGAAGGAAGACAACACTGTCATCTCTACACGCACTGACCGTTTGCAGACGTGTTTAGAAACGATACGAAGAGGAGCAGAAACCGAGCAGCTGCACGCGAACTGTGGCGGTATTTTATAACGGACGATGAATATTTTTTCTTCCTATTCGACAAACCTGCTCTGGTGACATTCATACATATGGAGGAGGAAAGGGGAAAAATGCCAGTGGTTACTGGAAATCTTACAGGACCACATGAAATTGTAGAGGCATGTGGAGGAAATAATCAGATTTATAAATATACTAATCTTTAGTTAACTGACTATTTCCAGTCTGTCCAAAGCATAAACCTGGACAGTGGAAACTGTTTTTAAGGAGCTGCTAAGAGCCTCCACAGCTCCAGTAACATCAGGTAAATGTATTTTATTTTCATGCAAGAAAGACACCTAACAAAAAAATACACCAAATAAATGAAAAATAGGAAACATATTCCTACACTTTGAAACCTAGCAGTTGAACACTGAGATAATATGAGAAATTAAATAAAAAAAATACTGGTAAAAAATTATTAAAAAACAGAAATATTAAGTACTACTCAATAATTATACGTTTTATTAGAAATACACTGCAACCAAAAAGCTTTGTTTCTGGGAAGTGAACTTTGTCAAATGTGTTGCAAAGCATGTTTTTTTTAGAAAAGTAATCTCGTTTGCATGTCTAATTTTGTCCTAATAAGATATTTCAGCTAATACTGAGCTAAATTTAACCAGTAACAAGCTAGAAAAGAGCAACAAGAGACACCTGAACAAGTCCTGAATTTAAGTAAATTAAGTCTGTCTTAAATAACTGTGTTATCTCACTTGTAAGAGGCAAAATCTGTTTATATTTAAGAATATTTGACTTCTTTCTAGAAGGGTTGTTGTGTAAAATCCACATGTATTATATGTTTATTTCATCTGTGTTGAAAAAACTATGAGAAACTACTTTATACTAATAGAAAAAGAAAGTGAACAAAACTCAGTATGGTGTGTGTACAGGTCAACTATGTATGAAGTCATTTTCTGCTCAAATAATTTCTGTTTTACAACTTGAGCACAAAGCACAAACATGATATGTTTTCATACCAAAAATACTTTACATCAGGCCAGTCAGTAACGCCCAGAAGAAAAGTATTTCCTCACAACTAGTTGTTACAGGACGGGCCCATAAATGAAAAGGTATGAACACTGGAGACAGATAAAATAACACAGTAGCGCCATGTTTCAGCTCTGCAGGCTGGCACTGATACGATCTGACGTGTTTTACGTACATCAGCTGAGGTTTGAACCGGTGGATGAGGGCGCAGAAGGCGATGCCACTTAACCAAG
>JAPQRN010000018.1:25707022-25719141 GCA_037367275.1 Coranthus polyacanthus
ATGACGGATACCTTCATTTTCTTGGTCCTCCGGAGGCTCCAGCAGCTTCACAAACTCCACATTGATATGAAATTCAACGCCGACGATCAGGGCCACCTTCAGCAGAATCAGCTGCAGCTGCTGAATGCCTGTTAAACACAGACACACACATTAATAACCACAGAAGTGCTCAGGCTTCGTTACTGATTTTAAGCAATTTAATTCTCATAATGTCCTGTATTTTTAGAAACATTTATATTATTTATTCATATGACTTCTCTTAAACCTTGTCCCTTTATCACTTTATAATAAGACAACCAGTTTAATGGAGTTATAAATGTTGGCTTCACTACAATCATTAATAACGCTGTACATTAAAAAGGCAACAGTGACCTGTTGTTGCCAAATAGTGAGACCACATTTACCGTTACTGTAGAGCTGCGCGATTTGGTGAAAAAGTCGCATTGCCATTATTGTGGACAATGTCACGATTTGTGCATCTACTCGCTGGGTTGTCAAGGAAAATGCCAGATTTCTCATCATTTTCAACTAGCACGAAGACAGAAAAACTGCAAAAAACATGCAACAAAAAGTGTGGTGACTTTCACTTCGACAGTAGCTTTCTCTGCTCAGAGTCGCTGGATCCAAAACATCGCCACACAACAGAGGCCGCGTTTATTGTTTTGGCCACTAGATATAAACAGCTGATTCAAACGTAAGGATAACGCAATCATTTTTCTACCTTCAGCTGATTATACACACAATTATTAATAGTGTATTCCATTTAGATCACTGATAATATTTTTTAAAAAAAAGTCATCTGTCTTTGTCAGATTAACTGATTCGTACACTAAGAATTTGGCAATATTGTGTTTTATTCTTTACAATAAAGCCTTTTTCAGTCATAAATAGCAGTAAATTCATGAGTAAATGGTTAAAGGTCCTGACTGATAAAAAGACGAGTAAACTAACCAACCAATAAGACCTGAGATGTAACAGAATAGATACAAACAAGGCGCAGCAGTAACTTGCTCTTGGCAAAGAGTGAGCTCAAACTGATCTATGAAGACGGTTAAATATGTAGATTTGTAAAGTGTCGACAACTTAACTGTAAACCGATCCTTTATAAAGTAGTACCTTTATACAGTGGCCCCCTTTCCCTTTCTTTAAATACTACTAAAATGTTTTCTCTAAAACTTACAAGGGGATCGTAAAATTAAAGGAGAACTGACACAGTAAATCACAGCTGAAGGATTTTTCCACTCTGATTGATTTCACCATCAGATACTCACTAATGTGGTCTATGGCCCCGGCACAGAATTTGCCACAAAACTTCTTAGCCCCGAGGCCCCGCAGGTCATGGATGGTGAAGGGCCAGAGGTGCAGCACATTGTTTCTGGAGAACGAGTCTCTTTTCTCGATCACTACCACTTTGGCGCCCATCAAAGCGAGCTCGATGGCGGTTCGCAGGCCGCAGGGACCTCCTCCGATGATGAGGCACTGAACGGGAGGGAATGACAAATTGACCTCATTACCAACACCAGAGGTTCGTCCTAATAATCACAGATGGATGAGAGTTTCCCTGCAGGAGTCAGAGATGAAAAATGGTTCACGTCTAACTTGTTTATTAACACATCGGGGGACATTTTCACAGACACATATATCACGATGAGAAGCAGCACTTTGCTGCAGCGCTGTAGTATTTTGTGAGTGTCTCGCTCAAGGACACTTCAGTGGGTTAGACGCTGGCTCTGACGATCGCTCCGGTCTTGATGACTATCTCAGACTCCAGAGAGGTTTGTGAGCGTTGTGAGATAAAAGATAAGGAAGACTTCACACATGCCCGAAGCACCGAGTTTCTCACTGGTGGAACGTAACGTAAAGTTTTTTTTTTTCTGTACTTCAGTCCAAGTTTGAAAGTGAAACCACATATCTGCACATGTGTTGATTTTGAATGTTTGTGATAAACCGAAGGGTTGAGAAAATTCTACTCCTCCTTAACTTACAACATTTTCTTCCTTTTTTTTTCCCTTAGCTTTGTTTTTATGTATCTGCTTTCTTGTACGTTTGTCTACAATATACACATACACTATTTGTTATTTTTGTTTACTTGTTTTCTTTATATGTATACACGTATGTTATATGAATCAAACTTTTATTTACAGACTCTCGAAATATGCTTGCGGAGGCGGTTTCCTTATGGATGCCTGTTTTTCTGAGCTCGTGAAAAGCCGACTTTTCAAACACATGAAGATCTTATAGAATACGATGCATAAACTTTGCAAACAGTATGTGAAGTAGTTAAAAAGGAGCTCAACCTTAAACATCGACAGCAGCAAGACACACACACTGCATTCAAATGAAACAGAACCGTCATGTAAAACACTGATAGGAACCATTTTACTGCAATAACTACTTTGATTTTCCATATTTTATGTACATTTTGCTGATAAAACTTAACATTTTCTTGAAGTGGAGAATGCTTTCATTGCTGTATTGTAGTTTTAGAATCCGAATCATTCCTCCACCACTGCCATTTCAAGAAACATCGCCCCGAGCAATGTTTTTCAGCACCTCCTATCACCCTAACCCATTATTACAGCCTTTTCAAATCAAAGGTGTTATTCATGCATCTGCCTCACCCCAAAAATGCATGAAGTCAGTTCAGTGAGGTTACAGCATCTGTCTGAGAATGTGTGGCTTAAACATGACTTCATCCTCCTGAATGATAGATGAAAGAACTGACGCTGTGTTGATGTGTTGGACTCTTTCTGACAATCTCTGACTTCTTTCCTTCTGGACATATTAAGAGTGCGTGGGCAGGATACGTGTGCGTGTTTTGATCATCCAGAACTGGACCACATCTGAAGGAGGAACCCTGCTGTGCTCAACAAGCTGGACATTTTCCTGTCTCGATAGCCTCACCAAATTAGTGCTGAAGCTGTTTTTTTCTTTCACCTTCTACTTTCTCCACCTCTAAATGGCCCCAGGACACACAAAAGGATTGGCACATATTTGAACAGGAGGACTTCCTTCCTGCCATCGTGGACTGTATGTCCACTAACAGGATAACATGAGGAGGTGCCGTTCGTATCAGTTCTATGAGACAGTCGCACCGGGTACAGATCACAGAGCACCAACTACACGATCCGATAAGCTGCAAGACTTTTTAAGACCTTTGAAAGGTCACTCTGTATGCAATTTGCAACCAATTTCACATCCATACTGGCAAAAAAGTACAAATGATAATGATCAACAATTGGTAGATAGACTGGAGACTAAACTGAAGATTAACTGACTGTTCTGCAAACAATTCACTGATTGCTTGTTGTAATTTGAATTTAAAATGTTTCTTCTTGAGCTGAAGGACACATGAATTTCCCCCGAGGGATTAAGAAAGATCACCTGAATCTGAAGGAAAATCGTCTAAGACTTAGGTTGAAAATAAATTGGCTTCAGTGTCGATTCATTTCGGGATATTTCAGTTACAATATTGGATATGAAAGAGACTCTACGAGTCTTGAACAAGGAACCCTCTTACCTGGTTTGTTCATATACATTAATGTACTTTTTATTCAACGTGACCAACAGTAAGCTTTCCTTAGTGCAGAGTTGACTGACCTTGTCAAAGCTCATCCACGGGAAAAAAAAGTAATTGGGATTTTATTAGTCATTATCGGATCATTCAAGTGAAGATTGTTTTTTCTGTTTTTTTATGAGAGGAGATGACACACACCAGCTGAGTAAATCACTTCTGACTGGGCTGCACAGTTTACATTAGTGGTTTTTGGTTCCACGTTAGTTTCATTACAGCGTGGTCAATATAAATGTTTCCCAAAAAGACTGAACGCAACTTTATAAAAGTAATTTCATAATCCAGTCCATTTTAAGACCTGTCCAAATTGCAGTGAATTTAGATTTTTTTTGGAGGCTTTAAAATCCCAGCTCTTAACCTCAATGGCTTTTTGCTCCATGCAGCATCAGAAACAATAATGCTTGGCTTCATGTTCCTCTTGCTGAGTCTTGAGTCGGTTTCACAGAGGATGAAGAACACAAGGTTTCATCATGTGTAGCCTGAGGTTATGAGGATGAGGTGTTGTCAGGTTTAAAGCACACACACACACACTTTATAAAGAGGTGTCTGGACAAGCCTTTTTAACAAGTTTTTTTTTTTTTTTAATCAACAGAAGGTGAGGACTATGAGCGTGTTGTCTAGGCACAACCTCCAGAGAATGAGAAGGCAGAATGATGAACGTGTCAAAGTAGCCGGGCAACTATATCAAATATACTCGATGTATCCTGACTTGTTCAAAGTGGGACGTAGTAAACGACTATATCGCAAACACTGAGTACAAACTGTCACATAATTCTGTTTCTTCTATGGCTCTCGCCTCGCCCTCTCACAGACACACAAAGAAAGTACCAGGGTAAATCAAGTAGTTTTTGAAGTCAGTGTTTTTGTGATATTTTGTACGGTTTGGGCGTTTTCTCGCTTCAGAAAACATAATATTCAAGAAAAACATGTCAAGATATGACTTTCTGTCCACATCGCCCTGCCCTACGTCAAAGTTAGACGTGCTTTGACATTGCGCAGCTTTTAGTTCAAGCTGTTTTCATCCGTCTATCAGCCATCAGCAGATGCGGGTTGTTTGCTTTACCCTGTTTCCATCCCCTTAGATACTGTCACAGATATGACGCTCATCCTGACAGTTTGCTCCACATCTGCTGAGTCAGGAAAAACACACTTCCTCTGTTTCCACCGGTGACCGCAGTGTCACCACTTCCACCTCCACCTGATCACCTTTTTTTTTCTCCACAGCTTCAAAACCAAACGCCATCACTCAGTCTGAGTACGACACGTCACCTGGCACCTGAAACGCAGCTCGTCAACAGTGCTTTCAAATGCGAGTTCAGTTTGTGCTCAGCGAACTCATTCTAGATGCATTATAAAGAAAATCTAAACGCCTCATTTTTATTGTGAAACCTTCTGAAGACTTTATAGTTACGTGTCGCCACAACCAGCTGTGTCAGGCAATAAAACAGGGCTGACATCACATCCTTTAAAGAAAGACAAGCTGCAGAGCGATATCACATCTGCCACCGTTAGGAGCTGATCTGTCATAAAAAAACCTCAGTGGTCACACTGCGAATCACCTGAGAAACAGGCTATTAAGTACAAGCGCATTGTCTGCGTATGTATGGGTGAATACTAATAAACAACTCATTTTCTCTCAGAGCTGCATTTCATGAATTCACAATAACCTAGTGTTTCAGCGACGACATCAACCACGGGTTGTAAATCTGTACTTTAAATTTTATGACACGTTCAATTACTTGTGATGTTCTTCTGCTTTGGTGTGGTTTAAATCAGACTAAAACCCGCAAAACTAAGCTCACGCTGAAGCATTTAAATCACACTTCAATAACAATCTGGGCAAGACTCCACTGTTTTAGGAAGAGCCCATAAAGAGCAGCACACAACTCTAGCACAACACGGGCCAAATAATCATAGTTGCTGAGTGATGCTGTCTGTCTCTCTCTGTGCAATAAAAACACTCTTTCAAGCTGAGGTGAGCTGATGCCTGAAAGGTAATCACACTCGCCGCGTTACTTTCCCTCATTCACTGCCGAGGGCCCCGGTTTGTGTTTTTACTGTCTGAACAGCTACACAAAAAGTGTGTGCGCACCGATGCTTCAGTGACGCAGTTGTCTGTTATTTAATGTTAAATGCTGTTTGCTTTTCATTCAGTGCGGGTTGATTGACTGTCTGAGAGCGACAGAATGAGCCTTTCATAAGACAGTGGTTCCCGAAAATGTGTTTCTGGTGTGATGAGCTCTTACTGACCCACTTTTAACACTAATAATTGTGTAAACGTGTCTATTGTTACAATAGTTTTCATACAAAACATCTATTGTGACTGTCCCCCTATTTCGGCTGTTTGTGAAATTATTTTCTTATTTATGTTAGCTTGCACTTTGAACAATCTCCCAGTGTAACCCTTTTATCATTTATGTTACTTCTAGCTTACACATGACATTTAGAAAACTGTTCCTGTGGTTGGTAGTTTTATGAACTCTCAGCGACAACATGTGGCGTTCACTGACTCATTCCAACAGTCAGATCACTACCTCTCTGTAATCCTATTTGGTTGATTTCCCTCTCATCAAATGCACATGGATTTATATTGTTTTTATCAAATGTCCCCCCTGGGGAACACACGCCGCTGGTTGGGAATCACTGGAAAACTGTATCTCTTTCATTTCCTTCCTGTCTCTCGGAAGCTATTAAAAGTAGAAGTGTGAGCGTTGCTGTACCGATGGCCGCGACACTCAGTTGAGTATTTTAACAGCCCTAAAAAGGAGGGAGCCATGTGAGCTCATGATATTTTACATATCGCAATGATTTCTTTCCATGAGAAATAAAGAAATACAGGTTTGAGCTGCAGACGAGCCATTCACAAGTTTCTTGTATTAAAATGGTTGTTGTTGGGAAGTTAAGTGGGAGGAACATTTATAAGACCAGCAAGGGCACACAAAGGTAACCGCAAAAAAAATGTAACTCTTACACCACACAAAAATAACAGACTCTCCATTTCAAAGTAAAAAGAAAATACCACTGCCAGGGAAGTAGGAAATCAGGCTTTAGAAATGGTCGCAGAGGTAGCAGTAATGACAGATGGAAGGTATAGAAAAATGCCTGTATTGGGATTTAATTCAAATACATTTTGCTCTTTATTAGCGGCGGGATAAAATATGGATACAGGAATGTATTGTATTTCTCCTTCTCGTGATATGTTACGGATACGTCTGTGTCTAATATCGATATTTTTATTAAAACCCATGGTGCATGTAGACATAGAAGTCTATGCAGTCAATGTGTGTTAAAGAGGCAATAAGCTAAGACCTCATACAATGTGTGGTTTATGGTTATTTTTTTCCCAGTTACACAGACGTCACGTACATCAACTATCACAGAATCTTCTCCCTATTCTTTGTTATCAATCGCATTTGTGTTGTTTTGGATCAGAAAATACTTGTATTATTAATCATTAAACTCACCTTGGTGCCCACACAGGCCTGTCCTTTCTTATACTCCTTATGGGACATCCTCTTGTCCAGTTTGCTCCATAGTGCTTTGGCCTTCCAGGAGGTGAGCTTGGCTTTCAGGTTAGTGTAGAACGTGCCGCTCTCCGCAGGGTCGAGGTCCAGTTTTCTGCACAGGACGTTGAAGGCCTGCAGCGTCCCCTTACAGGTGGAGGCCTGGACGAGGTTTTCAAACAGCTTCCCCACATTCTCCTCCTCTGTCTCCCCCATCGTCCCTGGTGCTGCAGCTGAACGTTTAATGCGCTGAGGCTCCCGTTCACTTCGACGCTCTCTGCCAGACGTGGCTACACCCTCAGCTTGGCTCGCTCCGTCATGCCCAGTCTGAGGAGGCAAGACACACAACGCCTGATGTCATTTCATGGCAAAGACTTTTACACGGACCGCTTTGGGGAACTGATTTTTTTTCTCACACTCTATTATTAGCCTGGCTCTGTTTCTTTGCATTACCTCAACTCATTTTTTTTGTTTGTTGTTTCAGTCAAGTAGACAAGACAGCTGTGTTTTATCTGCTCCGTGACTCCAGCTTACCATAATAAACAGTTTTACACTGATGAAGAGAACTCCGCACCACTCCTCAGTAAGAGTCCATATCTACTGACCAGATTACATTCCACGTAGAGGCAAGGCTGTGAGATAATACGAGGGAGTCTATGAGCCAGTCTGCTGTCGTCACACTGCTATGTTGCATATTTACTACTTGTGCTTTACAGGGAAATAACCGTTCTTTATAAAAAGAAGTTGTTTGTGGTTCCAGATGGTTTTTATTCATTCAACTTTAAAACCAAAAACGTCAGTGCCTTTAAGGTTCATTGATGGCTGAACAACAGAGCAGAACAACATGAAATAACCCCCCCCCCCCATTGACAAACTGTAGTATTTTGTTGGCTACAGTAAATCTGGACTCATAGGCGGTTTTGGGAGGGGCCTTGGACCCCCGAGCACCCCCCCCTTCTTCTCCGAATATAGAGTCTACAATAATAATAAAACTATCAATTTCATGCAATTATATGGTGCGGCTGCAAATGTTTGTTCAATGTTCTTGTATGAAAGCCTACCAGTACCTCTGGATAAAGAGCAGAGGCTTACGAGGAGCACCTGAACGCGGCACGAATCGCACTGTAACAGCCGGTCGTGTAAGCTGAGTTTTTTCCTGCCATTGTGACAGAGAAAACTCATTGACAGACAATAATATGAACTGTCTATAACCCTTGATGTGTGCGTGAAAGACGTATTTAAATTGCGACCCTCTTCTGTTCTGAATAAACCTACTTTGTTACACTGATAAATCATTTAGCGACAGTTTTCCAGCTTAATTTCGGTGGATTGACCTTATTCTGTGTTTTTCCTGCTTATTTAAGATGATACAATTTCACCGTTTACTGTCCGCTCCCAAGTTAACTTGGTCTAGAACTGCGCCACTGTCTCAACTTGGTCGAAACTGTGTGAATGGGATCACAGTCACAACTTTTCTCAAGTAAATCTGCTCGTATACAACATAGAGGCGCGCTGATGACTTTTGTAACAGCTCTAGGAAATCAATCAAGAGTGTACTTGACATTACGTGGCCTGCAACTGCGCGAGATGTTTGTTTTTGTTTTGTCTCTCTTAATGTCCTAGTCTCACCTTTAAGTACCTGGCGCTCCTTGTAATTGTTTTTTCGTATTTTATGTTTTTTTTAATGTATTTTTTCTATATATCTTTGCACTTTAATATATCTCGTACATGCAGGTCTGCCTTTTGTACAGAAAAAGTAGATACAGTATTTCTATTCTATACAATTCGGTCAAGGTGAAAACATTTTTTTGGATGGATTAAAAAGGTTTCTGCTAAACCACTGATGTTTTTGCTCTTATTGCCATCCAAACGTCTACCGTTTGTTTCTTTAAGGCACCTTTCATTCCTGGCGTGCAGCACGGACTATGAGTGGGTCGACAGGAAAAGTATATTTTTGTGGATTTTGTCACTCAACCCAGAAGCCAGACACGGTCCAGTCTTTGAAAAACTGTAATGCAAGCCCCTACTAACATTGATTGGATATGATTAGGTCTGCGTGTTTAATATTCTGACGTGCTTGCCGTGCCTTCGTGTGAAAGACACTTACTAAAACATGTGCTTGTGCTGAACTGAATCTTTTCTCCAATCAACCATCAAGCATTTTGAAAATCATGCCAGAAAATCTGTGTGTGAACATCAAAGCGAAATGTGGAAATTTTCTGCATTAAGCATGCGTGGGCTTACATGGGTGGAGACCACAGCTTCCGTGAGTTTTGGGAGAAGTCTGCCTTTGATATTTTAATGTCCCGTGGAGTGGGATGGGCAGGGCCAAAAAAAGGTCACGTTGGCTTTGCAGGATCCCCACAGTAATCCCCCACTGTCACACAGCACCCGAGGGCCTCAGGTGACAATGTGACTGTTTCGTGAAACTGTTTATAGAAAGCCTCAGCTCCAGCCAAATACACCAGAATATTTAAACGAACTGTGTGTAACTTCTGCAGCTAGGGGTCTCTCAATCAAAACAATAGTAAAAAACGTAGTTTGATGTTGTGAAGTAGTGCGGGATCATGGGGGTTGTTGTTTTCACCGCCGTAGAAAATGTACCTGACGTGAATCAGGCAGAAATCGTGTTTACAGATGAGGCGACGTATTAAAGTTTTATTCACGAGTCAACAAAATACAGGCAGAAATGTTACATATTATAGTTGTACAGGAGGTTCCAACTTTGTTTTTTTTTTGTTGATTTGAATATGGTGAGATTTTGAATATTGCTCCGACGGCGACTGCATTTGTCCCCTGGTTAAAATCAGCATATTCATTTGCAAAGATCCTGTTTGCCTGTGTGTTTGCATCCTGTTTTTACGCTGCGGCGTCAGCGAAAGAAAAGAGGATCATACAGGGTTCCTACAGGTTTCAACAAGTTAAATGTAAGACCTTCAAGGCCATTATGCAATTTAAGACCTATTTCATGCCCTGTCGTGCTGAGGACGGACTCGAGGCTCGGATGATGCTCCCCGATGTGAATACGGAACAATACTGGGTGCGCGTCGATTCTGTTCTTCACCAAATAAGACAAAAATTGGTGAATGTCGAAACCCTCTGTTCTTTTAATAATGGTTCATAAATAAAGCTCAGACTTCTTTACTAAGAAATGCACAGCCGAATGACCCTCAGCCCGCTTCGCACACCTTTTTATCTTCAGGAAGCTCTTGTCTCCTGTCGGTCGAGTCCCCTGAGGCCGCTCACTGCAAACAGTCAGTGAGCTTTGCCACGTGGATACGAGAGCCCTGAACTGCTGCATCAGCATGAGACCAACACTTTACAAACCCGCTCAGTGGCTTCACCAACTATTCACACAACCATGCACCTTCACAGTATTTCTTTCTCTCTGTCCACGAGTGATGAGCGATGACCGAGACGGACGCGATATACGATGCAGGTGCTTTAATCTTCCAGGCATAGCAAGAGACCGTGATGGGAAAATTGCTGTGTATTCTACCATGTGGTATGTGGAGTGTTTGGGGCCTTCATAATAACTTCAGAAAAAGCCTCCGTGGAGTCATTTCTTCTGACAGCTTAGTTTAAAGTTTGTTTGACACAGTGGGATGTAAAGGGATAAAAAGGATCACTACTCGATGAGGCTAAACTCCTATTTTGGCGACTGCGAAGAAGTAGCTGTCTTGAGCAAAAACACTTCAGATTTTTTTTCATTGGTCGGTTTATTCTAAACTTTACCTCGTGTTCTGTAATCTCTCGGTGGAAAGTTCAAATAGATGTGTTGACTGCACTTACGCTTTCAAGTCGCAGTCAAAGTAAAGTGGTTAAAAAAAAAAGGCATAATTATTGGAAACATCTGCTGAATAATTCTGCAGAGACTAATGAAAAGGTACCACTTACTGTCTTCGTGGCCAAGTCAACGCTCGACACTCAAACTACATTGTCTCAGACAGACAGAGTCCTATGACTTCACCATCTCAGTCTGACAGAATGGAAAGTCACTTGTGGGCAGACAGAACTAAGCCACAGAACGGCTGTAAAAATACAACTAATGACAGACAAAGCGGAAAGAATACACATGAAGGCGTGCGCGCACACACACACACACACACACACACACACACACACCATACATCACAGTCGAGGCATATAATGATGAAGAGGCTCATAGAGTTTAATACCACGCTTTAGGTTGTTTAAAAATGATCGGATTGAGTAAAACTGTCTAAAAATAATAGATAGAGTGCAAGGCAATTGTAAAAAGTGGAGCATTAAAGCAGTTATCTTTGGTTTGTTGATAGTGTGAGCAAACTGTCCATTTTGTGTCATTTGCACAAAAAATCCATCCTCATTTCCAGCGTATGAACTGAATTTAAATGAACTGCCGTGTTGGTCTGAGAGACATAGTACGCTATCAGTTTTCACTATTATAGAGCTGGAATGTTAAGAATCTGAAAAATGTACCTGTTTCACCTGGACTACAGTGGAAATGAAAAAAAAAAGAAAAAAAAGAAAAGTAAAACATGCACATGCATGCATTCACATTCCCGTGATGACATTCCATTGCGGAGATGGTGTATGTCGGATTTAAGCCAAAAAAATACCGCGCCTGTGTTCATCGCAATCATTGAGCATGTCACCTAGAGTACAGTTATTCTTTTAGCTTGTTTCAGGACAACGTGAGCTGGTCCAGAAAGAGAAGCTCTTCGCTGTCAGACTGTGGCCACTCACACAGTTCACGGATCAAAGCGTCAATTCATCAATGCTTCTTAAAAAGATTTGAATTTGGGATCGTATTCATCAGTAACAAAATGTTTATTAGCATATAGTAGTAGCATATCGGCTAGTCATTAGTCATTATAAAGCACTTATTCATGCCTTATTCTGCATGATCATATTTCATGACTGGACCATTAACTAAGGCTGCGTCCACGCTAATACGTTTTTGTTTTAAAACACATAACATTTGCTGCGTTTACAACTAGCATCCGCACTGCTCCTTCCTCCTAAGAAAGAGGAGAGTTTTGGGAACAATGCTGACAATG
>JAPQRN010000018.1:25719241-25738493 GCA_037367275.1 Coranthus polyacanthus
GCTGCGTTTACAACTAGCATCCGCACTGCTCCTTCCTCCTAAGAAAGAGGAGAGTTTTGGGAACAATGCTGACAATGTTTTAGTTTGTGGACAGACAGAAACAGAGACTTTTTGAAACAATCACGCAGATGCCCACCACATTCGCTGCCTGATTCCCTGACTAGTCACGCCTGGAAGAAAACAAGACGTCGCCCTTGACTACCAGCTGTTAATTCGACATGGATACCGTATTACAGGTGATTCTGTTCTTGTTGTCTCTGTTGGCAGCTGTTGCGTCATTAAATTCAGATTTCTTTTCACGATACTACTGACAGCTGTAATGACCAATCGCATTCAGACGTGCAGAAGCTGTGGCTCCCAAAAAAAAAAAAAAGAAACATGGCAGCTCGCCTGATGTGATCATTTTCCATAGCATCGTGAAAACAGCATTGTCTTGTCCATCTTCGCATCGAGTCTATGCTCAAGCCAGAGCAGAGGGAGCTGCAGGAGGAAGTATTTTCAAATTCTGACATTTTTTCCTGACAGATTTGATTTGAACTTACAAACATTTACAACCTCCCAGAAGTGACCGTGTAATTAACAGGCCCGTAATAAGTAGAGCATTATTTTGACAACTACTTTCACCACTGAAAAAGACCGAATGAAACTGTACAGACACTGAACCAAGTGTCAAGCCAGTGACACAATGTTTCTGCAAAGCACATAGTTTCAGGCTAACAGAATACAATAGGAAGCTGACAACGCAAGGGAAACATTGGGAGTGCTGGGAAATGAGCATACTGTAGTGTAGCCAGCCAGTAACAGTAATTACAGACCGGACTGAAGAAAACCAGGAAGGAACCCTCTGTAGACCTGATAAGCAGGCTGTGTGCCTCAAAAACAGTGCTCTCATGTGGACTTCATGCCGGCTCTGCCCTTCACCAGGCCCCAGAAGTCCACAGTATTATCTCAGCTCTCTGAAATCTGGCTGCGTGTTGAGGCAGCGGTGCCAAAAACAAAAGGAAGATCTGTCATGAGCAAGGTAGAAACACTGGCAGAAGGCAGTAAGTGTCAGTCATCTTCAGAGGAGGAAAACTGTTCATTTGCACAAACGGGAGCAGGCTTGTGAAGCGTCGGGGCTGGTGTCTTGAGGCCCGTCTGGCTCAGGAGGTGTGTTCGCCACATGGCTCCTTTTGGAGAATGATTTATCTGGACACACTGAGCACAGAGCTACGCCTGCTACTACACGAACAATTCATTTCACCAATTATTCTCATCCGAACTTCACATTCTCCCCCTCCGTTTTAGAATTAATGAATCGACTGTCTTCTTCCGTCATAATGGTGACCCGTGTGAAATGCAAGGAATGCAATATGAAATGTTTTTAAGTAAAGTGGAAACTTTAGTGCGTTTAGCATTAATCGATGCATTTCAGAAGCACTCTGTGTGTAAACCTACGCTGTGTCTCAATTCACGTACTTCCGTATTTACACTTGTTATTTTGAGCGCTTCACACTGTCACTTATGGCAAAATGCAGTTGATTTTTAGATATTTGAACATGAAAACGTCACATGTTACAGCTTTAAGTGTGACACGACCAGAGCCTAACACCGCCAGCTGACTGGCACCTCAAACATCAGTGGATGCCTCTTTATTCACAGGGGGCACAGTGAAGGTTTAGGCGACAGAATTACTGCCTGGCAGGAATAGAAGTTTCAGTAAGCCAACAATCAGCAAAGCCAAGCTCAGAATAGAAAAGTGTCATGTTACAGAAGAAAACAGCACATGACCCGTCAAGATATCAACAGAACGGGAACCTGTAAACAAGATGAAACAAGCAACATCAAATGATTACAAATGTACAGATGTACAAAGGTCAACCTGCTGACAGCCACACTCACACACCAGTGACCGTTTCTGTGTTTAAACTGAACCATGGCGGTAGATAGAGAAGAAGAACAGTGGGAGATGTTTCATTTTACTTTTCAAACAGCTTGTTGTTGCGTGAGCTCCCTCAGACGCTTCCCATCCAAACTCTTCCTGTGGTGCGCGTCTGGTTTCCTGTCCGGATCAAAGCTCGGAGGAGAGTCACCTCCACCTTTGAAACACTTCAGTGTGCCTCTTTCACTGCCAGAAGGAACCTGTTAGGGACGTCAGGGGGGTTTATTTACCGCTGCAAAACCAAAAACCTCCTATGTCCTTTCTTCTGATGACGGCTACATTAGGTCACTTTGTTTGTTCGTATTTAGTTTTATTTTGTTTTATTTACAAACCGGCAGACAAAAAGGAACAACGCGCTCCACCTACTCTATCTCCGAGAGTTCCCACTCTGATGCCTGGACACATGTGTCCATTTTTATGGTGTGGAACAAGGAAGGAAACATATTGCAGAGAGGAAGGAGAAAGTTTACAACGCCTCCCTGCCGGTAATGACTACAAGCTTCCACTCAGTCACTTGTTGAATACTAGAGACGTTTACTTTGGTTTCCTCCACAGCTTTTCCAAACAGATTTAGATTTACACGTATGCGACAAATAAGTAAGGGAGCAAAAAAGAACGACTGATAAAATGAATAATAGTAAACATAGACTATTCAGTAATGGTCATAAAACTAAATAAATCCCCGTGTCCCTAACCCTGCATGTCAGAAATGGAGTGCAACGTATACACTTACATGGTCCTTATTGTTTCATTTAATCAAATATATCTCAAGTAATTCGACCTATCTTGACGTTTATCCTGATGTCATTGTGAAGGTGCTCATCTGAGAACAAAAACAACAGGTGAACCCCCGACCCTTTCTCATCCCCGAACCTCTCAAAGCGCGTTTTCATCATTTTTGAACAGATTTGTATTTGTACTCGAGTTAAAAATCCAAACCCTTCCACAAACTGAGGTACTCTTTTAAAGTGGTATGAACACAAGATTCAGGTTTTCTCTGAAGTTATGAGAACATTCTCTCGGTCTGAGAACATGTTTTACACGTTGCCAAGAAGTAAATCATTTCTTGCTTTGTTAGTTATTTGTACTGTCTTAAATTCTACCAGATCCTTTAACAACAACATGTGGAGTTTTATCCTCGTGGCCCTTTTTTTTGTACTTTCCATAATGAGAGTTAGTTGCTTTGCATGCGTTACCCCACACCTCCACACTGTAATTCAGATAAAATAACTTGTGACTTGTGATTTTATCCATTCGTTTCACTACATATTAATCTTGAGGCCGGGCGATAACACGCTAATTATCATTATCGTGATACGTTTTTGCATTGTGATGATTCTGTTTATTGTGATGTGCGTTTCTCTTTTGTCTTTGGGGTTCATTTTGTTTACAATTTCAGACAAATCACTCACAAAGTGTTTCCATTTTGTTGAATAAGAACTCAGACTTTTGTCTTGTTTTCACGTTGTTTTTGTCGCATCTTTTAAAACGTTTTCATCTTTATAATGTTTTTTTCGTCTTTCACTTACAATTCAAAAACCCCTCAAAGCATCAACAGGTATAATATACACCGGAGACGTACAAAAGTGCGGGCATTACATGCTTTGATGTCTTTTCTACGTTCAGTAAACATACAAAACAACGCAATTAACATGATGTTAAGCTGCGCCATAACGATTGGAGGGGGTCCTGTGCAGCTTTCTGTGACGTTTTTATCTCCACACACGGTTGTTAAGTTAAACTCCCCTAAAGCTGGTAATTACAAGCTAAAATTGAAAGGCACGGCACAAACATTTACAGTTGTATCCTACTCAAGCGGTGCTCAAGCTTCTCATACGAACGTTTAGGCCGTTTGAATAATCAGGCAGTTTGGATGTGAACGTGAATTAGTTGCACCGGTTTGTCTTTGTGTTGGAGTAAAGACAGGATACTGGTTACATTTCTTGCATGCGGCCTTTTGATCTCGTGATGTTTTGCTCTCGTCGTTCGAAAGTTACTGTATGTGTTGAAAGGAGAAGGACATGAATCACGGTTAAAACCTGTGATCATTGTGCGTGTTCACAATATAAGACTTACAGCTATTTGGCAAAAGCCTTAAAGACCGTTTAACAAAGCACTGGCCAAAAGGCAGCTTATCTTGTTGAGAAATACACAGTTTACTGTTTCTTTTCATACATTTTACATCCAGTTTCCTCTGTGTTCATTTAGCAGTGGCGTAATCTGTGCCAACATTGGCGCCTTTTTTTAGCGGCTAATATCAGGCTTCTGAACTGGAATTACAGACTTTAAAGAAGATTAAAAAAAGTTTTGTTTGATGTTGAGTTCAGAATTATTTATTTATTTATTCAGGTATTTATTATTTCAACTTAGATTAAGCTGCGACTGACAATTATTTTCATTGTCAATTCATCTGTCAATTATTTCGATCTCGATTAACTGACTGTAAAATGTCTATAAAATGTAAAAATCTCTTGTTCTTGTCTCCAGTTTACTGTCACTGTTGGGAGGAAAGAAACCAGAAAAGACCAGTATTTAGATTTTTTTTTTTTTTTTTTGTCATTAAATTACTCCAACTGGTTATCAAAATAACCGCTTAACCGTTGCGGCTCTACTTAGATGTTCAGTTCAGTGCAGTTATCTAGTTTCAAATCGTTTTTCCTGTTCCTATCAGCTATCGTTAATATGTCGGCCTTTGAAAAATTCACTATTTCTCTGGTATAAACCGACTAAGACTCAAACAGCGAGGGACAAAACCGAATTACTGCCCAAAGCTCCCCACGGCTGTATTAAAATTACAGAGAAAGCACTTCCTAACACATAAATGAATTAAAAAAAAAGGCTGAGAGGTAAATTCCACCGACATGAGAGTAATGTAGTAATGTTTATGCGCAGAGAGTTTGTTCATCTCTATGAGAATAAATCACACGCGCCATCAGTATCTGGGCCAGAGACCAGACACGTTGTACTGAAGACTGTTTAGATGTTCGCACGTTCGCTGGCAGAGTTACTTTGCAACGAGGTTTGAACCGCACAGCTGAACGGAGGAACCTATACTCTGTCGTAAAATATGCAGGAAATGATTGCTCATCCAGCAGTGGGAAGGAGAACGACTGCTGTTTGCGTGACCCTCCTTCAAAATGTTGCAGAAACACATGGTGCATCATCAAGACATGAATCACACCAGAGCTCTATGGTGAAATGCAATTTAAAAAAAAAGAAGAGCGCACTGAAAAGCTTAACAATATTCCCCGCAGCATTGCTTTTCCCCCCCTCTGCTCTGATTTGTTTTCTCTAATCATTGTTTCCTGTTTCATCCCGTGTTTATCAAAGGTTCAGCCTGTATTTGATCAGTAGCAGTTGCTGAATATTAACCTGTATCCACAGTAAAAAAAACATTAACATACAGTTTCATCGTTTCAGCGGAGCAGCCTGTCAACGCCACACCTTCGTTTTAATGCAGTTTGTGTCATTGCAAACCCAAAGACAGGCCAAAGGCTATTTACAGCGTCGAAGCTGCTGAGCAGGTGGAGTAAGCCTGAAAAGACTCAAAACGCCGCTGACATCATTAACTTGTACTGACAAGACTGCTTTTAGTTAGTGGTGGGATTTAAAACAAAAACAAAACAAACAAAAAAAAAAGGTTTGGTGAGGGACAACTGTAACCCAGATTGATCCGTTTCTGCTCTTTGTGTCTACTGAAAAGACGTCATTCCTGTTTTGAATGGATTTTCTCTGAGGAATGTTTGAAAAGCAGCTACACAAGAACCTGACGTACGGTGAAAAATGATTTATGGATTACAAGTGTGTGAGCATATACATCAGTGGACCAGAAATGCACGTTGAACAAGTGTCAGTAACCTTTTTTGTTACGAGAGCGTAGAGGACGTACAGGGGCCGGTTTCTTCAAGGCGTTTTAGACTAGTCTTTGCTGTTGAGTCTCAGTTTTGCTATTACATCAGTCTAATGCAAGTTATACACCGTTACGCAAGAATAAAGTCTGCCAAAAGTTAGCATCCAGGCTAACCAAAGAGAAGCAAGGAGACAAAACTTTGTGCTTTTGTGACAACATGGAGGAGGCTTTGATACTACGTACCGATGTTACCAGGGAACAAATAATTAGGTTTCACTTCTTATCTGAGTTATTTGACAGTAACAAAGAGCAGAGACAAAAAAAAAACAACGGTGGTGCTTTTTGAGACCTGCTTTCAGTCCAAAATGATGGAGAAGTAGCTCCGTTGCTGTGCGATACCGTTGAAATGAAACGATATACTGTCTGCAGTTGTTATCAATGTTCTTTATATTCAAAGTTCTTGGACATTTTTTTATTAGAAGAGAACGTGTTTTTAGAGAGCGCAGTGAGCTGCTGGAAATGCATAGTGCTGAGGAGTCATGTATTTAGTCCCAGGTAACTATTGTGAGTCTGAGTGAAGTGTTATGAAGTGCTAAGCTTTGTGTTGTTGTTGTTGTTTTAAAATACTCTACCTGTAACTGTAACTGTTCATTTGAGGAACTACCTGTACTTCCTCAAATTAAAAGTTTTCTGCTGCAGTGAACTGAGCTGAGTGGGTTGAAGCGATGACACACAATCAGCCATGTTTTAAAGTTTCAAAAAAAGTCTTCATTTACCCAGAATTCAAAGCAAATCAGTCCAACTTAACCTTAACGCTACCTGTTTACCCGCAGAACCCGGAGGCTTACTTTTTTTGCCATATCTCTAATTTTGAAATCATTTGCTTCATAGCCTTCGCGTCACTGTTTTCTGTTTTAATTTGTGCTTCTTTTTTTTTTTTTTTATAAACTGAGGACCCCAGAAGTACCCTGTTCTGCCTGGAACTATTTACTGAGTTCATACAACACGAATACTGTTTACTTGAACGGATGACACCAGAATAAAAGGATGGCAAATGAGCTTTAACAATACACAAATCAGCTGTAACTTGTACATTTTTCAGGTGACATTAACGACGTAACATCTGAAGAAATAAGTTAACGTTTTGCTATGGCGCTTGTTTGTTCCATTAGTTCACTCTTGGTCCAGGGACTCCTGTTGCTAAGTCCTTGTATGATAAATATGTTGGTTAAGACAGTCAGAAACTAAGCAGTCTAAGCATCTATCTGCTGTGTCTGTCCACTGGACAAGATCTAAGCCTTAGTCAGAGTCTATCTTAGTGAAACCGGCTCCAGATGTCTGACTACTTTAAGACAACATTTAACCACTACAACGCTGACAAGAAAACAGCTGCAAGGTCACCAACAAACAATGAAATCTTGCTTACAAGCAGCAGCAGTATTAGTTGAAAGTTAACCTAGTAATGTCCTCTTATGTAATGGTCATCCGGTACTTTTTTGTGTGTGTAGTTGTAATATAACCCTTGTAAAACTGGCAACTGGAATAAATATCATTTTTGAACATAAGGAACCCAGGTCAACACTGTTTCTGTCAGGTGTCCAGTGACTCGCACAGAAAAGACAGGAAACTGAACCAAAGAGTTGAAGAAAAGGACCTACCTCATATCTTAAGTTAAAAAGTCAAACTGTCTTCTTTTTTTTTTCCACTGTCTTCGGTCAAACCAGGTCCTGAAGTGGTCTCGCTGGGTGAAGTGTGTCGGTCCTCGGTCTGACAGGCAGCAAGTTTCAAACAGAGTCCAGTGTGAAAGGGCGGTGCTCAAAGTCCGACACACATCTGAGCAGCTACTGTGGCTGCTGTTTAATCCAGAGGCTGGCTCCAGACCCTCATGCCAAAGACACTGTTCACCGCTTCACCGACATCCCGCCTTGTGGGAGCCACATGAGGAAATGACTAACTAGTATAAAACAACAGATTGGACTGGTGTTGGATCTGCAATCGGTAAAAAATGTAACATGTGAAGTCAGATGACAGAAAAAAAAAGATTGGCCAATGTTCGGCGGTTCAGACGTTCACATGCGTAAAAGCGCACGAACATAGTAACAAAAAATGAACCACCGTGATCACACAGACTGCTCGAAAAGACACGAATAACCCTCAATCAAAGTCAATACCCAGAGGGAAACTGGCTATCGAATGTCATGCTGATACAATAGACTGTGTTTTCAGGTGTAATTCCTCATTTTGTCCGGGGCCGCGTGGCGCCGCGTGGCGCCGCACGCCCCCGGACCCCAGTTTAGGAAACACTTTAGTCAACATTCTAACATTTTACAAGGTGTCAGCAGAAACACCAGCGTACACTGCAGACTGACAACACCACTGAGCAAACACAGCATGTGTGGAGCACACGCTGCAGTCCACGCGGATTCACTGTGAATGAAAACGACGCCATCTGGTGGAGGAACGGTGAAACTACAAGCTGCTCAAACAAATGAACTTCTGAACCATGAATTTAATGCAGGGAATTAGTTTCTCACAGTGGTGGGAGAAGTACTCATACACTTTACTTGTGTGGAAATAGTACAAATGAGTACAAATACTCCACCACAAGGGAAGGTCCTGAAAGTACCCTACTTTAAAATATCAAAAGTAAAAGTACTCATTATGAAGAATGACTCCTTTCAAAGTGTTATTATTATAGACAATTATATTATTCTGTTTATCACTAACGATTACACATGAGAGTATTTTAATTCTGTAGTTTGCCAATGCAGAACCAATATTTTAGATATTTGTTAACTATTTTGGAGATTAGTAGCCTATTTGAATTTCTTGACAGAAAAGACAGTTGTCGTTTTAGTCGGACCGGCCACTGACTGTCGCCTGCAGGATGAACTCGGTGCCTTGTGGGAGACATGTCTGTGAGACCAGACTGTACTCTGGCCCTTTTTGTTTCTTTGCCTGTTCATTCAATTCATTCAGGCAGCTGATAGGATTTGCGCTCTGAACATTTTCTGTCTGCGGCTCCATGATGGATTTGGTTTTATGCTTATTTTTGAAGCGTGGCAGGTTGGGTAAACAGGGCAAACCCTTCAGATCTGCCTGCTTCTTGGCAAGTTGAGTGAATTCTCCCACAGTAACACGTACGGCAAAGGTCTTCTGGTGGGCAGGCCCTCATATCTGACATTTAACCTGTGCTTTAGAGCGACTTCTTCCACATGAGAGATTTCTGATTTGTTCTCATTCTCAGGTTCGTCCATGAATCCATTTTGAAACACTTTCAGAGCCTCAGCTGCAGCGTCCTGTTTGGTCCACTGAAGTGTGCTTCCTTGACCAATAAACTTCTGGTCTCCAGTTGACACTTCCACGTGGTGCGTGTACTGTCGTGTCGAGCTTTGGTGAGAGCTTGGAGTCTGGACATTGTCATCTATCACAGGTCTCCATCCAGCCTACCTGTACGCCACTCTTTTTTATGGGTTTATTGTTTTGTGTTTTCTTGTTGTTTTTAAACCTCTGCTTTAATTTATCATGTCTGTATTTCATGTATCTTTACTTGTGAAGCACTTTGTGATCTGTGAACGCTGCTATACAAATACAATTTACTTCAAAATGTACACTCTTCTTTCAAACTTCACACACAGTGCATGCGGCTCACAACTCGGCCTTTTGACTTTGTTGCATTTTGTCCTTCCTTTGGGCTTCACAAGCGTGGTCTCCCTCACGGCAGCTTCAGCAGCTTTGTGCTCCACCTCCGTCCCAGAGTGTAAGGTGATGCCTGTGTCACATCGACTCTTGACAGCTACAAACGGGACTATTTCTTTGTTTGCGTTGTTCAAAAACCGTCCACAGTCGAACTAATTGGTATTTTATGCCAATACTAATGTGGTATTTTATAAAACTTTGGAAGTTAAATCAAATTAAGCATTTACAGAAGGTGATAGCATCACAGAAAGAAAAAAAAAACCCATGCTTTTTCACTTACATTTGCTTTTGATTTAAAGTTGTATAAATAATATATAATAATACAATAAAGTTAGTGGCTTTGCAGGTAGCTAACCAGGAAGCAAACATGCCGTTGCCGTGGTTACCAAGTTTAACTCGTGCAACCTATTAATTCATCCCTCATCATAATGCTTGTGAGTAGTCCTGACCAAACACTACCATCCAGACATTAGTTTTCTGTGTGCGTGGGGTTTTTTTTTAGACTTTTGTGACCCCGCAGAGGCTGAACCGTATCAGCTGTGGAGAGTGACGCTGTTTGTGTTTCTCAGCATCTCGCCACACCCTCCTCACAGTGCAGCAGCAGCGGCAGCAGCATCAGCACCAGCATCAGCATCGGCAGCATGATGTTGCGAATGGCCCTGCTCATTTCGCTTCTTACAGCACCCGGACATGGCATCCTGCCTGAAATAGTGGACTCGGGCATCAGTCACATCCTAGAGGATAACCCGGCTCCGGGACGGACGGAGCTGGACCGCATGTTTGTGGAGGTGCAGCAACTGCCGGAGGACACGCAGCAGAAGGCGGAGGACGCGTCTCACCAAGTAGGCTGCCAGTTGCACCTCTCACTCAACATCTAGCTTTTTAACATGACTTAGCGGTATTTTCACTGCTCACTCACTGCTGCTCACAACCTCGTGTTGCTATAAGTACAGTCCCTGCCTTGACACTTACATGTTCATTTTTTATTTTGTACTTTATGCATTTCTCAGAACCTTAAATAATCTCTGGAAATCTCTCCAAATCCTCCCAGAGAAACGAGAGTGTCACTCTCAGCCCCCGACCGCGGAACCTTCACAATGGAACTGGTTCTGATCATGTGACTGGGTCTGAACACGCTTCAGTTGACCAGGTCTGTAAATAGACACTGAACCGAGACTGAGAACGCGTTGTTTTCCCTTTTGAGAATAACATGTAACAGATGTGTCGCCTTCATACAGGAGACAAACAACATTACTTCTCCAGCTGACCAGACCAGTGACCTGGAGAACGATATCGACCATGTGAGTTTATTCTGTATAAAACAAAACAAAAAAAAACATAATATCCTAATGTCTGAAAGCAGCCGACTGTGTCCACAGTGTCCACACATTAATTCCACAGAGACAAGGTGGACAGGGTGCATTTCATGACTTCATTTGGCTTCAATCGTAGAGCGAGATGAGAACACGATACATGCAGCAGATCTGTCCTATTGAACTATGATCAATAAGTAAAGATGTCTGAAATACACATTTAGGACTTTGAACAGAACTGAAACAAAAAAAAAAAATCACATTTTGAGCACAAAATGCCTTGAAACTTTTACACCGAGACAACAGTCTGACCCACTTTTAGCTAAAAATAAAGAAACATGTCTGCTTGTTCATAGCTTCAAATCAGCCTGTGCAGATAAAAAGTTTGATAATTCTTCGTCATACATTGTGGAGTATGTAATGTGACCTGACTGTGTACAAATCAAATACTTTCTCTGTCTGTCATAGTGTCAGGAATGTTTCGGCTTTTAACTAAAGAGCTTTGTGTATCCTGAGGATTTGGCAAAAGTTGCAAACGTGTAAGAGACTGTGCTGTGATCCTTCATTTCCGACCTCTTTAGGGGTGCGTCACCGCCGAGGATTGTGGGAAGGGAAGGTACTGCTACTATGAAACACACAACTCCAAGTGTCTGCCCTGCAAAGCAACCGACGTGGTAGGTGATGCACCAAGTCGCACAGATGGAAATAAACTAAACTAAATAAACCAAACATGAGGAGGAGAGGCAACGAGATGGAAATGACCGAACAAGAGATGCAATGAGATAAAAACGAACGTAACAGACCAAAACTAAGTCAAAGAGCTAACGAGATTAGAATGACACGGAAGACATATCGAGACGAGCGTGATGTAACGAGATTAAAATGACTTAATGGACGTTAATGGTCAGTGAAAGCGTGCATGACGCTTGGATCCAGAGGAAACACTTTGAGCTGAAGGTCATCTATGCTAAAAAACAGGAAGCATCGAAGAGAAGGCAAATGAAGACAGAAGACTGTTTACTTTCACAGGTGTCTCTTTATTCGTTCACTGTTTATCACTCAGTGCTAATGTTAATCACGGGTGATAATCCTAAAGCTGGACCTTCTCGGTTTTATTTATGTATAAGGCTTTTGCTGGTTTTATTTCTGTACCTGCTCTGTCTTTAGTATTACGCTGTAGGTGCTGTTTTTTTTTTTTGCAGAGACTAGAAAAAACCTTAGATTTAGTCACTGTGCACCTGCAACTTGGAATCATTTGCATATTTTACTTCTGGTCTTGTTTTAGCTGAAAGAAACTGGGAAGAAAAAAAAAATGTCATCGTTTTTTAAAGCGATGACATGTCGTTTTAATGAGCGGATTTAAAGCTCTGAAGCAATTAAAATGTATTTTTAAAATCAAATGCCCTCTCTTAAATAGCCTCTTAAATAATCTCACTACATTTCATTCGTTTTTCTTCTGATTCAGTCGCAGTACATGTCATTTTCTTGCCACAACTGATTTATTTACACTCTGCCCAGTAACATTTTTCACAAGACTTCCACACACACGTATAAATAGCTCGCAAATGCAGTGCCTGGAAACCTTTTCGATTGTGTTAGACTTTTTTTTTTTTTTTTTTTAACAGATACATGATCTTTTTATTGATTAAAGTATCACTGAACTAAGAGTCAAGTGTAGAATAAGGAAAATATTATGTAAAAAAATGCTAAACTATGTGGAAATTCAACTTTTCATTTCCATCATTCTAATCACAATATTAGTGAAATATATTTTATTCTACTGAAATTGGATAAAATGTGACCAATAAATTATTTAAATATATTTAATAATATTTGTTAAAACTACATTTGGTGTATTTTATTAAGTAAAGGTACAGTTTTTACAGACCACACTTATCCTGTTGTTTTACTGAGTTGCTTTTATTGCTTTTATTACTTCATCACTGTCACATATTTTCACTCAGCTCTAATGAAAATGAGGCCTTCAGCGTGTACTTTTAATCTTCATTTTTCCAGTCTCGTGGTTTTTTTCTCTTTTTTTTCTGTTTTGCGTCCGCTCCCGGCAGCTGAGGTTTCACTCTGACTGCATTGCAGTGCGTCCACAAGTGTAATTGGAGTGTGTTGTTTGCGAGCGCGTCGTCCTACGAGCTTCACATGTAAGAGTCGTCACGTGTCCGGCTCTCTGCTCTCATAGAAACACGCACGGAGCAAAAAGGGAATATGAGACGTAATGAGATCCTGCTCTGTTACCGACTGACCCCCTGGTTTTACTTAAGTCTGCCCCATTTATTGCTGCTGATTCTGTAAAGCGTCCGGATGAGTGGGTCTCGGTGAGGCAGAGAAAAGAGCAAAGCGAAGGGGATGAAGACGCTGGCGCTCTGTCAAATAACGCCACGGAGTACGGGGCTAATAAATGCACGCAGGAAAAAGAAGAGGCCTGTGTCTCGTCAAAAACGCCGCACTGAAAAAGTCTGCTTCCACACAACCACGGTTTACCTCGGATTAATGCTGAGTACAGCGACATGTCTGCTGTGCTGATAAGACAGACCCTGGTTTATATTTAACTAAAGAACAACAGCAAGGCTTCATTGTCATTAATGCTCCTGTGAGTTTCGGCCTATTAAAATAAAGCTAATAATCTTATTTTGTCATGAGGTCGTTCCATAACGACCATATGTAACATCTTTATATATTTTACATATATCTGCAGTTCATATTAATGCTTTTCTTGGAATTCAAATATTCCCTGAAATGATATTTTGCAACATCCGTATCGGTCAGTTTTAAACACAGGACCAGGTAACTTCTAGATATGACAGAAGTACAGACTGTGCAAAATTCTTTGGCCACCATTAGGTTTGTACGTATGCATAAGATTCATCCAGGAATATACAGGAAATGCATAAACAGCATTAAAAACAAAACATCGGGAAAAAACAGACCAACGTGTCAAGTGTTTAGCGCGACCTCCCTTTGCGCTTAACGCGTCTTGAACTCTTATTCAGACAACATGAGATGCACTGCAGTAATCCTCTGCTGTTTTCCACCAGGTTTCATTCAACACACGGCGAACATTTCTCGTGCTTTTATCAAGGGAACAGAGGTCACGCTAAATACTGACTTTTGCCTGTAGAAGGTCACCTGTACCTTCATAAAGAGTCTGCTCATCACAACGCTGTAAAAACAGCACAGCTAACGTAGAGAGGAGCTTTAGGAACTTAACAGATGTTTTTTTAAAATGTTTTTATCCATGACATGAAGTAAATTGGTATGAAATGACCTATTATTAACAATAACAACAGCAGAGCGCATCAGATGCCTGACACCAGTGGAGACCTCGTCTGTTTGCTGGAATGTATTTACTAAAGGTTATGTTATTGTGAGTTTTTTTTCCCCCACTCTTCAGCCGTGTACGAAGGACGAGGAGTGTTGCGGTGACCAGCTGTGCGTTTGGGGTCAGTGTGCTCAAAACGCAACCAAAGGAGAAGCCGGCAGCACGTGTCAATACCAGTACGACTGCAGCCCGGACCTCTGCTGCGCTTTCCATAAAGGTACAGAAAAGCAGACGCGGGGCTGCCGCGATAGTGACATTTTAGTTGACGATTAGACGTCATCCGAGCGACTGCGATGTCACTGTCCTGTCTATTCACTTTAAGTGTAATGTGTGTGTTCAGCGCTGCTTTTTCCCATCTGCTTGGCCAAGCCCATTGAGCGCGAGCGCTGCTTTGGTGCCTCCAACCACCTGATGGAGCTGTTGTCCTGGGACCTTCAGGATGAGAGACCCAGGAAACACTGTCCCTGTGCCGGGGACCTTCACTGTCAGCATCTAGGGTGAGCACAGCAGCCGTTAATAAACATTTAATAGCACAAAGACACCTTTAATCATCTCTACTTGTGCATTTCCTGACGTCTTAATTTTGCTAGAAGGATGTTAAGCTTAGTCCCGATGTTTCGGGACGTCATTCACAGGCTTTCATTTCAGATGTTTATACTTCATCTCTTTTTTGACAGGCGGGGGTCCATGTGCCTTAAGGGAGAGGACTCAAGTGAAGAGGACATGACAGACACTCTCTACTCAGAGATAGACTACATCATCTAAACAAAGCTCACTCTAATTTGCGCTGGCTTGTAAAACATTAAAAGGGGGTCTCCAGTGACTTCAGAGCTTCGTCGTAAAATCCACTTCTATTCAATCCGAGCATGGGAAATGCCTGAAAATGTCTATTTTCTTTGAGACTTTAAGTTCACAATCCTCCCTTTAAACTTGTATATAAAAGCCACTAACAACAAAAACAGGAGAACACGATATTCTAGAGTATATATACAGAGAATACACAATATATATATAAATATATATATATATATATACGTATGTCCAGAATTTCTTGACTATTTGCTGCATCTGTATAAATGAAACCTATTTAATGCAAATCCAATGAAAGATAACACACTAAGTACAATGTTAGACACTAAATATCCATAGACTGGTTCGCATTTAGACTTTAAGCCACTAGTTCCCAGTCTCACTGCATTAATAAGCAATAATAAAGCATGTCTGAACTTCAATGAGCAAAACAACACAGGTGGTGAGTTGGATTTGTCATAGAAGACGTTTCGTATCATGGTAGGAAAAGCAGAATTGAGCACATTTTGTCCCTTTTCTATTATGGCAAGCGAAAACGTTTGCTGTAAAAATGTCTTTGTTATGCTCGCAGCTTTTCGACGTGTCTGTGAGCTGCCTTCTGTTGTGTTACTCATTAAGATTAACCAGTATGACTTAAATCTAGACGTTAAATCTACCACGTTAACATCCAGGAGGTAGGTTTAATACTTATACTAGCAGTACCTGGTGTTGAATGTTAATTTGTCGAACTATCTGGTATAAGATCTAACTTGAACCCCTGACATTCAGCCTGTACAACTCTTGCCTTTAAAAAAATAAAGACTTTTAAACACCCTGAGTCTACATGTTTGTGTGTTTTGAGCTGCACGCTAACACAGAATAACCAAACTTTGAAGAGCTAATGCTAAGCAGTGGTGGAAGAAGTATTCACACTAATAAAGTAACACAGCAATGTAAAAAATAAAAAATACTCCACTGAGAGTAAATGGGACAAAGTACACAAGTTAAAGCATTTTCTGTAGAAGTACTGGTTTGGTCTGCCTGTATTGAAATGAAACCATAGAGAGAGAAAACCACTCTTTGGTGGAGCTGTTGACTGTAAGACATCACAATAGTAATGTAACAGACAACATTTTAAAAGCTAGTTTTATTACCCATTGTGTAAAAGCGTTATCTGGAAAGTAACTAAAGCGGGCAGACAAATGTAGTGGAGTAGAAGTACAATATTTCCATCTGAAATGTAGTGGAGTTTCACTGCTGGTGAGAACGTAACGCTAGCTTGTGGCTAATCAGCTAGCGTACCAGGTCCCTGACGTAAACGAACCTTGTCCCAACGTTCACGACAGTTCGTCTTGTGGCTCAGCAGAGTGGGTTTCTTACCCGTGCTGGGAGAGGTTTGTGACATGTTTGGTGAGTTTGGGTCATTTTACCTTTGGTTTTGACGATATAGAGAAGAAAAGTCATGTGTGTTTGGGCCATGGTTCGGCTTCATGACAGAGTGTACAGTTGCCGTAAATGGATCTCGACTGTCGCAACACCTCAAACTGTCACGTCTTACAAAACCATCCTTTAGTTAATGTTAGATTTTATCAGGTGGCGTCGTAATTTGCTGGTATATGGACGAGGTGTTAAAGATCATCGCAGACGTGGTCTGACTGTTACGGAACCAAGAGTTTTGACAGAATAGTCGTTTGTTCAGTGAACAGAGCCACTTCTCCCATGGGACTCCATTCAAACAGAAGAGCCTTTGGTCTCCCCTTCCGAGACCGTGACAGGTTTACGCCTGAAGATTGCTATCTTTATTCTTCAGTTCCAGACTCTTTGATTTAGCTTAGCTTGTTAGCATGCTAGCACGTACTCTGTGGCACCAAACCCAAAGTACAGACAAGGATAAGGACGTTTTACTGCAAATTTTGTCTGAATAAAGTTAAAGCTTAGACATCAGACACATTTAAATTCCATGGTAATCTATCGTATATTGCCAAATGTTCACCCAAAATTCTGAAACCTTTTAGTTTTAAAGTATGTGTAATGTTTAGCTGCTGGTGGTGAAGTTGCAGATTGCAACCAGCTGAATATCCCTCCCCTCAACCTCCTGAGGGGACACAAAGTCCCTCATTAGAGCCCGTATTGGGTTTATCCGACCTGGGCTTTTTAGTTAAAGGGATATTAACTCTGGTTCACACTCAAACGCGCCTTAAGGCTGGATGTCACCTGCTATAAAACCATTTATGAACCAGTGCAACATGGCGGACTCCGCTGAAAGGGACCCACTCCCTCTGCAGATTTAAACGGCTACGAAACTACCACTCTTATTTTTATGTGATTAAACACTAATAAAGACGTAATTAGGAATATTATTTTCCATTTCTGCACTTAGATCCTCCCAAATCTAACACAGTGAGTGTAATTAACTGCGACAGAAAACGGCAGTTATGAAAAAAAAAAAAAAAGCATTTTAATTCATTTCTAAAATCATCTTAAACTATTTTCACACAGGATTTAAATCTCAGAGAAATAAACAACAACAACAACAAAAAAAAAAAAAAAAAATCTTCAGATATTGGCATTTCTACAGTGAATAGCTGGTGGCAGCATCAGAAACCCAGACAGGACTGGGCTGCTGAGCTTCAGTCCTCGGAGCAGGAGCCCAGGCAGACTGAGGCGTCCAGCGGGTTTTTACCGCCTCTGGAGTCAGTCTATCAAGCAGCAGCGACAGCAGCAGCAGGTAGAAGCGCCAAAACAACCTCACACTTTCTGAAAAACCCCAGAGAGCCCCCCCCTCCCCCCCTCCCCTCAGTACAACACACACACAGACGGACACACACACTTGAAGTACACCCAGTTCACATGGTGCAAAAACAAAGAAATTCACTTTCTAAATTAAAGGTTAATGCAGACAACAGATGTGTGCCTGGTGTCTCACGAGACCCAACGATGATCAAGTCTGGAGCAAAATAATAATTTACAACAAACAAAAACAAAACAAGGAGATTCCTAACATAGTCTACTGGGTTTTGTTTAATTGTACTGTTTTTGTATTAAAAGGACCAATAGCCTATGCATCACTAAATCTAGTGGAAGTGATGTAACAGAGGCAGAGCTCCTATAAAGCAGTAATGACGACCCGTTACGACACATTACGCTGGCATTAGAGGAGCAGTTTATCAACTCTTAATTGTTGCTTTTTTTTTTTTTATTATTCAAATGAATGACTTCAACTCATCAAAGTCAGAGAAAGTGAGGTTTGTGTCTCCAGAGGAAGGCTGGCTTGTATGTACTGTTGGTTTTATAGAATCAAAAGGAACATGACCAATGTAATAACAGTTACATTAATAATGATTTCTCCAGTAGCAGTGCGACAGAGGTGTGAGCATATGGACTAACAAGACAATCACGGATGAATCAGAATCAATACTTTCCCGCCAAAACAGGAACAGAAACAGTGACAGAGGAGAGAGACTGAAGTAAAATAAGACTGGAGACTTCAATAGACAGGATGGATGCTCTCCAGTCCCGACATTTCTGCATCCACCTCTGGAACTTTGCATTCGATTGATTTGTCTATACAATATTTGATTCTTTTTTTCTGTATTGAATAGCTTTTGTACTTCCCTTTAAACTTTACAGTACAATACACTATAGTGCACAATAGGGTTTCTGAGTCCATCGCGGCGCTCAGAGTGGAGGCTGAGTGCTCATCAGCCTCACTATGCTGCTTGATGTTCAAGTCATTATCGGGCCAGACGCTCACACCGAGTCCCGCAGTCTGATCGCTACACTGCAGCAGCCAGACGAGCCAAAAATCAGCAGCGGCGCTCTGTGCTTCAGTCCTGCCCCGGGTCCTTGGCAGGGCCTCCGTCCAGGTAGATTTTGAGGGCCTTTTCTTTGCGTGGGGAGTAGCTGACACGGTGTCCGGTCTTGAGCAGACGGCTGGTCTCCTTCTTCATCAGCTCGTTGCGCTCATCTTCAGACAGCTCCATGGGCTCCTCTGTGCTGTCCCTGCACAGAAAACGATGACTCGGGTTTAACGTGCGCGCTACTAAACACAACAGTAAACAGCGATACTATAGTTTGGGTTTAAATATCTAAAAAATTTAGGGTTGCACCATACAATTGATTTTTTTTTTGGCCTGCTTGTTGGCATCTACTTCACCTCGTCTACATTCGGACAGTCATGTGACCAGACGCTGCACAGTCTTCACAGCCTAAACAGACACTGATTGGTCATTTCTTTATTATAGGTGTAGATACGAAGCAGATTATCATGTCACATTCAAGCTACATTCGTTATTTAATCAAACTGTATCCTTTTGCTGTTATATAATTACACAGACCGACTTTGC
>JAPQRN010000018.1:25738593-25763033 GCA_037367275.1 Coranthus polyacanthus
TTTGCTGTTATATAATTACACAGACCGACTTTGCGACTGTGATTTGGCTGTAATTGTGTAGCTCCGTCAGCGCTGAAAATGTGCGATTTTAGTACATTGTAATGTGCAGGTGTGTGTAAAGCCTGCCACCTATTAAATAAAACAAAGTTGAGATGAGTTCAGATTTCCTCGCCACAAAATGGTTTGCTGAAGCAACAGTGCAAAACATGTTATATATATTTTATGTTACTATGAGAAGTGTAAAAATATTAGGGGTTCATTATGAAACTGGATGGACAAACTGTGGCAGGCTGCAAGGAGAGAGTCCTGATGCAAACATCGGCACCACTTTACTAAAGAAAGAGATTGTGCAACGCAATGTCAAACTACATCGATTTTAACGGTTTCATCCCATAGCTCGTTTGAAAATAATCAATATACCGCCAAGCCCTGATCCAATATGAAAGGTTTTCACAGCTACCTAACATTTCATTCAAAATGTACGACATATCTAACATCTGCTAAACCTGGGTTCCTGTTGTATCAAAAGAGCCAAAACTCAGAAGACTGGGGTTCAAACATGAGCCTGTATTTGTACACGGGACGGTCTGTGTTTTTTACCTGTAGAAAACCACAGCTCCGTCGTCACAGATGTACAGAGGCCACACACTGAGAGCCGACACCTTAGGGTTCCAGTCCAAATCCTGGTGGATCTCCAACACAGAGATATCACAAGGAAACGTCCCTCTGCCCTGCACCGGACACACACACACAAACAACGGCAGTAAAGCAACAGAACAAAGACGACGACGTGATGTGTGTGAGATGGCGTGATGAACATACCTTTGCAAAGTCGAGGTTTTCAAGAGGAATTTGACTTATTTCACTAAGCTGCAAAGAAAAGAAAAAAAAGACATTTCTCATGATCACAGCGTGAATTCACTTTTTTTGTATAAAATGAAAGGCAACGGAAGAGAGATTCTTCATTATTAAAAAATGATGTGGCAACTTGTGCAAAACTTAAACAGCCGTCAACTTAAAGCCCATGTCGCAGGACGCAGACGTACCTTCTCCTTGAGTTCTTCAACGCTGCTGCTCTCTAGAATCACTTCCTGGAAAGGGCTGAGCTTCATTGTAGCAGGACTCCATCTCCGGGTCAGAACAGCCAGCTGAGACATGGACTTCATCTTCTCTGGTTCTGAGACACAAAGACCGAATCGGATCAGAAAGTACTGCAACAAACCTGCTGCGTTAACATAGCATATATTGTATAATCCACATTATGTTATGGATTTCACAACTGATTGAAATAAGTTACATTCTTCACCTGAAAACCGTAAACAATGGAGTCCTTTACCTTTACCTCTGTTTATAAGAGCCATGAGTAATTCAGCCTCTATTATTATATTATTCTATATCACCACCGTCTGACGACACCACGCAGCCTTTTTATTTGTTCCACACTCAATTATGGAAACACACATGATTTGCATTATCTTTGTTGTTTTTTTTTTGTCTTATTTCCAATTTTTCAAAGTTCAAATTGGTTTGTTTACGGAAACGTGACTATTGATTTACATGAATTTCACGCTGCTTTTAAACCAACAAAATAATTAGTTTTCTGACACTGGAAACACAACTTTTACTAAAAAAAAAAAAAAGTTAATAAAAAGGACCAAAGAATGATTGGTCAAAACATAACTTCAAAGGAAGTTTTACAAATTCAGCTCCACAAGGACTTGATGAGCCCCAAGTGCCATAAAAAAACAAAAACAAAAAAAAAAACATAAATAAATAACTCCAGCATGTGTTTGCCTGTTACCATTGAGGACTTCCAGGAAAACTTCCCAGTTGGAGGAGATGCTGATGTCTTCCTCGTAGACGTGGTAATCTAGAAACACTGTGCCTGGGTTCTTCCATGTTTTTTTCCTGAGACGGACCCTGAACACAAACGCAAGCAAACAAATCGTTTTTTCTATTCATCCTTTTTTTTTTTTGTCCCCTCTCAAGTTAAATTAGACAAGTGGCTAACGTCTGTCCTCTTACCTCTCAATGCTGAGGTCAAGCTTGCACTGCTCTTTGAGCTGAGGGAGCAGCTCCTCTTTAGACTGTCTGACAGTCATGCCCTTGGCAAACACCGTGTCCACGAGGAATTTGCAGGGCTACAAAAGAGCAAAAAGCACTGGACTGTTAATATTTACACTATAGTAAGATGATCAGCTCGACAGAGCGATAAAAATCATACTTGAGTTCTTACCTCTGGTTGATTGACTAGTAGCTGATACACTTTCACTCGGTATTCGCCCTTTTTAAGTGCTCTTCCTAGTCGGATAGTTATCTGGAGAAGTCATAAAAGATCCATGTCAGTATTTGCAACTTGAACAAAAACCTGTTAAATAAAAAAAACAATCAGTCAACGTTAGGAGCTCTGCTGACCTTGTTGTCGTCAGAGAATGACGAGAGCGTATCATTAAGCCGTACACTCTCAAACTCCTGGTTGTTGGCGTAGACTCGAAACACCTTGAACTGCGTTGATGCGACTCCCACATAGGGCTCGAGGTTCTGCTTAAAAGCTGCTAATGTTATCCTCTTGTCCACGTGAACCACTAAACCTGAAATTAATTACAAAAAACAATAATTAAACTTAAGCGTTCACATAAGTTTTTTTCTGTCCTTGACGTAAGAGCTAAGTAGTACGTCGTCGTAGTGGGGTAATAGTTTTTGAATTTACCATGAAAGAAGGAATAACCTGGTAATTGCACATTAACAATGCAAATAAAATTAGACTTAAATGTATGTAACAGGGTAATAATAGACTAAAAACAAAAAAGTAACAATGAAGAAAAACACTTAAAGATAGCAATGAGGTTAAACTATTTAGTAATAGTATAATATTTTGCAAACAATATAATAACCTGCTAACAATAAAAGAGTTAAATAATTTCAATATTTGAATTAAAATGGTAATATGACGACATTAATGTGGTAAAAATCTAATAATGAGGTAATATAGGTTGAAGTTTTCACAGCATTATAGGCTAATATCACTGTGATACCTTTAATATCACAGGACACACAGTTAATTGATTAGTTGTCAACTTTTATTTTGATAATAGATTAAATGAATTGGTTGGAGTAATTTTTCTGAAGAAAAAAAAAATCGAATTCTCTGATTCTCTTAAATTTGAATATTTTATGGGTTCTTTACTCCTCTACGATAGTAACATGGATATCTAATCCGGAGAATCTGGAGAAAATAATCCCCAGGTTAATCAACAATGACGATAATGAAGAGCCCGAGTTGAAATGTCATTAATACAGTTTCATGGTTTGGAGTAAGAGTGGAGGTTGTTGCTTTTTGTTCACAGATGCAGTTTTTTTGAAAGCCTTGCACCTATGGTGATGTGCTCTGCTTTTACTTAAACTACCACAAGTGAAGGTTATCATATTGTTACCAAAATATTACTACACTAGTCTTGTCTTGCTGTTATCTTAAATGTGTCAGACCCATTGTTAATACCAAGCTATAAGTGGTTATTACTTTGGTAATTGCAATAGTATTACTTAGCTGTTACCGTTTATTACCACCCTACTGTTACCAGTGTATTAGTAAACTGTAATGTGAAATGCTGCTGAATAACCCTGTCTCATGAACATACATTTTTGTGCATCCCACGTCGAGTCGTCCTGCGAGCAGGGCTCCGCTCTGAAGTACAGGTACTGAGCCTCGGCTTTGCTCTTTCCGTTGTCGTCGTACTCGCTGTCTGTTCCAGAGTCTTCTTCAGCAGTATCCCAGGTCTCTTTTTTGCCCTCGTGGGCTTTGGAGCGACGGCTACTGGTGATGCTGTGCGAGTCCAGGCCGTTAGCGAGCTGGATGGGCCCGCTGTCCGCGTTACATAACGTGTCACTACTGTGGCTGGAGCTCAGGATGTCACTGTCCACCGAGCTGGTGCTGCGGTCGTTGTTGACCTCAGAGTCCGAACGCTCCTCACAGGCAAAGTGGTTCTCTGGGTCAGTGGAGGCACCGCCGCTGCCCCCGGGTGTCGCCCTGATCCGGTTCTCCAGCTCTCTGTTGTCTGCAGCCACACACAGAGAAGAGTTCGAGTCTGCCTCTTGGGTCGGAGATTCGATATGTTCAAAGTCGCTGGCGTCAGAGCTTTTCTGGCTGTCACTGGTGCTGGAACCCTGCTGCTGCTGCTGCTGCAGAGACAGGTTCTTTAATTTTTCTGTGCTCTCTTCAAGGATCGCCTCTACAGATTTTCTGTTACCCTTTGACCCCTCGAAGGCCACGTCAGGGTCACCTCCCACTTTTTGGCAAAGAGTTCTGTTAGCCAAAGTACCAGGAGACTGCTCAGGCAGTAAGACCAAGAGCCGGATCGTATTCCCATGACGATCCAATAGTTTCCACAGGAGTGAGTCAGTGAATGCAACCTGATGATCTGTCGACTCTGAGCTCTCTACAAAAACCTAATAAGACAACACAGAAAAAAATAATCTTAACAGGGGTGTTAATAATAGGTTTTTCTCACTTTCAAATATGCATTTAAATCTGGCATCTCATAATAAACACTAAGAGAATGAGTTATGATATCAGAAATGAAACAAATACAATCAATTGACCTTGTTACTCCTGAAGAACCCCTCAGCTTTCAGTGTCTTGTTTGGGACATAGAGGAGCCGGAGGTCATTGTAGCAGCGCTCCAGGACCACACGCATGGTTTCTGCACAAAGCCCTGTAGCCTGAAAAGAAACACATCCAGGGGTAAGTCTACAACACTGATCATACATTTTACTTTTAGGTACGTACCAAAACTTACACCAAGTCCGAAAACACTTACAAAATAAAAAGAACTAACCTCCAGAAAAGACCTTAAAGCCTTATCAGAGTAAAAACCTTTTCAGACCAAAGATTCACAATGAGATGAGTTGAAACTTGCATGTTCTTGCAACGTGCTGGACTGCTGCCGTGTCACGTCCATGGCAAAAACTCTCGGTACTTATTTTTGTTGTTACTGGATATATTCAGTAGCATCTTAAATATGAATCAGGATAGTGAGTTACTTACTACAGCTGCATTTCTAGCATTGACGAAATGGTGAAAATATTTAAAAAACGAGACGGAGAATTTCTCGGCCCATTTCCGGAGCAGTTCCATCCTTTAGGAGAGTTGGTGTCACCTCTGATAAACAGAGAAATCACTAACTATCGAGACGGGAGTTCTCCAGGGGAACAGCTGATACAGTAATAATGAAGTGCGATTTTACGACAGTTGAGCTAAAGCCACTAAATAATGAGTAAAACATGCACTATAGGACGCTATATTTGTATAGTTTACAGTGCTGCAACTTTTTCGTACAACGTCCTAAAACATGAATCTTTGGTCTGAACTGGGTTTTAAAAACATTCAGTTCTCGACTTGGTGCTTGAAATGAAAAGATAAGGAAGGACAGGAAGAAAGAAACAAATTCAAGAAGAGTAGAGAACCTGTGCAATAAGCTGTTTGAATTCAGTGATCGTCTGGTTCAGGTACGCCCGTACACTGATTGGAGAAGCGATGGTCTCACTCTTCAGATCCACAACGTGAACTTTCACCATCACCTCTGTAGGAACGAGAAAGAGTCGCATCTAAAATTAGTCTTTCCTGAGAGGTTGTTTGTGTATATTTTTTTTTTGTGTGGCAAGTTCTTAAACCTTTCATCACTTTTACACATTAATAAAATAAGCAGCTTGACTGAGAAGTAGCAGGCCACTGACCTCCAGGTTTGTAAGGCTGGAACGCCTGCTCTGGCCTGCGAGTCTCTAACAGCAGGTCGAACATGTATGAGGACTTGACTCCTCCCAGCAGCAGGCCCATCGGTGTGTCCTCCTCGCCTTCGTAGGAGCGCTCCAGATACTCGTGGAACTCATCATACTTCACCAATCGACAGCAGTCCAGAGGGACGACTCCCTCCAGCTCCATCAGCTGAGGTACACAACACACACATCTATCTGTTCAGCTCTGATCATTCTGGAAAATGCGTCTATATCAATTCAATTTTATTATCAAGATACTGGCACATTTTTATTACAAATTTAGTGGCTTTTTAATACCTCCAAAGAGAAAAACTAGACCATCACTGTACAAAATAATTAGATAAAATAGACTTCAGGAAACAGAGCAGACATATAAATCATCTCGAGTATGTACAGCCGAAAAGAATCTCATTGCTGTGGATCGCCAAATACCAGTTAAATAAAACGCAAACTAAACAAAACGTTCGGCTAATTTCTGATCAAATTCAACACCTCCCCTCCTACAATTCCACACATTTTTATATCTTAAATATCAAAAACTAAATTTACTTTTTAAGACTCTGCAGGGACCCTGCTCTATAGAGCCCGACTGTTTTACAAAGCATCTTCTTTGTCCAGGTTATGTTATTGTTGAGTTTATTACAGGCTGGGAGCGAGAGCCTGAGAGCAAGGATTTTATTCTATTCAATTAACAGCCGCCTGACAAAATGTATGGCATGGACAAGCTGTGCTGCTGGAAAATCAGACTGCGAAGATTAACAATACACAACAAACCTTATAGGCCATCTCTGTTGCTTCTCTGAGAGTTTTGTCTTTGTGCACTTCCAACTTGCTCTCCATCATCATCTTCACCGGATGCATGCAGAAAAGCTTAATCTGAAGGTGAAAAGCATTAGTTTGAACAGTAACGAAAAAGGTTTAAGAAGGAGAAAAGGCATCAGAAGCAAAAGTATGGATGGATCTTGAACGAAGCTAAGGGACAATGTACCTTGCAAGTATTGCGCTCAATCTCCCTCTGTCTCTTTTCCTGCTCTTCAGACTCTTTCTCCTTTTGAACTAAACTCTTTATGTGCTCTGGGAAGTCTTCCACCGCTAAATACTCTGTAATCAGTACAGATAGGGTTTATATTAAAACTGCAGTCAAACAACATGACAGAAAAGAACATATTATACTAAAACATCTTGGCACCTTCAGTGGCAATCATGTTTCAGTCTGTTGTTTCAATAATTGTGGCAAAGATGATATTAAATATTAATTTCTTACTTGCATTCCTTGAGGGATCTTTTAACCTATAAATCAGCATATATGCATTTGTCGAGCTGCAGAGAGGGAAAGGATGTCTTGTTAACGAATGCGGAATATATCAATGCACAGAAAATGGTGAAAGTAGAATGTGAAAGAACAAGGATATAAACAAAGACTTTATTCACAAGTAAGCAAGAACCGTGATGTTTTTTGTTCAGAAAACATGTGAATAATGGTCAGATTTATTATATTCAAAAGCCAATGTCTACTTTGATTCATGTCAACACATAATAGTGGTGAAAACCAATATAAGAAATAACGGACCTTGCAAAGGCACTAGAATAGTAGCCTCTGCTCCCTGAGGAACCGCCATATGTCTTTCTGATATCATCCTGGGTGATCTGTCCAGCAGAAATGTACAGAAATTTAAAAAGATGCCAACATACTGAAGGTAAGCTGTACATCAAAGTTACAATGTGATCCATCTGTAAGAGCATGCAATGACTACTAGCTCTAATCTGATCAATCATTCTGACATTTACGGTAAATGCTGTAAGAGAACAAAATAATTTACTCAGGAGCTGGGACCGACCTTGCTAACGTGCTGATCATTGAAACTGTACCACTGTCCATCACTGAAGGACTTGATGCAGGCGTAGTAGTGGCCGCCTGCAGCACTCCCCGAATGGACCATGACGGAAAACAGCTCAAAGGTCAGCAAACTCTGCGGTAGACAGGGCAAACTCATGTTCTGAACACAGCAGCAACCAAACCATGTCATTTTCTATAACCGCAATGTTCAGAGTAATAATGTTAGAATAATAACACCTCGTACTAATCGAGCTCAAGTTTCACTATGTTTCCATGTACAAAATATTACAGTTTTACCTTTTTCCGAAATAGACAATACTCAATTCCCACAATTCCTGCTAAGCCGTTTACATGGCTAAAGAAAATGAATATTCCACTAATATTCCCATTTACATAATCCTATTAACAATGTCCGTCAATATATTGAAAACTGTCTGGAGCTGCTTGTGTCATTTAGGATTTTTCTTTTTTTTTTTTCTCCCCTTAGTGACAGACTGCGAACACAGCCTCCCTCTGTAATTCCTTCAACAACTTCTTGAAAACGTTGCTTTTGCGATATTTACGAACATCTAAAAACCTGCTGAAGGGTTCTCTTTCTGAGCAGAAACGTTGGTTTTCCTTTTGACCATGCATCTCTACCCCAGCCAAGCTGTTAGATAGTTGGTTTGTGTACACACAGAGCTGTCCGTACACAGACAAGAGGCCATGTGTGTCTAAAACCTGAATATCATCGACATCACCCACATGTCTAAATCAGAAAATGCTCCAATCAAAAAAGAACCTAATTTGGAATATGCCGTTTACATGACCCATATCAAATTTGGAATATTATAATATTCTGAATAAATGTGCATGTACAGCTGCCCTCGAAATGGTTCAACCCCCGTTGGAAATTAGGTTTATTAGCAAAATGTACAAACTTTCAGCTGTTTGCAATATACAAATCAGACAAGAACAATTAAAATAGCTCAACACTACTAATACTGCAAATGGTTTCTCCAAATTCCACACAAAATGGCACTTTTAATGACCACTGCAATTTCAAAATGATTCAACCCCTTCATGACCATTGTCTTTAGTACGTAGTAGAGCCCCCTTTTGCTGTCATGACCAGCTGTAAATGTGACGTAGCCAGACACGACCTTCTGACAGCGTTCCTAAGGAATCTTAGCCCATTCCTCATGGGCACTGGCCTCACTGGCACTGCTGCAAGTGCCTTCTTCAAATCTCACCACAGATTTTCTATGGGGTTCAAGTCCAGCGACTGTGACGGCCACTCTAAAATCTTCCAGGACTTCTTCTGAAACCGAGCCTTGGTGGACTTTGAGGAATGCTTGAGATCACTGTCCTGTTGGAAGGTCCAATGACGCCCCAAGCTTCAGATTCCTCACACACTGCCTGAAGTTTTCTCCTAGGATTTCCTGATACTTGATTGAATCCATCTCGCAAATGTTGCAGGTTTCCACAGCCACAGGAAGGAAAGCAGCCCCAGAGCATCACCGAGCCACCGCCATGCTTCACTGTAGGCAGGGTTCCTTTAACTTTGAACTTGGGAACTATGTTACCAATGGTATCTCTAGGAACATTCAGTGCCTTTGCTATCTTTCTGTATCGTTTTTATTGTTTGTGCAAAGCAATGATGTCTTAAATTTTTTGGACAATTCTCTTGACTAAGCCACATTTCTAACTAGAGATACCATGTTCCTAGAGATACCACCACTGGAAACCTGCAGCAATCAAATATCACCGTCAACAATCCTTTAACCAGTCCAGGTATTTAATGTGTTCTATCTCATGCACAAATGATGCAACTAATGAAGCCCTGGATAAGTTGCATCAGGTGTCCTTGAGACAACACCTGATTTACAAATTTGTGCTCTTATGAGGGATTCTATTCAGGGGGTTGAATAATTTTGTTAATGTTTATTGCAAACAGCTGAAAGTTTGTCATTTTTTCCAGTAAACTTAATGTCCAATGGGGGTTGAATAATTTTGAGTGCATTTGAAAATGTAGTCAATGCTACAATAAAAACAAAATATTCTGAATATGTTGTTATACTTCCACTTAAGAAATAACAAAGAGGAAAATGCCACCATGGCCTTCAAAACACTGCTAAAATGTTAAAAGAAGCGTTTAACTGGCCTGGGATCTGGTGACTGTGAAGGCCACAGGATGTGACTCGGTTCAATATTCATCAAACCAGTCTTTCAGCCTTGTGCATTTGACATCTTTGACATTTATGTGCATGCCAACATACATGTAAAACATTAAGATCACGTTATATAATAAATGCTCAGGATAAATAATTACCTTTGGCTTCAACACCCTCTCTGTGCTGCCACTGCTGTCCAGGCAGATGCCCTCATCCACACAATCATCGGTGGAAAAATCATTGCTCATCTGGTCGCTGTGGCAACTGCCTTCATTCTCAGCTCCGCTGTCAGTGCAGCTCTCAGTCTGAGGTGACTTCTAAAGAGGAGGCCGTTTCAAAAAAAGAGCAATAAGAGGGGGCTACAAACCGATATACAACTACTGTCAGTTGCTGGACACTGAAATGTGCAATTGTGTCCCTGGTTATGATTGAAAAAAGTAAGATAGAAGAGACACATGTAGCAGATGAGATGTATATATGCGTTTACAAAAATTTAGGACCAGTAATTTTATATTTATGGGTAGATTTATTCCTCATCTATAAATGTTCTCTCATCTCAACTATGTTGCGTTTATATCTCAAACGAGTATAAACACAGCTTTAGACGTAACTGGAGACAGAACAGAAAAGAAGGCCTGGTGTAACGGCAAGGCAAAGTCCGGTTTGTGAATGGGCCACGTGTTTTTTAGAAGTCAACAAGAAACAAAATGAATGAGATGCAGGAATAGAAAAACAAAAATATGATTTGTTGTCTGCTTAAGAATAACCAAATAAATCAAACTATGTCCACCAAAATGAATCGCATAGTATCATATTCTTCTGCATCAAACAGTTGAATAACACTGCAACACGATACAAGTCAATTATCAGGAAACACACCGAGTATGTACAATTGTTTTTTTACTACAATAACTTAAGTACATATCAGAGGGGGAAAAAAAAACAGCAGTGCAGCGTGTACCTCATCCTCCACGTCAATGAACGGACTCATGTCAAGCTCCTCAGGGAAAGTCATGCGGTCATTGAGTTTGATGCGATGCATAGTGGTGTAGTCAAAATCAAACCGCTTCAGCTGTAGTGTCAGCAGGTATGGAAAGTGCAGAAATCTCAGACCCTGTGGACAGAGGCATTCATCAGAGAAAAAGCAAGCAAATAATAAGGTCCTCCTTGAACTCAACTCCATGTCACCTTTTCAGTACGCTCACCTTCCGGGCATCACATTTTTTCTTGCAGCGCTCACAGAAGTACTGGTTGGGCCCATCCAGAGTTTCTGGTTGGATGAATGCCTGCAAAGCCTCCTCCTGTGGCAGCAAAAGAGTTTCATGTACATTTAAGGCTTATTATTTAGCAACTGTATTATGAGGAGGTGCAAGTACTTAAGTCAAGGTTGAATCCCAAAGAATAAATGTGCTGCAGAAGTTTTTTGTTGATCATATGTAAAATGCAATTAGGGTGGAAACACACCACACTGCCGTAGGCCTGGCTGGCTCCAAAGGGTCTGATTACAAGTGGGATGTCCAGGTACGTATCAATCCTCCAGCTCTCATAGCCACACTCCAGACAACGCACATAATCCTTCAGCTTCCCCTGGTACAGCTGGTTGATCAGGTCAGCCTGAGGGGTGGAGGCATGACAGTCAGACGATCTCAGCAATGTTTCACTTGGGACAATGCAATGTTTGTTTACGCTACAAAAGCTTCCCTTACTAAATTCTCCAACTGCACACATTGCTTTTTTGTGTCCAACTCCACCTATGTTTTACTTTTATTTCTCATTTTTGCTGGAAACACGATAAATAGACAAGAACACTCATGTATTGTAAAGTTATGCAATTTTTGCTATTTTTAAGCAGGGTCAATCACATGCATTCATTCGTGATAAGCAGGAGCTTGCTAACAGACCACATGTCTGTACATAGGCACACTGGATTTAGTGTTTGCAGTTTACAGTTAGCTCCTGAAATAAGAAACAGCTAACCTCTGGACTTACTGGCCAGTTTCATTTTTTTTTTTTAACAGTAGGCCTTTTGTTCTGATTGTGAGAGAGCTCTCAGACAGGCTGCTGAATTTTTGTGTTGTCAAAAGTCTTGGCAAAGACCCACCTGCTCTGTCTGCTTCCACTTTTGCTCCAAGGCATCAAACATGACCCTGCACAGCTCCTGGACGTCATGCTGTTGCCAAGCTGAAATACGCAAGCAGACAAAAAATATAATGAAGTTTATCAACGCAAAAGGCACAGGTTCTCCCTCTGTCTGGCTCCCTGGTCCTATTTAGAAAGAAATCCCACTATACTGCTGTTATGAAGACTCCTCATTATGCTGGTTTTGTCTGTTTACACTGAACCAAACAACACCTGCAAATGCTGCCCCAGTGTGTGATTTTAGACAGCACACCAGTTGTACAGAAATCGATTCGGCTTTGTGAATACCTCCACTGCCAGCTTAAAGGCGGAAAAACAATGCCCCCATTCTGTGTTTGTACATTTTATACAGAACAATGTGGCTGAATAAAAGTTGTTTCTCACCAGGGCACTGCAAAAATGCTATGTACCATTTTCATCAAAAAGGCCTCTTCCGACATTATTTCAGATGACCATGAACAGTTTGAGGCCCTGTTGGGGATGCTCAATCCACACATCAAGAGAAAATGCATCAACTTCCCCCAATCAACCCTGACTGGCAGTGTGTTTGAGGTGAGCATTCATAAAACCACACCTAAAAGGGGCTACATCTCTCCGTCTCTCTCTACCAGCCACATAAAAACACATATACGAGCCATGTGAGTTGAGTTACAAAACAGTGAAAGTACTCACCTTCACTGCTGTCCCAACCAAAGCTTCGGGTCACATCAGTAGTCTCAATGGCCCGTTTCTTGCTGGTCTGCAGCAGAACAAACAACCTTTGCAGCTGGTAGGGGATGCTGGTGACGGGATCCTCCTCTGTTTCTTCAAACTCCCAGCTAAAGTTGGATATGAGTAACAAACACTTCTAAAAGTTGTAATATTCAAGTGTTGGAGCTTTAAATGACCTTACTTGTTACTTACTTGTAGAGTGCATTTCTGAACTCTGGGGTCATGAACAGTGTTTGGAGAAGGCTGTTCAAATAGCAGGTCATGGCTTGGTTGACCAACCCAACGTAACCTAAGAAGAGACAAAAACAATGAGGTAACTTGAGGTTTGTTCGAAAAGAGTTATAGAGTTGCATATCTAAAGAGACCAAACTTTACCTGTCTCAGATTTGTTGAGGATGGAAGAGTAGGAATAAGATGGGCTGCTGTAGTCACTGCTGCATCCTGCAGTGCCGTCTCTTGGTAACGGTCCAATAAAGCGCTCCTGAGAACTGTCATCCAACCCACTGCTATCTGCTGTTCCCGACTCATCCTACACACACACACAAAGTAAAGTTTTATATCTGCAGTTTACAAAAAGTGCAATGAGAGGGAAAAACATATTTCAAACCCACCGATGCAACCTGGGGCTGTTCTCCATCTTTGTCTGTGAGGTGGAGGAAATTCCTCTTTCCTCCAGGTTCAAACCCTGAATCTGAGAGGGACATGTCACTGCTGTGGTCCAGTGGTGCCTAAAGGGGGAATTATCAAGAAACAAACAAGAAACAACAGAAAAGAAGACATGTTAGAGCTCAACATTACCCTGAAAAACAGAAAACACTGTAGCAGCAAACATGGTAAACAAATACAGACACTAGTTTTCTATTGGCTTCAAACTGAAAGGACTCACAAGAATATTTAAATTCCCACTGAATTCATTTTCAGCAAATTCTCTGCACCGACATGTTTGAGGAAAGCAGTTTGAAGTCAACATGTGAGCAAACTATATAGCAGAAGACTTTCTGTCTTTCTCCTGTGTGAGCAGAGGATGAGTGCTGCAGTGGAAACATTACAGTAGCTTAATCCAGTGACCTACTCAGTGATATAACAACAGGCACAGCACCTGGGCTTTGGCCTGGGTCAGCAACAGGATTAGTCTGGGCTCATTTAAGAAAAGGGGGTTGTAATGCACACAAACGTACACAACACAGAACAAACTCTTAGTGAGTGAGCACTTTCAAAACGCACTCACACCACAATTTTCAATCTTTGTAAATAACTGTGCTCTTTCTCTGTAGTGGTAGTAATTTTCTCTGTCGTAACTAACAATTAAATGACTAAACTAATTTTTAAACACTGATATATATATATATATATATATATATATATAAACATTTACATTTACTCAATGATATCACTCTGTTCATTTCATGCCACTAGTATAGTATAAGCTTGACAACACATACAGTACATAATAATTGCATTTCTCTTTGCCTTTTAGGTTTTATAAATAAAAACTGCACAGGGCAGATTTGACATAAATAACTTAAATACACAAAGCCCATTAGTGAAATATAGAAAAGAAAAATATAGTTAATAACAGGTACCAATGGAAGTTAAGCATGAAGGGGACGCAACAAAATACCAAAATACTGGCATCTAGCGGTGAAGGTGCAGACTGCAACCAACTGAACACCCCACCCATCCTCCGCTACGGTGTTTCCAAGAAATGCACAAGGCCCCTGTTTGAGCCAGTGTTTGTTTTGTCTGTTCTGGGCTTTTGAGTTAAGGGTATAATAACTCTGGTTCACACTCAAACATAGTAGGTGACTGTAGAAACATGGTGGCGCAACATGGTGGACTCTGTGATAGGTGGCCCACTCCCTTTGGAAATATAAATTGCTAATTTTAAGGCAAACACAGTGATTATTATTTTCGCATGACTATACACCAATGAAAACATGAGTATGAATATTATATTCCATATATATTATATTTCTCCAATTAGATCCTCCTAAATCTCCTTAGATCCTAGCTAGCTTCAGTCTTGCTTTTACTAACTGTGAGAGATTTTAAAGATTTATAAGTGAGTTATTGTAACTGTGTTGAATAACAACTGTAAAAGCCAACAAAGTTTAACAACACACATCTTGTCCCCCTACTAAATACGGCATGCCACGTCAGAATCATGTTGATTAGACTTTTGATTTGGCAGGGAATCACTCACTTCATAATTACACTGAGAGGGGGGCTGTGCAGATTAACGTGGAAAACCATTAACAAATGTTGGCTGAAACAAAGGCAGCGGTCGAGACTGATCAGTTTTTCTTACCATGTCCGGTGTATTTCCCCAGGCGAGTTCAAAGGTGCCATTCACATATCCTGCTTTGTGAGCAACATCTTCATAAAGTTTGGAGAGAGTGGTGGACGCAGGCAGGTTAAGAGTCAGCTTCTCATTGACCGTCTTTGCACTGGTGGTGTCCTGAATTATGCACAGCACTCTGGGCTCCTCTGCTGCATTTTGTATCTGCAAGTCAAGGAGATCAGGAGGAAAGTTAGCTTGATGCAGCACGCAATAGTAAATGTACTAGCTCGAAACAGTTCTAGTACAAGTCACCAGTCCACAAAAGGAAAATGGCCACGTAATGTTGTAACTTAGTACAGCTATGATCTAATTACACAGCTTAAGATTGAATGATACCCGTCCCTAATGAAGATATTATTCATTTAAATCAAAATGGTGTATCTATACAATGGGGCACTACCAGTTATGTCTATGTTTACAGTCTGCATTAACTTCATTTTAATTAAATCGGCAAATATCAGTAATGCTGTTACCATGCAATTTCCTAAAAAACATTTTTACTAAATGCAATGAACAGAATCAGCAGTAAAGTGTTTAGTTTGGACAAAACCTGTTACTGTCTTGAGTATTGACCAAACAGTCATGTGACGAAAAGTATCATGTACACTATCAAACATTAACTGATGTAGTGGTGACAAGCAGGACTGAAGTCTCAAGACAAAAGTCTTGCAGAAGCAAACATTTCATCTTTTTGTCACTGTTGTTTGATAAGACTTCACACATATTTTAGATAGATTTCACGTCAGCTGGACTATACAATACATGTTAGACCAGACCAGGGCACTGTACGCCCCCTGGGCTACGTCCGGCCCGTGGGCTGTCCCTGTCTGGCCCGCGTGAGGTCAATGGGAAAATCGGGAATCAAACGTAAATAAATGTATATTACACATGCAATACATTTGCTATACTTTTATTTTGAAGGCGAAAGCTATTGTTTCAACTGACGTATGTGCCTGCGTGCGCACCTTGTTGTAATGTATCGGCGAACTGATGTTCACAAGATGTGAGTTAACTTTTAGCTCTCAAAGATGTGAGCTTCTGTTAAAAAGATTGATACAGAATGTAGAGTTATTTATTAATAGTTAGGTATTCATTTACTGAAGTCAAGGGTAAAGCCTTGTGGAGAGTTCGTGGAGCACAGATCGCTGTGTTTAAGGATTACAATTTGAATCACCATAACACGACTAAACATGGATAGATGTTCAAAGTTGATCACCTGTCAGCTGTCCTTCACATATTCACATCAGACATTTAACCCGGATTCATTGCACTTGTTCAAGTCCAACAAAGACTAGATTTCTCTGACTGAACAAGAAAAACGTCAAAAAAACAGAAAATGCGTTAATTAGACGACAAAAACAGAGCTATGGATGCAGTTATTACTTCAGTGTATAAAGTTAATTTATTGTTAATTTATATCTTTGAAGTACTGCAAAAACATTTTCGTATTTGTGAATGTTGACTGAATAGTGATAGTTGCCGTTTTTACTCTGCCTGCTCCAGAGCAGTTACAGCTACTTTCAGTTTTGTAAATTTAGTAGAAAAATAAATTGTACTATTTCAGTACATCACTGGTTGTGTGATTGGAAAAAAAAACAACCAAAAACATCATGTCTTCCTTTGTAAGTTATAGTCTAATTATAACACCTACTCTTATCAGTAACAATTAATCAAATCCTACCATTTACTGCTTTTTTTATGAAGATACTGTATATAATTCTTGAGCAGGATTGAGTTCAGCCTATTGGTCCGGTCCAACGAAACAGTCCCAGCTTCTTATGAGGCCCCTTCGGAAAATTAATTGCCCACCCCTGTGTTAGACCATCAACTGGACAAGCCCACTCTCTAGAGAGAAACAGATCTCTGGACACAGTTTTAGAACAGAAAAACATACAAGTTTTCAAATCTTTCATTAAGTATCCGCAATCAGTTTCTAAAATTAATCCAAGGAAGACAAGCAATGCAACTACAGAATCATGCTTAAATTTAAAGTTTTCTTCAATAGGACGAGGAGATTTCAGAGACAGAGATTCAGTTAGGAATCTGTCAGGTATCTACTTAAGCTCAAACAATCTGCAAACTGAAAGCTCACATCCAAAAGGGATACTGCAAGTAACAAAAAAAGAAAAAAACCCACAAAAAATGCATGCAATAATAATGCCAAGCCAGCTTCCTTATCCTTAGGTATAAAATGTTTGATATTTTAACTTCATGAATAGTAAACAAACCATTAAAAGAAACCCAGTGCTAGTGAATTCTCAATATACTGTAGAATAGGTGGCAGGGAAATCTTGTTTACTTCTAGACTACTACTAGATCATGCACAATGTTTGTTTAATTAGCACTTCTACAGGCATACACAACAAAATAAGTCACCAAAAATATGGGTATGTCGATTACAAGTGATGCCTACCCTTATATTTTTTAATATTTTCCAAAACGTATGTGGTGATTATTTCTTTGCTTCTATCTTATGATGCATGAGGCTAAGAACCTGTCTTCAATTTACAGTGCTGCTGCATGCAACTATTTAACACCATGCTTTACTGTAAGCTCCCACACAGTACACACACAATGCACAGCTACCTTAGAGAGCCTCTTCATTTCATCAAAAATACTCTGTCTGCAACTCCAAAACACACCCTAATAATGTGTAGAGACAGCTGGCATCAATAACAAATAACTTACATTGTAGATATGTCTATCCTTAAAAAAAAACAAAAAAAACACATATAGGCAGAGATACACTGAACAGAGGTAAAAAGGTTTAAATAATTACACTCTACTCAGGGGGTGCACAGATCTGGGAGAAGAGAAGCACTAGTTTGGGATTTTGACCCTGAGTTGAAGTATTGAAATTGGTGCAAAAATGTTGCTGTGATGCATCCCTACGTAGGCTAAATGTAGCCGACATGTAGGCCTAGACCTGCCACTGTTTGGCAGAAAAGCCATTCTCTGATGTGAAAAGGGTGATAATTACAGGGATATATTAAAGTTATTCCAGTTTTTGCAACCTCTTTGTGAGGTTTGTGATCTTGGCAAAATGTGACTGACGGGTCCTATAAAGAGCTGCAGCACAAGTGTATTATGAGATTAAAGGTTATTTTTACCGTGGATATAATCACAAGGTACAGACATGAAGCCACAGGTACGGCAAAGCACAGGCCGTATTTCAACAGCTATAACTGACTACAAACACACACACAGAGATATGACAAAAACAAGCCTTACAAACTATAACACTGGCTAATTGTTTTTTTTTTGTATTGGTTCAGATGGCAGCTGAAGGAAAAGTGAAAGAACTTTTTTATCAGTAACTCCCAGATGACATGTTGAGAATGCTCTGCCTCGGCTAACTTACTAAATCTAACATCCCAAACCTATAAACAATAAAACTAACAGACTAGAAACTTGATGTGGTTTTGCCAAAATCAGTTCTAATGCTTGAGGCCAACATCATCACATGTTCATCGCCTGTTTCACTTTGGTTTTGTTGTGACTTGTATCGTGCAATGAGTATTAATGTTCTCTTCTGTGCTAGTGCAGACTGATTTCTAATGAACTGTGGAGAGGGGAGAACAGTATTAAGCCAAATTTAATGTGAAAGAAACAAAAAATAATAATAAAAGGACAAAGTAACGTGTTGTGACAAAGTAAGATGTTGCTTTGTAACATGAGACTATAAAGTGATATTTTATTTCCAACTTTTTAGGGTAGAGTCTAGCTGATACTGTTTATCAAAATATACATTAAAGTCAAAACAGGCATATCCTCTTTGAACGCACCTTCGTTTGTTTTCAATAACAAAAGACTGATTATAATATGTGCTATTACTATTGAACAGTTTCTTATTAAAAGTACCGTTGCTCACTTTTCCTCTCTTGCTTAACACAACACACAGCTGTGCAAATAAAAATAAAAATGTAAACAAAATTAACAACAATCGTATGCTGCTTCGAAACACACAGCTGCACAGTATAGAAAACATATGTAAAAGCAGGTTATGAAACACATCATCAAACTATATCGATATAAACAACACTGCCTTATATCTCATCTGAAAGCATGTTAATATATCTTTAAAAGTCAATATCGCACCCAGCTCTAACATGTACTATTCATATTACAATAACTACATGTGCTGCAGGTTTTATTATAATACTTTACTATTAAGATCAAAACTGTGGAGTGCTGCATCATCAGTCCAATTTCCCACCAGCCCTTTACTATCACGTATAGACGTCCTGTGCTTTACGTTTCACTCCGCAGCTGACGTATATGCAGCCAAAAAGCCATTGAAAAACCATAATTAAATATTATGAGTCCAAATGATCTGTAACAGGCCTAAATATTGAGCACTTTTAATTGAACGTCAATATTTAATTACTGCGTTTATATTTCGAATCGCACTGCTGACAGGAGCAAATGTCAGCCACCAAATATTTGGTCTGATAACCATCAATAGTGTTGCCAACCTCGAGAGCCGATTCATTTTCAACAGAAGTGAAACAAAAATAACAGTGCATCAACAATGTGACCTGACAGATTAAATTGTTTTTTAGCTAAGTAGCGTATAGCATGTTAGCTAGCAGCCAAACTACTCACAGCAACGTAAACAATCAATAGCTAGCATTGATTAACTTATTAACACGTCAACTGAATGACACGACGCTGTCAAAATAAGTAGGGTTAATTTTATTATCCAAACGTCGGGGATACACAACCACCCTCATCACTGCGTTACTCTATTTGACTGACTCCTGCATCTTCTGTAGTAACGTTAAGCTCGTCAAATTCGGCAGCTAATGCTAACGTTAGCCCAACGGAGTAGCTAACGATAACGTTTACACTAGAGCTACAAGTTCCATTCAAAACAATCTGCAAACACGGGCAAAGTGTTAATATCTGGAGAAATGTCGTTAGGGTTAAACGCTGTTTCCACACCGAAAGTCAAGTACATCACTGTAGCGACCAGTATTTGGTTCAACTTTAAAAACACAAAGATTAGCTGGAGTTGTTTCTATGAGACAGGCTCAAAGGCTAACGGCGTTAGCTAGCCAAATTCTACTGCCTGGTAATAGTTGCAAGTTGGCTAAGTAATGTTGACAAATGTCGTCTTTGTCTCGGGGAATAAAATAACGTCAACACAATTCATCTAAATACAAACGAGCTTTATTAATCCAAACGCCAACTTCTGACAAAATGTTTCCAACAATTTTATGCTAAACCTTTAGCTGCCAAAATAAACTCACTTTAAGATGCAATGGAACTAGAAGCTAACTACTGTTAGCTATTACGTTGGTTAGCCATGTCATGATAGGCCACCCAAATCATGTTTAGCTAACTGTTAGCCGCTGAGAGTTAGCCTGTAAATGATACACCAAGATCACAAACTCTCAAAGTGGTGAAAAGTTTTGCGATTCTAAAAGTAGACGGCCTGAGAGGGTGAACTGCTAACGCCCAGAGGTTGACTACCCGACCTGGGCAGGGTCCATGATAACCTCACCTCTTTGGGTACGAACTGGTTCTCCTCGCTAGGCACCATTTCCATTTGTGCGACAATTTAGACAAGCATCTATCCGGACAAGGATGTCAGCGAAAAAACTTCGCAGCGGTAAACACAAACATGGTTTGTGTTCTGTTTGCGGTAAGTTTGGATGCTTGAATTACGAAATTAAATTCGCCAAAACTTGTAGGCTTATCAAAGTGATCGCAACACACTCGGTTACACAAAGTGTCCTGCTATAAATGGAGAAAAATGGCCGGTGTTTTACTCCGCGAGACTTCACTCAGGGCTTTGGCGTCACATTCCATCCAGACAGCGTGCGTGATGTGTGCGTGCGGGCAGGGATGACGTGGGTGCGTGTCTGTGAGGTTTTCATTGTTTTTAAAAGGACAGACGTGACAGAAACGCGCATAAACGCAGCGTTAGCGTGTGGCCCCGTGGGAGAATGACAGGATGATGCGGGTCAGCTGTTCGACAGAGCTGTCTATTTCATCAACGTGCTCTGCGTCTTTTCGATAAAAAATAATTTGCTGTTTCATTAAATTTTAAATTAAATTAAAAATTAAAAGCCAATGTTTTTAATACTATTTAATAACAATTTTATTTATCGTCTGTGGATTGTGAACTACATCCATGCGCTTGGACACGTGGGTTTCCCTGAGGGTGAGGACTTCCAGGTGTCCCACTTTACGTTGAACTGCACGGCACGTTTGTCCCTCGTCCCACAACCCGTGCAACACGTTGACAGGTTTCGAAGGGAACGCATGCGTGCAAGAAAACTATCACGTAAGACCCAGCAGGAACTGTGAAACGTTAGCTTTCTTTTACTGTGTTTACTGAGCGTGGAAGTTGGGGGTGTTGCATTCAAATAAAATACATATTTCATTGTCATCCACGTGCTGAAGGCCTAACCCGTGACCTGCACAGTCGTAGTACTTCAGAAACCTTGGTTGCATTGTGAATATTAACAGAATGTCACCTTTATGGGCACACGTTCCAGTTAAGATTGTGGAAACGTTTCGCTAAATATATAAATACAGTTTATGCGTTTAATTTCTTGTTTTGATGTCCTATTTATGCGGACGCAAGTAAAATTCCTCCCGTTTGTATTTCTCTTGCGTAGATGATGATGAAAAGTTGTGCTTTAGGAAGGCAGCCTTTTTTTTTTTTTTTTTTTTTTTTTTGCAGTGAATTTTATTTGCCAAGCTTGGGGAAGAAAATATTTTAAGACCAAGCTTTAAAGGAAACTCTGATTTTTGAAATGACTTGTAATGAAATATGACCAATTCAGCCATATTTTATTGGGTACTTTTGAAATCTACTGAAGTGTAGAAGCAGCAGCAACTCAGATCCAAAAGGCCTGGCCTGTATTTTATTTTTTACAGTCACCTCACAGTTAGAAGGTGAAGGTTTGATAACAGTTCTTTTCTGGATGTTTGCGTGTTCCCCCTGTGTTTGTTTTACCTTTTACTTTTGGAGTTTCGGGATTGTTCGCTCATTCCTATGGCACAGGTCAGGTAGATTGGAGACAATAGATTGCATATAGCTTTGACTGAATATCTGCCTTTCAGTGTTTATTCTGGTGGCGCGGATAAGAATGAATAAAATGCTCACGTTTCCATGCTGCGTTTGAGCGCAATCCCTCCAAGCCATTTAAAGTTAAAATCACTTTTTAAATGCTCAGCAGTGCGAACGGCAGCCCCAACACAAACAGCTGAGCTCACACGTTCTGTACACGCATGTATTGATGTGGACCGAAAATAATAATCATTGCTAAAATTTGAATTATTTGGACACAATTAAATTGTTTAAATACAAGATAAGTTTTCACTTTTGTTTCTATGTAACCTCTTACAACCCGAGCTGTTGTATCAAGTTTCCACCAGGACAACCACATTTTTTTTGTACTTTGCATACAGTCTGCTGTAACCTTATTATCCAGTGATACGTGAGGCAGGTACCACCCTGACAATTCATGACACGTGAGCCTCTTTCCATTAGAAATTCCAGTGACAACGAGTGTGTGATTTTGCACAATTTTAATCAACGACCCGCATAAATGATCATGACGTTGAACACGACACCTGCTCCTTCGTCATCTTCTAGGGGATAACATATTCACAGATGTACTTTTTCAGACTGCGGCACACCTCGTCGTACCACTTCCCTTGTGCAGCCACTGACAGGGCCACGCAGCTCTCCCTCTTGGTCCCTGTGGGCTGCTTCTTGGTGCGGTCCCAGTTGAAGTAGCTGATGGGTTGGCTGTTGACGTCCACATACTGGCCTTCTTTCACTATGTCTGCCACACCGATCCAGAAATCCTTGGATCCCGGAGCACTCCTCTTTGCATAGTCCCTCAGTTCATTGTTTTCCGTCACGTCCCGTGGCGTGGCCAGAGTCCCTCCTTGTGCGATGCAGTCTTCATTTGCCTCATGGTAATGTTTGGGTTCTTCGATTGTAAGGTAGCACTTCCTGTGAGCTTTGATGCCACGGAGACACACTGGGAACGGAAGACACACTTGTTTCACGTCTGTAACGTCAAAAAATCTAATGCATTTTTTTTTTCCATTAATAAGCAAATTATTGGTGTGGACAAATTTGTAAAATCTGTCCATTATCAATACTCTTCATTCTTTGTGAAATTAAATACCATAGTTCAATTTACAACTTAATTGCTCTGCTGCCCTCTGCTGGTGACTGAGGACACCTAGAAGTTAAAAATTTGTCAAGTTTCCAGATTTCTTCACAACAGTGTCTAGACTTGTACATGGTGGCATGGTTTGTGGAGAGTTTAGGTGCTGTGTAGGCATTTTTGTGTTATTATTTGACTATAAAGTGTTCATTTTTGCATAATTTTGGACGTATATCATTACAATATTAAAAAAAAATAAAGAAAAACAACACAAATCTGCTTGTTGATGAAGTCAACACACAATTCCGGTTTTGGGAATAACAGGTGACTCCCACTTTTATAGAGCTTGTTTTCACAAACAAACAGTGTCTATTCTTGGCTAATACGGTATCTATTCTCTCCAGAGAGTTTTTTTTTTCTTCAGCTTAGGTAAGGTGCAAAAATACTTATGTGTTTACTGGCTTAATGCATAAACAAGTCTTGCGCCAAAATGAAGTGCACAAAAGCTCCTGAATCCTTCTGGTTAATCTAGCGTCATGCTTTCTGGATTTTTTTTGCTGTCAGAGTAGTACCTGTCTGCAATGCCTGCATCTCTTTCAGTGAATTCACCTCCTGCCACAGCCTCTCAAGCTGAGATTTAACATCTTCATCTGCAGCTGCATCTCGATGGAGGAGCAAGAAAAACAGGTCAGATGAACGCTGGCAGCGAGCAAATAATTTCTGCCAAGAACTAACTGTGTGGGATGTGTATAGTTACCGGACTGACGAGCTGACACAGCCTTCCTGGTGCGAGATGGACGGCTGGAGCTGAAGTGGACCAAAGAGAGGCAAAGAACGAGGAAGACCGGGCGGGCCAGACGAGCCATGTCTGAGGCCAGTGGATCCTGCAGGACAGGACACAGTAGCACACCTTGTACTGCTGTGAAAGAACTAAAAACACTGTGGCTAGCTCAATATATACCGGCCCTCTGTGTGCCTTTCTGGGTCCTCCTTTGCATTGGCTCGAACTCTGTTTGTTTTTTTCCAAACATCAGGAAGAGGTGAGGGAGGTATAAGCTGGAGTGGCAAATAATGATTTCCTTGTGTCTGGATTTTGAGAAATATTTACTCGACACAAGGTGCACTGAGCAGTATTCCCTTTCATTTCACAAACAAAGTGGAAATTCATTGACTGCTTCGCTGTTACAAAGCATTCCGCACTTCCCGACAAGTGAAAAATAATGTTGCATCTGGTTGAAAACACTCAAATAACATGAACTATACTATTCATAAACAAGTGCAATTAATCTACATTCTAAAGGGTTTCATTCATGTCTTTCTCTGTCAGACACGTGTTTCTTTATTTTTTT
>JAPQRN010000018.1:25774014-25794150 GCA_037367275.1 Coranthus polyacanthus
ATATGAACTTGCTCCGTACTGTCAGTCCTCTAGCGCCTCCACCACAAGTTGGCCTCCTGACAAAACAAGCCAATTAGGAAATCCTTTGCTTGTGATGTAGTAAGAACCATATCCATAACCAATCACATTTTTAAATGTGTTAGCCCCGCCCCCCATCAGTTACTAGCAACACAGCACTGACCTCAAATTTTAACAGTGTGGCCCTTTCAACCTCAGGATTGAACACAATTAATATGAAGGTGACTGAAGAAGTTTACATTTTGGGATCTCTTCACTGTGGGCAAACATTTAAGGTATATTTATATAAGGTATTTAGGTATACAATTGCATTATATGCCAGGAATCATTTCAAAACTACAACACATCATGGTAGAGTCTAAGCCAAGCCAACATGAGGACCAAATCATGGTGCAACAGTTATGGGCGCAATTTATTGACAGGAGCTTTAAAACTACAGTGTGGCTGACTCACTCCTTTTTGTGACTCCCTATCCCCAGCTTGTAAGCAAGATGTGGGTAAAAGTAAAGTTTGCCTACAATATTTTCTTATCTACCACAGACAACAATCTCATAATTTAAATAGCTCGCAGGGAAAACAGAAAACAATAAACATTAATCCCACTCATTAAAGCTTGTCTGACTCCATTCTATCATTGTGTGGAAAAAAAAAGTTCACACAGGGTGCCATATCTTCCTTTTTCATTACAGTCCACACGGAGACACAGAATGCGCCTCTTTGTCTGGAGGCCTTTGTGTCACAGGCATTCATTTATTAAAAGAAATAATGAAATCAAGCCAAGTGCAAAAATAGGTCACGAACTAGTACTGCAGTGCGCTGTTAGGCAGCAGGTTTACAAAGAGAGGGGTTAAGATGCACTTGTAATGGGACCGTAGTCACCGGCCAATAGTCACTGAAAAATGCTTTTATGCAAATAAATATTTTCTTAACAAAAAGCGGCAGGGGTCACAGAATCTCAGTTTCATGCACATTCTCCAACTTCTCATTTCAGGCAAAAGGGTTGTAATGGTCAACATGTAAACTAACGCCCTGTGAGTTCTCCTTTCAGGCTCATAAACAAATGAGGCAGGCAGTGCCCCTAACACCACATCCCACGCCATCCTCCTCTTTAATGAGTTTCTTCATGGGCAGTGGTTCTACTGAATGGACTGAGCATCCTGCCAATGTTTGATGACAACAGTTCCCATGAGAAATTAAAATATGAAGATGCAGTCTTTTTAACATGTTTTGCAGTATTAATTTGTGGAAAACATTATTTCCTGTATTGCCTCACTTTTTGTTTTTAGACGCAAAACAAATTCCTGATATTCTCATCTCAAATCAGAGTTTCTACAGATTTCAGAAACTTAAATTTACGTTTGATTTTTGACTTTTTAAGACCATTTATAAATCATTATGGATGCAATTTAAGACCTATTTCATGGTCCTGATGTGAAAACAGAGCAATATTGGGTGATGGCAGGTTTTTATGACCTCCCTTGCAATTCTAATGCCTTTATTAAAAACGTTCATCCTTTGAGCATTGACTTGAACAAGCTGCAATTGGCTTCAAATTCATTATTTTCAATTACAGGCTTCAGCCAGGCACTAAATTCAATCAATTTTTAAGACCTATCAAATTTGTATCTTAGACATTTTAATTCTAAAATTCAGATTATTGGATTTTAGACTTTCCTGAAAAAGGACAGATGCTTTTCCATAGCTTTAATTTGAACTGTAGGCAAATTATTCACAGTTAAAACATGATGTTGATGGTATGTCTATCAATTGAATAGTCATGGTATTTCACATGTATTAGGTTGCATGTAGCTACTAGAAATAGAGGTGAAACCTCCATATATGTATTTTACTCTATAGATGTAGCTCAAAAACACAAATAACTTAATAATTAATCATTTATGTATGCCTTTATCTTTAGTCTCGAGTCCAAAAGGCCACTAAGAGCTACTCGGATTAATCAGGAGTTGAGCTGATCTATGTGAGGTCAGAAAACTTTTTGAACTGATCATATGAAAAAATGTCTTACTTTGAGCAAAACAGGTGCAATAAAGCTAATCAGCAGCCGTATAGATACCAATCAACCACAGTCATACAAATAAAAAAAACACTAAAAATGCTACCTGTATTCATCATCTTACCAGAACAGCAATGTCCAGAAACATACAAAATGTACCCAATAACATGCAACAAACAGCGTGAAGCCCAGTGTAAATGCAGGAAAGGTCCAGTGTGCCTTGAAACAAATGTGAGAGACCTTACACTTTGCTGTAAGTCAAAAGAAATGAATACTTGCTCTGCTAACAGCAGGACTACCAAAAAGACTTAGTAAAACATGTAAACATGACAATACTGTAGGCAACTAAACACAGTAACGTGTAATGTTAAGAGTTGAGGATTCCCTGAACACTGCATCAAACGCCTGACCAAGACACTATTGATACACCGGTTACTTCAATAAGCAAGTATGTCATATATGAGGGCAAGCCGAAAAGTTCATAGGTTGAATATGAAACCGGAATGCCAAAACTTAACATGTATTTAATTCAGCCCTTTGGAAAACTCATTATATTCAATGTTTTTAAGTATGGTTGTAGTTGATGGCTAATAGATGACAGGAGAAGAAGGGTTTAACTACCGGGGAGATTCATACGGATATAGCTTCCACATTAGGGCATAATGGTCCTGCTTTAAAAACATTCTTTCCCTGTCAAGACGAAAGCTTCGATATGAAATGGATTTATCAGCCTATGTTGTAACTAGAATATGTAGAGTGCCAGGTAAGACTTGACACAAACAGCAGCATCAGCCAGACAACGTTTACCTACATTTTACATTCAATAAATTCTCTGTAATGCTACACACTGGTTAAAAACTAGCACTGAAGAACATTTGAACTGTGCTTTTTACAATAATCTAGAAACAACAACAACATCATGATTAGCGTGAATATAGATCTACAAGAATTCATCAAGTGGGGAATAACCACTGTACAAGAGTGTAGAAATCGTGATTGATGTATGGCCTATCAGGCTCAGTGTGGGTGTGAAATAACTGTAGCAGTAAGATGCAACCTACCCACCATCTGTGGAAGAATGTCCAATAACAGCTGACACAGAAAGCAGCAGTGACAAACAACAGATTATGTGCGTGGCAAGATGTTTACAGAACATCTTCACCTGTATCTATAGGATGTCGTTTTATGTTACTGCTGTGAATGGATTACATTCATCACTGGACCTGAGCATCTTACCTCCTCCAGGGCCCATAGAGAGTCCACCACTGGCTTAATCTTCTTTTGGTCATAGAGACACAACAGTTTTTCCATCACTGATTTCACAAGACTGCACCTCCCTTGCTTGAAGAGGAGGTTGAGAAGCGAGAACCCTGCTATGACTTTGTTCTCCTCATAGAGTTTAATAGGGTTCACCTTCTCCACCTGCCACCACTGGAAAAAAGAAAACACACACATTCATCCTGTATGAGTCATGCGTGCGCATGTTTGATTCGTCATGAATGTTGATTTGGTTTTAACAGGATGCTGTTTCTTTCTCATGTTGACAACAGACTGTATCTCTGACTCACAGATTTTGCAAAGCTGAAGAAACTCTTTGTTTCCCCAGTTACCATGTTTGACGCGCCTGAAAAAACAAAAATAAAAGGATTGCTGTAAGCTGTGCAAATAGCTGGGCGGAAGTGACTGGTCATTAATAGGCAGTCAGGATGCATGAAGGCTGAGGTACGAATAGTTGGCACCTTTAGACCCTTAGATCTGCACAAGCATGCTTTCATACATCTTCAGTGCATCTAGAACTAATGAATTAATCTTGGTCTAATGGTGATACTTAATTCATGAGGGCTGACAGGAACTGAAGTAATTAACAGAGATCAGATAAGAAAGGTAGCTTTGAAGGACAACACATTTAATTTGCAGGCAAAGGAGTTTATATTAAAAGAGTATATATATATACGCCTTGCTATTTCACACCCAGTTTTGCTTTGTACAGAATTTAACTGGACTTATTTCAACTCCAAAATGCTATGGAAATAACATACATATGACTCCCACCATAAAGGATGTAAGTTCCCAAAGGCTTTAGCAGACTCAGGCCTTTCCCTGTGTTTTCTCCACACAAACAGTCCAACACGATGTCTACTCCCTCTGGAGAGATCCTGAAACACAGAGACCAGTTAAGTCCACTGATTCATATTAATATTGTAATATTGACATAAAAATGACCTTATTGATTTGAAAATGATTTTATTGCTTCATCTTAATAGAACAGGTCGTTAGACTGCGGTTGGTAAAGTGTATAACGTAACAATCTGTTATACAGAAATAACATCATACAATGTCGTCATTACTGACAAATCATCAAGAATTCAACAAAGCCGTATAATTAATTATGCTATGTTAAAATTATTATACACACAAAGCTAAAGTATTAACATTAGAGTGTATACCAACAATCATCTTTATGCATGCGTAAAACTGATTGTGTTTGCTGGTGTTCTGAGTAGAAGTGAACTGGTGTGGCAAACAATGAGGCGTGGCACCTTTGTTTGAGCGACCTGGGACCATAAAAGAAATAATAAAATGTTAATTGGCTTGAATTTTTAAATGCCATGCCTCATGGAAAATCTTAGTGAATCAGCCATTGGCATGCAGGTTGGACACACACTGCAGGCTTGACTGCAGCACTTAAATGTTCATGAATCCACCATGTATATATGTATATACTGTATATGTATCTATGTATGCAGTATGTAATATATGAAACCACAAAAGTCCGTGATTCATATTCTGGAGCTGTTTCAGGTTTTATCCAGTCACAGATTCATAAGATATGAGCTTCGGCTCTCTAGAGTATTACTCCGAAGTTGCAGTATACAGCCCACATTTTTGCCTTTGACTCTGCCTACAGTTTTCTTTTAAAAAGTTTGGAGATGCCCACATTCCTTATTATTAGTGGCACATTTTATGTAGTTTATGTTTTTGTTTAACACAGATTCAACTGTCCCTTAATTACACTCATTAAAGGAGGACATACTGTATAGACAAACATAAAGGCATGTAATGATCAAGGGGACCATAATTCCTTGCTTACTGCTTTGTACTGTAACTCTGGACACCTGCTTGGCTAAACTGCTTGGCGGTCTTGTGATTCCCATGGTTTTGCCTTTTCTAAAAAGACTAATTTAATTGTACTTTGCTCTTGATCCTAAGAAGAATGTGTGGGCCACAGAGATGAAAGGCACATTAATCCACCACCACTGTTGATATGTTAGCAGAAGCATGAAATCACTCAAAGAATATAGTCATACAGCATATTTTACAGAATATATGTGTGGTACAGCCACACTGGTTATTAAATGACTGCACAGTATATCTGCAGATCAAACCAAAGCGGAGGAGGTAATGTGGTGATAAAGTTCTCTAAATTAGCATAGCTTCGCCACATACTCAGAAACATATTCAAATTTGACATGATGAATGCAGTGCTAAAGTGCATCACACCTCACGCAGTGTTTGCTACAACATGTTTTTTGCAGTGTAATGTAGCTAACAGTTGCGAATGGTATGTGTGGGGTATCAATGCTCAGGCCTAATTGGCTCAGTTGCTCCACACAGTCAGCGCAGACCTCCGCCCTGCACAATGCTGCTGCTCTCTGAGATGAGCTGTGAGTTGCCATGGGGACCACGGCCACACAGGACCAAATAAGGTAAAAGGTAACATCTGCATCCTCACAAAGCCCTCAATGCTCAGCGAGGTCCACGTTATCATGTTAGTCTACATGAATCACATGCTGCAGCAAAACTGTCTGATGGTGATGCCTTTAAATTCAGTCATATTGCAAATGTTTACAAATTAATGTTTACAAGGTGGAAACAATTCAGCTTAAAATCAATAATTAACTGAGCAGTTAAGTTATAGCATAGACAAACTTGCTTACTTTTTGACTTCTTGTATGTAATCAACATTTCTGTCAAAGAGATGAGTCACCGAGTCTCTGATGGCTGCATGTTTGAAACATGATGCAATCCCAAACACGGTCACATTGGGTACAGTGGAGCACAGCTGAGCTACAGCTTGACCCTGAAAATAAGCCACAGTGGCAACAGCTTATCAGTGACTGAAATTCAGAATCCACTATGGTGGTAAACACACATAAACAGAAAATGAGATTTGAGGGTTTACAATAAATCAAAATATTCAAACCAAATATCTTCAAACTTTAATGAGTGGATTAATTCTATAGTTTTTACAACAAGATAGTGCAGTATAAATCTTCAGTGATAGTGACATAAACAGCACTTATTGGATAACAGCACGGTATTCCATTAGTAGGTATGAAGCAGTGAGATTTAGACAAATCAAGTAAACATGCTTTTTGGCTAATACGTGGTCATATAAGAAATGGACTTACTACACCACCTCCTGCTGAGTGAACCAGCACTGACATCCCCTCTCGCAAATTGGCAACCTCAAAGAGCATCATATACGCAGCCACAAAGTTGAGGGAGAATGCTGCAGCCTCAGCAAAAGTCATTTCATCTGGCATCTTGTAGACAAAGTCCACGGATGTGCAGACAACTTCTGCCCAGGCATTGTAATTCATAAAAGCCATAACTCTGTCACCTATCTGAAAGAAACATGTTAGGGCAGCAGGATAACAAGCAGAAAAATGTGTAATATTCATGCTTAGATGCTTTGATGGCTTTTTTGTAGTTGTTATTTTGTGTAAATCTAGGATCTAGGGCTTTTATGGCACCAACCAAATTGCTTGGATACTATCGATACATACCAGAAAATGTCTGGTATGCCTTGGCATTGTTTGATACCAAATTGCAATTCTCATCAGTGTCAATGCACGCAGAACGCACAAACTGCTTTTATACATTTTTTTTAATAATGATATGTTAACAGACAACTTCAATGTGTGGTAAAAAGGCTTTTATTGTGTGAAGGTGCTTCGAGTGCATAAAAATGTAAAGGAACTCAAAAATAAAACTAAAGATTTGTACCATAATGTGAAATGTAATTTTCTCTTTGATAAAATGTTGTGGAAAAAAGTATTGTATAGGAACCAGTATCAAAGCCAAGGTAACATATTGATACTGGTATCGGAAATGTTTGAACGCTACCCAGACCTATCCCTATATAATTGCAATATATAGAAAATATTTAATAGAAAAATGAAACAAATCTGCTCATTCGTGAAGTCAGCACACAAGTCCAATTCGGCAAATAACAGACACCTCCCACTTTTAAAAACCTTATGTCCAGGCTAATATGGTGTCCTTTCTCTCCATAGCGTGAGAGAAATCTCAGGAGAGTATTTTTTTCTGAGCTCAGTCATTGTGCAAAACACATAAGTGCCTAAGTCTTATAATGTAGGGAAAACCCTGTTCATGTGGCACTAAAGCAGAAGTAGCGTGCAGCTTGTGGATTAATGTAGCCTATTACACAACATGTTTGAATCTCTGCTTTTCATAACCAGATAACCAGATACCATGGCTCATAAGGGTACTACACACTACTTCATTTATGCATCACTGTATTTACTATTTGTCACTAACCTCAAATCCCTTTGTGTTTTCGCCCACTGACTCTACTATTCCAGAGCATTCAAACCCAGGCACGAGAGGGGGCTTTGGAGGACAATCGATAGTCCCCTGACGCACCATCAGGTCCAAGAAATTCAAACCACTGAAAAGACAAATATTTACAACTTCAATGTTTATTAAATTCCTCTCACTCAATATTTGGATGTAAATTATGCAGCGCAAGCTGCCTCTGATCACTGACAGCTTCCAAATCAACTGTACACATTTGGTATGAGCTGTTGAGAGTGCTAGGATTTCCCAGAACTATTTATTTCATTGTTATCAGCAATGACTCACGGGCTACTCTACAATACATGGTCAGATTTAACACACGTTCTCCATTAAACAAAAAGCACAGCATTTCAATCCAGCTGTGACTTTGCCAACACTTGGCATTGGCTTTGCTGTAATCACTCAGAAAGAAACGAGTAAATCAATACCTTGTAAACACTGCAGACAGCAGTAGAAATTTGATTTAAAACGGCCAAATCAGCTTGAAAACCCTAACAGTTTGCTCTTCGTTTTGTTTGGCATAAATCTGCAACAGCTCTCTGCACTAGCAGAGACCTGTGGCTTCATGACTGCAATATTTTTCAAACAAGATGAGTCATATAGCGTTTATAGAAGTCAGAAATAAAGCCAAACGTGGGAATACAGGTCAGAAAGCACAGCAATCTGCCAGTACATGCCAAACAATAAGTTATATTCTTATAATTACCATGCTTTGACTCGGATCTTCACTTCTCCATCCTGTGGCTCCGGCATTGCTTTCTTGGTCACCCTGACTTTGTTAAGACCCCCAAAACCTGCCAGTATCACCGCTCGCATTTCTTTGGCATCGCAGGACGACTCCACGTTCTCGGCTTCTTTAGCCACATGTTTATCTATCATGTACTCGGTTTCCTCTGTCATATCTGCTCCTTCTTTAGCCATGTCGGAGACCAGCAGATCTGCCTCTCCGCTCCTCCTCGGGGTTCAGTCTGATGTGCTGTGCAGCCTGAACACTGACACTGAAAAGCAGTCAGGATGCCGGGTTACCCACGGAACAGGCTGAGATTTTACCGTCCGCAACTTCATTCACCCATGAAAAACCACAGTACGGAATAATCACATTTTTGCGTAACAATACTGTTTAATTCATCCATGCAGTGGCATATTAATGTACTGGATTTTTAATCATCCCCGAATCCTTGCTTGTTGCGGTCTAAAATACAAAGTGCACCATCTGCTGGTTAAGTGTGTACAAAACTTTATCTAATTTACAGCCAAAAGCATCAATGACGATGTAGCTGAAATCCTTCAACAAGTGTGGTGCCTTCAGGTACACCTGAGAATGTAGGCTATAGCAGCTGCGCCCTATTACCCATCATCTCTACCAGCGTTGAAGGTAACGGTTTGTAGGCGTAATTAAGATTATTAACTGGAAAAAAAAACCCAAAACATACTGAATAAAACACAAAGATGTAATCGCCGATTTACTAAATGTGGGAGATTGGGCGGAAACTATTCCTCGTGGGACCTTTATCACGCACTACATGAGAGACGTTCACATTAAAAACCTAAAAAAAAAAAAAAAAAAAAAAGACAGAAAGAGAATAAGAACAGACGGTTTAGTTTGGTATACCTCCGGGTTATGTATCCATTTCTGTTAAGCACAAAGCCCCCGGGGAAAAGTACGTATAAAACAACGTTTTATCTAACCTGTGATAAAAGTAGCTAACGCTAAACTGAACAACCATTGTTTTAACTAACACGTTTATTACATCCATGAGAAAAACTGTTAGCTAAATAGGAACAAACGTCGAAACCTCGTCTGTGTGCTATGTCTGCTACTCCATGTGTATTTTACCTGAAAATGGGGAAAACTTGACAGTAACAAGGCTTGTCGCGGCATTTTCTTGGCATTTGTCGGTTGGCTACTTTCAACACGTAACGTTACCTCGGGCTTGCTAGCTTTGCTGTCACATAGCCCACTTTAGCTTAGGTTAACTCTGATATCTAACGACTACATAAGTACCGTTTTTCCTCAGTCTTTTCGGTACTTTTTTTTTTTTTTTTCCCTGACTAGAATTGAAATTCCCCCTCGTTCGACCCCGACACCCTAAGGCCTCTTCTGCACATCATAACTTTGTGCTGTTGACATCGACACACGCCGTACAGAAAAGCGCAACCCGGTGTCGTGTGCATTTTCAATCATTATCACAACCTTACCCATAGTTTGCACCCGAAGTTACCGAGAGTACACCGTCACTTCATAAGGCTTTTGACTTTGTTGCTTGTAAACAACGACTCAAGGACGTGTCATTAGATGGCAACACGCTCACTGACATCGCCTTTGAGAGATAAAATTAGGATTTTCGGCAAGTTACAGTCGTTTGCAGGTAATCTGTTGTGTGTAAGAAATGTACTCGGTTATGCAAATGGTAATGCCGATTGGAGAAGTTTAGCAAAGCGACTGAGAAAACTGTGATATACTCTTATAGTTGAAGAACAAGCTTTAAAAGCAAGAACTGCTTGGCACCAATATATTAAGTTTAATTTAACAACAAAAAAAAAAGCCCAGTGGCTCAATATGTTACTCAAGAAAAATACAAAAAATGTATGAGTAGGAGCAACAGCAGCTTGCATTAACAATGGAAGACAAAAATATGCCTGTGCACCAAACATTTGGAGATTTATTTAAAATTGACCAACTTTTAGTAAACAAACACATACATTGGGAACAGCGTTGCACTGCTCCACAAACTGATTTCTTCTCAGGTTAAGACTTAAAGCCTATGTATTGCATGCAGGACAGCTTGACGTCACATCAGCATAATCATCAATCCTGAGAAAACTTTAAAATAGTCAACAATCCTACACAGCCGGTCATTTCACCGTGTCTTTTGTGCGTACTGTAGCGTTCCCTGGCAAAAAGCTTCCTCACATTTTAAATAGTTCACGTGCGGTTGCGGAAGGTCATTTCATTTCATTTCCACTGGCACATTATTAACACATTTCTTGAGATTCATTAAAGCTGTACGTAATAATTCATAACAGAGGTGATGTGAACACAGCTGTGTCACCCACTAGTGAAATCTTCTAATGCTGAGGAACATCGGTGAATATTCGCAGTCCATGCATTCCTTGAATCTCGTCCTTGAGTGCCTGTGGGGAGAAGAACACAAACCGACAATGAAAAACACAGTCTCGTGTAAACTTGTAGCATCACGAAAACCTTGGGCCGACTGTAATGCTGAGTTACCTGATTGACTAGCTGGTGTTGCTGAACAGTCCTTTTTCCTTTAAACTCGGTGGACTCTATGTGAATCTCATACATTGCTCCACAACCACCTAAACGCAGGATCACATAAACAACATCAGTGTCACTGCAGCCAAGTGCATGTTGTGCAATTGTGGCATTTCTGTTACAATAAATACAGGTAGTCTAGCAATATAAAGACTGACCCAAGACATTACTTGGATTTGAAAGCAAAACATAAACAGCACTATCTCCGTGTGTCAAAGGAGTGCATTATGAGTAGTTTAGCATAGGGTACAGTACTCAATTTGAGGTACTTGTATTTCAGTTTTACGTAACTCCACTGCATTACTCCATAACATCTCAGAGACAAAGATACTAAGATCTAGTACTTCCTCTACAACCTCTCACTATGAATAGCATTCAGATTTAGTTATCAGTATTAAAAACTCAAGCATCTGAGACAAATAAGAGCTAATCCCAAACGATGAATAGAAATTACAAAGCCACATTTCGATGTGATCCCCGACGTCTTCGTGATTAGTTGCTTCTACTCGAGTTAACTTCATGCAGCCAGTCAGCCGACAGGTCCGTGTTTACCTGATATATCCACAACTTTGAGCGACGAGGCTAACGGAAACTTCTCCTTCAGGATTTTTACGATGCGGTCCTCTCCGTCTGTTTGCGTGGACAGACATCTCTGCACCTGGCCCAGAACCACGACCTGAGGAGGCAAAAAGCGGGACTGATGAGAACCGACGAGCCCAAGTGCCAGGTTAGCAAACTGCAGTCAGTTAGCATCATCATTATGTGAGCGTAAAAACAGTAAAAGCTGCTTCTGTAAGTTAATTTACTTGGTTACTACGAAGAACCCGAAGAGCAGAAAACATAGTGTTTGTCAAGCTCCGTTTACAGACTAACATCGCAGAGACACTTTAATCGTGGGACTCGGCGTTAAATAAACTACGTAGGTCGCCCAACAAGTCATGTCCTCAGACAGAGCGGGGCGCAGTAATATGACGTCAAACATCCGGGCATGTAGGTCGGTTTTGTTTCAAGAAGAGCGGAAGACACGGGGTGATGCAACTTCACATGTTTATCAAAGATATGGGGAGTTATTTTAAAACATAAGTCAGCTCTTTTTTTTTTTTAGCCCACTTTATGTCAAAGTAAACAGGATATTCAGTCCGTTACTTATGTTTTTATATGTATTGAAAATTAAACTCATGTGTCCACTGACTTCTACTATAGCTTCTACACCCTGCTGCCACTTTTCTTGAAAAAGAGCTTAATATTCCCCTACAAATTATAAGGGGTATATTATTATTACCATTATTATTAATGTTCAGATTTTCTGCGCTGTTCAATTATCTTTGCCTTACTTTAACTGTCCGATCATCATCCTTTTATTGGTCTGAAATGATCATATGAAAGAGGGAACAATTCAGTCCGCACACATTTCCATGAAGGAAAAATATCTTGTCACTATAAATCTCACTTAAGATATGACCCTGACTATGAATATGACTGAGGACAGGGCTGGGGCTTTCTGTCATTTTATTAAAGAATGACTAAATTTTCTTCTACTACATCTTGTGTTGAGTGTTTTATTAACTATAACCTCAGTTCACTGCAATTAAGATTCGCACAGCTCTCCAGCTCTCCTTTACCAATATTATATAGGATGCTATGGTATCACACGTTCTAACAAGCAGCCAGAAAGCTAATCAGAGTGCTTAAAAACAATGCCACTGTTGAGCTTCATTGTGAATTCACAGAGAATTTTCACATAAAATCTGAGTTTAAGGCATGTAGGCCTATTCACAAGAAGGATCTGTAAATCCCTTTAGGGGATTCTAGGTACTACCGGAGCGGATTTATTGGCCGAACTGATTAATCTGTCTATCTCTATACAGCATTGACTTTTAGGAGAGCAGCTCGTGTTCATCTGGGAGGAGATGTTTTAACAATTTTTAATGCAGACCTTTTTTGTGTGAAAACTTCATCAGAATCAATTATTCAATACAGAATATTTTTAGAATGTCTCATAACACAACAACGTATTTCTATATTATTTCCATGTCCATATAGTATTTCCATAATAAACAGCAAGAAAACACTGTCGCCTTTTTAAAGTTACTTTCTTGTGTCCTCAGGATTAAGGGAACAGACATTACAAGACATGACAAAATCGCATTAAATATACACTAAATCAGCCTCCATTTACAAACATTAGCCTGACATGAACACAAGTAACACACTTCTCACTTTGCACGCTTACGGACACACAGGCAGTTGGTAGAACGTGCAGTTATCTCAGAGCCTCCCTTGTTTTTTGCCTGTCCTGCAGGAGTTGATAAGTTTCGCTGACAGAGACAAATGCACATTTATAGGGGTTGTGTTTACACACAGGGAGCCTGCACCTCCTTCCAGAGTTCATGAGCACATTTTCAGAGTTGAGAGACCTGAGACAAGTCAGATAAAAAATCCCTCTGGCCTGACAAATAGTGGACTCCTCAAAATGTCTTGGTGGTGAGGGGTGTGGGCATCACCATAGTCTTCCGTGCTGTCTTAACCAGATTAAATATTTGAGCTTTAAACGTGACCATTTCCAAACCAGCTGGTCATACCATAAGGTAAGATGAAGTATACACTGCAAAAATATCCCTAGAGAGAAGCCAAATATTCTTAAATATAACCAAATTGTCTTGTATTAAGCAAAAAAAAAAAAATCTACCAATGGGGCAAGCTAATTCTGCTTGGCTAGATTTTTTAAAAACTAGAATAAGTCGAGCCACTAAAAAGCCACAATTTTAAGCAGGATGTGCTTATTTCTCTGCTGGGATATTAGCTCTTTCTTGGCTAAACCTCACTCACCATTAGCTGGAATATTGTATTAATTTAAAATTAAACCTTAAAATGACCTTTATATTGAAAAGGCAAAAACACAAGTGGAACTACTTAACATTAATTACCATTATTACTGGTCCATTGACTTCTGTGGCATGCAGTATTTACATACCTGTTGACATGTGATGGCAGAATTGGCACATATATTATACATGTTACTAACTTTGAACAGAACAAGTCAAAATATCTGCTGTGAAAAAAAAAAAAAAAAACCTTCACCAAAACCCTGTTGACATATTTATGTTCAAGACAGTCATTCTTTCCTGCTATGACAAAGCTGTCTGTCAGGCACATCATAGGAATAAAACAAATCATTGCGGCATATAGCGATCTTCCAAAAACACGAATAAAGATCGAATATTTTAAAAAAAAAAAAACAAGAAAAGAAGAATAGGCATTTCTCTCCAACATATATTTGAGACATTTGACAAATGTGCTTGGTTTATTCTTTGAAGTGATATCCTCAGTCACAAATGCTTGTACATTACATTTAAAGAGAGTATGTTCTCACTTTTCACATGTGCTGTTCTTCCATGTAAGAAATGGCTGGTTGGATACATGCCTTTCAAAATGTTCGACTTTTGGTAACACCAGATAAAATAGATTGACATTGGAATAATGAAATATATCTTTTCATAAGGCAGAGTCCATGAGAGTCTGACATATTATATTACGAAGGAAAGAAACAGCTACCGCCTGTTAACTTTTGCAGTTTGTTTCCAGGTGGACATTTTCATGGAATAAAGCTTGAAAGAGAAGCTTATCTCTGTGTGCAGGTTGTGGAGCCTGACATTAGTGAAGGCAGTTGTTGTTGACAGTGGGCTCTGGTGCCTTTTCTCTACAGGCCTGGGCTTTGTTTGTGCACAAGAATTATGGGAACAACACAAAGCTAGACAGCCACCCTAATGTTAGAGATGATCCTAAAGAGCCGATTAGTGCCTGCGCTGCTGATGTCAGTGTCCTTTAAAGTCATGATCTGAGACTCAGTGTGATCAGTGTGCACACAGAGATGGACAGCAGCAGCATCTCTACACTGACTTTGATTATTCTCCTCCTCAGCTGCACTTTTTACGCTGAGGACTTTACAGACAGTCTCTCCTGCCCAGAATACCAGGAGGGCTTCGATGGCTCTTGCTATGAATTCGTGGGCCTGCGGCGGTCCTTCCGCAGCGCCCAGGGCTGGTGTGAGCGAGGAGGAGGACACCTTGCCTTCATCCTGAACGATGAAATGCAGCAGTTTCTTCAGAAGCACCTGCAGCCAGAGAAGGACTGGTGGCTTGGGCTGGCACCTGCTGCTCCAAACCTCACGCTGGACTCTGACGGTAAGAGAGCACGTGTGATTTAAAGCTGTGTACATTTCACACATTTACCTGTACATGTATATATATATATATATATATATATAAACAGCAAATCCACAGTATCTGTAAACTGTATTTATATATTTTTCTCACTTGTAGTATTTTGTTTTATGTTTTAATTAAACAACAAACGTGACAGGCCATTATACTGCATCTCTAATGAGTAGAAATAATAGCAGTGTCGCCTTTGCTATCTCATTGGGCAGCATGCACGTCCATTGTAGAGCAGTGTAAAGTATCTGTTTACAGAAAGCTGGTCCACTGTGGTATCTCCTCCAAACACCAGGCACTCATTCACTTGGGCTTTTCAAAAGACGTGCAGCTGTCAAGTGGCCTGATTTACAAATGTTTCCCTTCAGGGAATGACTGTTTCTCATTCATCCACCCTGTCACTCACTGCTTTAATGGCTTTATTGCTTTAAACAGTGGTGGAAGAAGGATTCAGATCCTTTATTTAATACTACACTGTGAAAATAGTCCACTGCAAGTAAAAGTTCTGCATTCAAAACCCTACTTAGGTAAAAGTAGGTATGTGTTATCAGCAAAATGTACTTACGGTAAGAAAAATCAAAGTAGTAAAATGGTCCCTGTCAGTGTTGTACTATTATATGTGATGTTTTGGATTGATATTACTGCTGAATTAATGTGTATGTTGCATTTTACTGCTGTAGATGTTTCAGACTGAGCTCATTTGAACTCCTTTATAAACTGTTAAATCTGCAGCAATACATCATCATATGTTTGTAGTGTTACTGTCCTGTGAGAACCACATATCTATATAATGTAACTTTTCATGAGCTCAGAAAAACACAATGTTTTTTTAAAGAATTTATTTAGCTTAAGAAGGAGGAGAATTCTCTCAGCCCATAAATGAACACTTACTTAATACAAGAGTCTATCACAAACATTCTGCCGACACATTTGGACATACGTGGTTTTCACTGGATGGGAAGGAGATGAAAAACTGTAACTAAAGCTGTCAGACAAATGCAGGGGAGTAAAAAAGTGTAATATTTGCTTCTGAGATGTAGTAGAGTATTAGTATAAAGTAGGATAAAATGGAAATACTCAGGTACCTTAAATCTGTACACGTAAGTATATAATTACATCCACCGCTGACAATAAAGTAAAATACACTGAATATTCTGAAATCAAATCTGTAGCAGAAACATCCGTGCAACATAAATCAAAATACAAGTTTTATTGAACAAATACTTGTGCGTGGTGGTTCCCAGGTTCCCTCGCGTGGCTGGACGGCTCAGACGTCAGCTACAGTAACTGGATGAAAACGCCCGATGCAGAGGCAGCCTGTGGATTTATCCTGAGACATTCAGGATTCCAGTGGGAAGCCACGGACAACTGCAGCCATGAACATAACTTCATCTGCCAGTTTGGTACGTACTCCTTCAATAAAGCCACACATACTATTAAATCTATTCTGCGTTTGCTTGTATTGTAGAACTATTTATTCTTTTTCTCAGATTCTGGGAGATCTATTGCTTGCGACGGCCAGAACGCCACATTGCAATGCGGCTCAGGTCAGGTAATAGAGATAGACGATAGCTTCTTCGGTCGGAAAACAATTCACTACTGCAGATCCAAACTTGCAGCCTCGCCTACAAATTCCCAGGAGGAGTGCAGCTGGATCGATGTTGTAGATACTGTTACAGGTATTATGATATATTTTATTAATCACACAAGGAACGAGCAACAAGTTAGATGCCATTGGTGGAATTTATACAGTCTGTAAAATCTATGAATTAATGATGAATGTGACTGTGAAATTTAGATGACTTGTTTATGATTGGCCAAAATAATGGAGGGTATAACAGGAATATAGACAAATATAAATATGCGATCTGACAAAGTCATATTTGTATTTAAAATCTACACCGGCAGCTGAAATGTACACAAATACTCACAGACTACATCTTTGTTTGCGTTTGCCTGTGACTGCAGACAAAAGGACAATGCAGCCATTAAAGGCATTAAGGAGATCACTTTTTAGTAACTGAATAGTTGGGCTTTGGAGGAGATGAACTTTCACATTCATGTCATTTTGGGATTAGTCACGGTGGATACGTTCATGTAATTATTAAGCCATTCCTCACTATTGTTAATACACCCCTTTGCAGAGCCATTACATCCTTATTATTATAGAATTTGAAGAACTGACTTTATTTGTAATACATTTAATGGGATCGAAACGCAGAACTTTAAGATATTTACCCCTACTAAAATATGTTAAGGCTTAGGGCAGTTAAAATAATTTAAGTAACATTCAAGAAGAATCGGCCTCACCTTCGTCTTGTGTCGTTCCAGCTCATTGCCACGGACTGCAGGCCTGTCAGGCTCCAGTGGACGTGAGCTCGTTCGGTGAACCGTGCCCTGTGCTGGGAAGTTATCTGTCTGTGGAGTACCGCTGCAAAAACGGTCAGATGTACAATCTATGTTAACTGCACAAAGATTTGTCTGCTCTTCGGTACTGGTTCTCATCAGTTTAGGTGTAGCACACTGGACAGTATGACTTTTGCTGTATTGACTATTGATAATATAGTATTTTCTGCTGTGTGAGGAGGGAAAAACCCAGGTCTAATAAGGTATACTATGCTGAAAGCGCATTATAAAAATAAGAATATAAAGTAGGTCATTTTTGACCCTTAATACAAGGGGAGTATACAGAGTGTTAAGACTACTCAAGTGTTCATTTATACCGTATTTCCGTTGTCTTACTGAATTTACCCATATATATATATATATAGTGTGTAGTACTATTATTTTTTGTACTTGACAAGAGCAGCAATTGATATGGTCAGCTTTGGTCTCTTTTCTATATTTCCAAATTTCTAATTGTTACCTTTTCAACTAATTGCCAGCAGTGTTGTGTGGCTTCTCAAGCTAACCTCGCATATTTACTCAGTCCAAAGATTTCCTCACAGGTCTGATCATCAGACGTTCATTTCATTAAGGACAGTGTAATATGTCGAAGCAGTGAAAAGTGCAAACCTCCTCCCTGCTTTACTGCTGCTCATGTGTGGCGTTACTTCCTCTCAGGACTCCACTTGTTCATTAGCAAACTGGCCGCTGTCTTCGATAATGTCACCATCACCGTGAAGTGGCTCCTTCATCCATTTCAGGGAAACCTCACCTGCACAGTGAACGCTGGAGATGGACACACAATTGATCCGTACAGCCCAGAAGAGTGAGCGATACGTTATATTAGACAAACAGACAGATGTACTAAGGTTTTGATTATGTTTATAGACCTAATTTTATTCACTGATTTGATTGTATGTTTTATTGTTTGTAGCCTTGTAAAGTTTTATTCCATTTTACTCTCTTTTATGATTTTAATACTTTTAGTGACAATTTTATTCTACTTTTACATTTTATTGGTTTTAGTTTTAATGTTGTCTTATTCTATCTTACATTGGTTTATTCAGTTTTATTCCATTTTATATATATTCTTTATATTTCTCATTTGTTTGTCTTATTATCAGCTTATCAGTCATCTATAGAACACTTTGAACTGCACTAATCTGTATGAAAGGTGCTGATTAAACTTTGATTTGTGGTGTTTAAACTTTTTTTTTTTTTTACCTGTCTCACAGGATGGAGAGCACTGTAATACACAAATTTAGTCGTCCTGGAGTTTTTATGGTCGGGGTGGAGTGCACTACAAGTGACTGGCATGTCACAGCCCAGAAAGCAATAACCATCCAGGAGCCTCTGGGAGAGTTTGGTGCCAGCGAGTGCTATAGCCAGAACATTTCAACAGGTGGCAGCAAATGCAACGCTGTCTATGGCAGTCCTGTCCAGATCCAATTATTGGTAGAGAAAGGTGAGTCGTTATGAAGTAAAATGTTGAATGTGTTTGTTTGATAAGAAGTAGCAACAAGTAATCATGTTATTTTTTTTGTCTTTGACTAGGTACAAATGTTACTTACACAGTTCAACAGGGAGACCGTTTGATTGCAAACTCATCAGTAGACAGGGGGAACACACCTTACAACATCACACTGAGCACCAGTGCAGTGGAGCAGCTCGGACGAGGCTGCCACAACCTGACTCTAACTGCATCTAATAAGATCACACCCCACACAGTGTCTGCTGATCTGGAGCTGTGTCTGCTGGAGCCCGTGGAGGGCTTGCAGGCCTCAGTGACAGCAGAGGAGGGCGAGTGTCCAGACTCCGCTGATCTCATCATCAGTGTTTCTTTAGAGCAAGGAGCCCCTGTGCAGCTCCTCTTCTCTCTGACTGGAGCCAATGACACTATCTCTGAGAGCAGAAACATGCTCAATGGCAGCTTGCAGGCCTTTACATTCTCCTCCCCACTTGAAGGTAACAACCAAGCTGTGCTGTAATTAAATTAACAGTCATCCATAGTACATAATAAATGTGTCAGTGCTCTTAAATATAAACTCTTTTGTTAAAGGCTCTTTGAAAGTGAAAGTGCGAGCCGTGAACGCCTTCTCAGCCTCTGATGTAGACGTGGACTTGGACAACATACTTCTTGCTTGCCAGAATTATTCAGACCGACATGAAAACACAGTATGTTTGTAGAAGACTGGCATACAAAAAGAGCTACAAGATGCTCTTGGGTTTCAACTTGCTTTAAATTGTCATAGAAGCCATTGATATAATGCAGTAAAATGTGAAAAATAAAAGGTATCCGCATGTTGATATAACAGGACTATAACCAAAGAAGGCCACAAATATGTCAAAAAGTATGTTGTTATAAATAACAAATACTTGCTCTTAAAATGTATCAAAATATAAACAAAACACTAGTATTATGAAATGTATTTAACCAAAATACAATTAATTTCTATTAATTTCTATGTTACACTGCAACATATTCTAATAAAAAGTGGAACTTGGGAATAAAGGCATGTTTCAAAAATAACAATAAACAATATAATCTTCTTCTTTCTTTCTTTCTTTCTTTCTTTCTTTCTTTCTTTCTTTCTTTCTTTCTTTCTTTCTTTCTTTCTTTCTTT
>JAPQRN010000018.1:25818000-25830977 GCA_037367275.1 Coranthus polyacanthus
AGATTGTAACAATGTAACATTATCTGTGTGTGTGTGTGTGTGTGTGTGTGTGTGTGTGTGTGTGTGTGTGTGTGTGTCAAACTGACCTGAAGACCACATGAAGGATGTAAATGTGTGACGTATAGTAGCATGTGTGCTCAATTTTTGTTTATTTTTTTTGTACATGTTTATCACAGAAAATAAGCTAAGGCCATTGAGTTTCAGGTAGAAACAATGTTTACTTGTACCCTTTTTCTTTTCGTAAAAATTTGAAACGGGTCAATTTGACCTGAATACCATACAAGGGTTAACCTGTTGTATAATGCACCGTCCTTTTCTATTCATATTTCTATGTTGTTGCTTGTAATGTTCTGGGTTTTTTTTTTTTTACCTTTGCCTTCCTGGGGATTACGGATGTAAATTAGCAATCTCTGCTATAGTCCAGCATGTTTACGTCTTGTATTACTCTAATAAGGATGTTCATTGATGTGCACTTTTTTTAAATTAAGAATTTTTCAAATAAAGTAAACGACATGCCAATGTTAGACGCACACCCGTCTATAAAGGCAGGCGCAGCACACGTGGATGATGATGGCAGGACAGTCCTTGGTTCGGACCTTGGTAGGGACTTTTAGGGCTGCTTGTCAAGTGAATATTTAGTTTGGGTGTCCATAAGTATCTCAGTAGCTTTCTTGCTCATGCCACCCCTGCTCTCTTACACCAAAAAAAAACGTGTGTCAAGAGCTTATTTAATGAGCTCAATGTCTCTTTGACAGCTACCTCTGCATGTCCTCTCTCCACTGCATGAATTACAAATTAATGCAAGCATTGGCACTTTTCAAAGACTGTATACATTTAAAGATAACCTCCAAACATCTTACAAGAAATAATAAATGATGTCTGATATGGCTATTACTCAAAAAATGTTAAATAACCTTGTGAGAAATGGCTAAACTTCTCTACCTCCCTTATTGAAAAAGTCTCGAATGTGTAAATATCGTTAATTTTAGAAGTTTCACCGTTGGACACAAGATGGTTTGTTTGTTTGTTTGTTTGTTTCAGCCTTTAAATTCAGGAGAGATCAGAGAAATCAGATGAATGTGAAAAACACCCTCACAGAGACGGTCATTCACAGACATCATTCTTCACAGAACACAGTGAAGTGACATGGAAATCAACAGGTTTTTGAGTGGAGCGAGACTTTAACATTTATTTGAGTCATTACAGTTTACTGGATGTTAAAGACAAAGAGTATTGTTTCATTCCTTTTAAACGAAACTGCTAATGAATGACTCAAGTATAAATTCTGAATGGATGTTCATACAGTGTGAGAGTTATACATTGATAAACTTATGAAGTGTGTCCTTAAAATTGATGATGACTTAGTGATTAAATTACTCACGTCTCCAGGAATGGTGTGAGTTTACTCCTTTACTTTCTCTTAAATCTCTTTGATTAATCATTAACACTAACCAAACCTCAGTAAAAAGACTAATCAGGTCCAGGTCAAAATACCACCTCCTCTGGTATTTACTGCGTGCTTGTGACATTGTGTCGGCCGCAGCAAATCAATGTATGAGTGGTTTCACTTGTTGTGATCATAGAACCTGAATCTGGTGCTTTGTAGTATTGTCAGCATGGCTTTTAGAACATTTAAAGTACATGTAAGGTATGCACTGTTCAAGGTGTGGACACATTACATAGCCCACGTTGTCAGCTTTGAAGAAATAAGCGAATGCATAAAAACATAACTAAAAGGCTGTTGCAGACTCCTTTTTCATGAGCTGGAGCTGACCTTTGTCTCCTCGTCCTATTTTAGGTTAGCAGGTTAATTGTGTTCATGAAATGGAAGCAGATCCGTACTTACCCCGAAGCAGCTACAAACACATTATCATCTGCTGAATGAAAGTTTTTTCTGGGTGAAGGGTATCACTTGGACAAAGCACAAAGGCTTCGTAAATACAATATTATGGTGTATATCTTTCAGGCAGTACTTGCAACTTCAATGGCCCTACTGAAGTGTCCCAGGCAGAAGAACTGGGTCGTAATTCCTGTTCAGACCTGCATTAGCATGCGTTTTTTGTGATCCGATCACAAGTGGATGCATCCGTTCACACCTGGCATTATCCGCATGCATCTCGAGTGGTCATTCGTGATGGGATCTCAATTCCCTGCTCTGTATGCAAATTAAGAAAAAAAACCGACTTCCTAGAAAAGCAAGCCTTCATTTCGTGCCGCATCTTGGATGCTGCACGGACTGTCCAAGTTAACAGACCGGCTTTTTAATGTTTCTGTGCAAACTGCATCACAAATAGAATCAATTAGTTGCCAACTACATTAATAATATTAACATTTTGATGATCAGTTTGAGTAATTTAAGAACAAAAAGTCAGAATGGTCCGATTCCAGCTTCTGAAATTGTAATATTTTCTGGTTTCTGTCCTCCTTTGTGACAGTAACAATCGATTTGTCAGGAAATGAGTAATGAAAACAATCATTAGTTGCAGCCCTAATCACAAATGAAGAAGAAGAAGAAGAAACATTAGTAAGGTAGAAAAATGACTGAGCCGCATTAAACAACCAACATAAAAAGTGTGAGTGTTACTCACTGCTTGAGTTGACGTTGTAAACCAATCAACACACTTTAACTTTTCCCATTCCATTTATTTTTATTTTTATTTTTATTTCATTAACATGCTTATGAATTTAAAGCAGGTTATGCAAACTGTAAATATTTAATTTCCCCACCTGGACAAAAAACCGTGCGTGCTGGTGTCACTATACAAATGATGTACTAGTAATACATCTCTGTGGCTTTTAGAAGTGTTCAGTCGTCTTTTAAATGTCCTTTAAACACTTCAATATGATCCTGTACATTGAGGACATCAGCTGAGTAGGCAGTCCTTCAGTGTGGCCCAGGACACATTTGTATTCCGTCGGCTAAAAGAATGAGGACACGTGCGTCCCTGCGAGTGTTCAGATCTCAGTGCGTCCTCATTGTGTCTTAAGTGCGTTAAGCAGGTCTGAACAATGCCATAGTTCAGCGTAGGACACGACTGTGTTTAGTCCAGAAGAGGACAGGATGCTGACACGATGCTTCTGATCTGCTGGTGAACGGTTTCTCACACCCATCTGTGAAAAGCACAAAGCACCTGTGAGATCTAACATCTCTTCTCTCCACAGGGAGATGCAGCTGACCCGAGACATTAAACATTAAGTGGGGTGAATCTTGGCTGGCAGGAGTATTTCCATTGGCAGAAAAGAAGCATCAGTTTAGGTGTCAGCAGCTCATAACGAGGCTACACTCCTCGAGTATTTCCTGGCACAAAATGAGGCAGAGGCCTCAACCTGTTGAGCCTTAATATATTCAAAGGGGGAAATAAATGTACATGCTCAATCATAAGCAGATGTCTCAGCCTTTTTCCGCCTACGTGCCAAAAGGAAGTACGGTTCTGACTAATACGATGTCTGGTAAATGAAATCAAAAAGAAAGTGATTTGCTGTTTGAAGAACAATAAAATAATCTCCTTCGCTTTATCAAACAACAAATATTACAGAGCTGGTTATGGACCACCTGATTAGCTGGACAAATGCCTCACAAAGCAGATGTTTATTTTACAGTACATGTACACTGAAATACCAGAAACCAAAACACAGCTCACTGTTGTAATCTAATATACTATCCTTACAATGAGTGTCCTGTTGTGAAGCGTATCATATTCAGTTTTTGTTGAAACTGCGCCAGCGCGATTTTCTTCTACGGTCATTTTGGAGCCTGTACTTCTGCTTGTTATCTATTCTTAGTTGATAATAAACTAAACTATATGTTCTTTTAATTAAAGTTAGTTGATCTTTAATGGTTCTTCTTCTTTCAGCAACATTTGTCCTTAATCAAACTTAACAAATGCACTGCAACTTGTTAGTAGTAGGCCTGGTATAATTAGCCCGTCTATCTTATTGCTGTTTTGTCTTTTCTCTTATTACAACTCTAAAGGGTTTTTGCTGTTTTAGTTGGCAATGACACATTTGATGTCTGGCTCTCTTGGGATTTTTAACAGCAGTATGGTCAACTACAAATTCTCTGGCCATTTCTGTTTCTGGCAACATACTGAGAAGGTTTGCCAGATTTCAGTCTACATGTTTTAGGTTTAGGTCGACAAGACAAGGGCCAACAACCACGGCTTAAGCCAATTTGAAAGTATCTTAAAGTGTAACACCACTGACGGCCACTAGATGCTGGCTTCCCGTAGACTCACATCCTCTGAATACATTTTTTTCTAGGAGTCATTCAGAGCCGTCCACATCAAGAACACAGTGGTGAACGATGTCGTTGGATCACTCTTACAGCAACATGAGGAATGATAAAAACATCAGCAGCCAATCAGAATACATCTGGATTTACAGGACGTCACGTTCAACATGACGCAATAGCACTGCATGTCACGGATTTAGCTTTCATTCATCATTCATTATAATCAGGAATATGAACATTAAGAATAAGAAACCGGTTGTACCAGGCGGCTGGTGCGCAACAATGAAGTTAATGAGCAATTACGTGCAGTCAGCTGCAGACTGGATGGTTTTCTCACCCTGTTGTGGATCACGTTGACCTTTCTGGATGTTTTTCTCTGGACCTTTCGAGATAAATGGCATAATTTCGTCTTGAACACTTTGTGGATATTTTTTGTGGACCTGTTGACATAAATATTTAGTGTAACTTGTGTTATTTTTGTACGAGAGAAAGTGGATTATTGGATCTGAATCAGACTTTCAACGCTTTGTTTATTAAATAAAATGTTTTTTTTTCTTCTGAGAGCACTGCTGTAGTTATGGTTAACGAGTTACACTAACAGACCATGAAATGGTTTTTCATGGTTATGTTCGTTGAAGTTTACTGTTTTACCGTGTTACTAAGTTAACATTAGCTCACCGTCGCCTCACAACAGCACCTCCCTTTTTCCAAATACGGTCACTTCTGGCTTCAAAAAGCCAAGGTGGTGATGGCTAAAAGGCAAACTCGAGGCCTCAAAACAGTAGTCTACCGACCAGTGTGAAACGTCATGGTGTGTCTACTTGTTTTATAGTCTATGGTTCACAACCTCTACATTGCAGATTCCATTTAGTTTTGTTATTTCGTTTTGTCTCACTACCCCATAGACATACCACAGGTTTTACCTCCTGCTGTGGATGTTTGAGATTCTGTACGTCCGTTGTATTGTACAGGTATCTCAGGAGCTTTAGGAAATGCTGAATACCTTTGGTTTAAAGGAGTCAAACAGTCCATTCCTCAGCCTGCTGGGTTGTGGTAATATCCTGTGTTTTCATTTCTTTTTTCTGAGTCATCTGCCGCTTCCTTGGCAGATTGGCAGGGCACCGTCATACTGTCCAATTCCCCCCAGCATCCTGCCATTGTTGGTTACCCTCTTTATGTCTTCTCTGAGGTGGCTCTTGAGGATTTGAATACTGAGCGGCATCACGAGATGCCAGTTAGGGTCGAGGCCAGGAAAAAGCATGGCCGCCTGTTATGGCAGTGGAGTGCAGTGAAGTAGCGCCCTCACTGGTGCATTTGTCTTTTGATCATTTGTAAGATGATAACCATTATCACCATGGTTTTGATCAAAGAGGGACGTGGGTGTAACATTTACCGACTGTCTAATGGACCAACCAGCAGAACTCGACCAAACACAGTTTGTATTCGTTACGTTTGTTGGTTTCATAGATTTGAAAGGTTGGTTCCCTCAAGCAAAAAAGACATCAAGGCAGTTCACAGAGATCCACACAGAACAGAACACAACTGAAAACATCAGTTTAGGGGTTTTAATATTCATATTAACCCACAGTTATATGTGTGGAAAAGAACTAATGAAACAGAATTAAATGTTTTGACATAAGGTTGGGGCTGCCAAAATGATCACAGCTTCCTCTGATAATTGCGATTATGTAACAATTGTGTCAGACCTACATAAGGTCTATTTACAGCAAATGTACAACAGTTTACAAGTATTTTCTAAATATTATGAATATTGGGTCTTGGAAATCATGAGAAAATACGTACCTCCTTGTATGATGGATGATAATGAAACCTATGAAAAGTATATCGTAACCTTAAAATCAAAAGAGGCGAATCTTACTTAACTTAAAAACTTAAAAAATAACTCTGTATTTGGCCACAGGGTCGTTTTGATTTTCACGTGGATAAAATACTACAAAACTGGGTCAGTTTAGCTCACTTTTGCAGTCTTCAAACATTGGCACTGTGGGTCATCTTGACTTGTTTATAGACCAGAAACCTTGCGTAATGTTTTCTGATCTGTTTAATTTCAAATCGAAGGTTACTTCTGCCACCAGCCCCCACACGGGGGAATTTTTTGCCTGAAGACAAGTCAAGACAAGTCAAGGTGAACTGGTTATGCTTTACATACATTTGTATGCAAATTTCTTTGTCTGTTTTTCGTCGCATTTTGTTCCGTCACTGTTATTTGTTGATTTGTTAGAGCTTAAGTCACTATTTACTTACTTTAATTCAAAGCGCCTGTTCTTATTTATTATTCATCTGTAGCTAAATTTCCTTTGTATTATTGTCACGGTTTAAAGTTTCCCTATTTTGTAACTAATCACATTGTGTCAGACTTTACAGAATTCAGTTCTTAGTTATTGTTGTAGATTTTTCTCTAAAGTTATTTTGCAGTGTTTGGTCTTGCCACTCCTAAATGTTTCCTAAGAGTTTAGCTCAGATGTTTTTTATGAGTTAAATAAGACGTCATCAGCAGAGATGACAGAGCTTCTCTCCCGCTGTCTTAACAAGCTTCAACGTGCCTGAATACAAACATGACTACAGGTTTTTTTTCTCTTCCCAAGTTTGTTTGCTCAGTGTTTATCTGATATGAATCCTGTTTTACCCAGTTGGTTAACATCTTTCGCAGAGAAGCGAGCCTTTATTTAAGCAGTGTTTTGGAAGAAAATTTAGCCTAAGGATGTACAGAGATGACGACAACACAGCTGCAGAAAAAGATGAAAGCACTTTTTATTGCTGTTCTGGTGTTTAGGGCAATTGGATTAAGGTTTATGGTGAACATTTTATGTAACGTAACCTAAAATCAGAATAACAAATGTCAATGTCATCAACTTTGTCTTTGCCCGTTGTCCATAATCTGTGAACCTTACTTACAATTTAGATGAAATCTCATTCTTTTCTTTACACTAAACTTGTCTTTCCCAAACTGTTTTTTTATTGAGTCGCCAGAATAAAATACATAACGATAATATGATATGCAAATTCATTTTCCTTACTAAAATAGAGGAAGAGTGTGTCTCTGGTAGAGTTTATAGATGTTGACCTCAGCAAAGCCTCTTAAAATGCAGAAGAGAGGCCTCAGTCGTAAAAGCCACAACAAGGCGAAAAATGAGATGAAAATGAAAAAAAAGGTTTTCAGACACCGTGTTTTGGCAGCAGAAAAGACAAACAGTGATGTGTTTGTGTACGTTAGCGTTTGAATTGTTTGTTTCATGTGTTCGTTGTTAGTTCGCGACACGTGTTGCAGCCTAGATAACATAACAGTTTTAGAAGCTATTGTCGATGTTATCTTGCTGTGCATCCAGCAAAATGCATTTCATTCAGCATTATTTTGATGGTGGAAGCGTCAGTAAAAAATGTAGACATTAGGTTAACTGTCTTCACATCACATTATCTTTAAATGAGCACAAATTCACTCATGCAAATTTATGAAACAACCTTTAATATAGGACAACATCTGCCATCGGTGATATGACCTCTTATATGCCGGTACGATATTGACTGATATGGGCAAATATCAGCTGTTACTGATGTTCGATGTTGCTGATATGTCGGTGCATCCCTAATTTATAGGTTACATGGAGACCTCAGTGGTGAATTTGTCATAAATGTGGTTAACGGTCTGTATAATGCACAGGCTCTGAAGGACGAGGTTTGTGTTTTGGTGTAGATGGACCTGCTCAACTTGCTGTTTTTTTTGTAAAAGGCAGGGATTGTTTTGAAATGAAATTAAAAAAATGTAATTTCATTTTTACAAAAACGTAGACATTAAGTCTTGCGGTGTTTCACTCCTGTGAATTTCTAACCGATCTAACACGTAAATGTTAAATGTTGACGAAGTGCGAGATATTTTACCTGTTTATTCCCACTTTCTTATCAGAAGAGTCAACAGTTTCCGTCAGAAATCAATCTGCAGGGTTTCCAGAATTAAACCTCTGTGACACCACAAGCTAATTTAAAATCACACACCTAACTGTGACTGTGACTGAACTCCGTCAGTCACTACTCCCCGTACGATAAACACCTCATAGTTCACTCAGTAGTGAACAACAAAACGGAGACTCCAGACACTTACTCACTGTCACTTTGCATCATAAGTAACAGCTGTGAAATTGCACAACAGTAAAGATAAGATTGATAAAAATGCATTTTCATTTTTCATAATGCATTGCAGATAATTCAGACTGCTCTGCAAAATGACCAAACTGTATGATGAGTAGTGAGTGATTCCAGAAGAAGCCCGTGGTCTTTTTCTTCTCTGCTGATCATCAGCATTTTCGCCTCACTGTACACTCTGATTTCTAACCATTTACGATAGTATTATGTGACTTTTTTTTTTTGCTGTAGTTCCCCTCCAGAGTCAGACTAAATGACAGTGTGTTGATGTCACTGAGTGAATGTAACTCTACGTACTGTGTTGCTACAGGCTTTTCCTGTTGCCTCAGCGCACCTTTCCTGTGAACAGGACAGAAATGCCTGTATTAGCACACAAAATTGGACGTGATATTAATTGTTGTGTGCATGTGTGTGTGTGTTTGAGACCTTCTCTAATTGAAAAGAAATCAGGCAGTGATGATCAGATCGACCTGTGTTGAGGGCGAGTACATTCCAGTATGTGGGTGTAAACATGACACTTTTTGGTGAGTGTGCATGTGTGTGTGCCACCGTGTGTCCTCTGTAAATAGTTTGAATTCCATTGCTTTCTGTAGTCACTCTCTTTGATAAGCCCGTGTGTCTGTTACACTGAACGAAAGGTATGTGTGTGGTGGAGCAGCATTCACACAGATTTGACTACATTTTTGTCAGTGTGTTCAAACGTTTTCAAAAAGTGATCCAGCCGCATATTTCTTAATCTGAAAGGACTGCTACGTCCTTGTGAAGCTTAATGGAGTTTTTACTTTTCAATTATATTGCCGAAAGCAAATGTCATTCAGGAGTTTGACCTGCCTCTTTTTCCTGTAGCAACTTGCAGAACATTTACATTTTTTCATACTCGAAGCAAAGATTAGACTTTTACTGCATTCATAATAGTTGTCCTGTATTTTCATTGTAGTGCACCACAAATGTCTATTAGTTATTAATTTATGCTGTTGCACTGCATGTTGTTTATTGGTAATTTGACTTACTTTAATATATGAGGTTGATATCAGTTTGCGTAGATTATCCTTGATGTTTACAAGGAGGCGGGTTTGTTAAAAGAAAATTTACTTATTGGTAATTATGGTACACTAAAAAAACAGTACAGACCAGTTCACAGTTTTCACTCCGTCTTTCTGAGGTCATCATCTGTGATCTGCGTTCATTTCTGCAGGAAAGATGTCGGGAGATGTTCAAATTCATTTTCAGTCGTCTTGACTTTACAGCTTTAACAAAACATGTTACACTTTAACAGACTTTAACATGTCCGCAGGTTGAAGTGGACTCTCTCGACACTTTTAGTGCTGACAGACTCTAAAGAATCACCATAACTGGACATAAGTAAATTCACTAGCCTAGCAACATTAACGCCTGGAACACAACAGATACCTCTCACATGCGCGGCAGTCGTGTTACTTGTCTATTTTCATTTCGCCGCCCACGTTAACTGATTGGAGCGGCGTGTGTCAAAACGTCGCAGAGCAGCACGTCATTTATTAAAAACAGAACAGATGCCTATTTTTCATATGTAAGATAAGCAGCTTGCGGTAAAAAAAATACAGTGAAAAGCTAATTTGAGATTCAAGTTAACATCATATCAGCAATATTTTACATTACTGTAGTTTCAAAGTCTAGACAATATCTGAATGTGTCACAGACATGAAAAAAATACTGTGGAGTGTGACCTCTCCCGCTTTCTCTGTCCTTTTCTCTCTCTAAATGAAATCATATGGATAGCGTATCAATGGGAAATTCATTGTAGAAAGAGGGGCTGACAGTAGCGGCATCGCGACGGCGAAACGCACAGCCAGTGTGAACGCGCGAGGCGACGCCATGCAGAGGTGATGCAGGCAGTGTGTCCCAGGCATAATGCTACAAGCTACCCATGATGCAATGCTCTGCTCTGCTACATGGCCCATTTAAAATGAATGTGTGTCGGTGAGAAAGAAAGGACAATCAGAGGGAGTGAAAAGCAAAACGGCAAAGTGAGTCTCATGCCGCCAGCTTAAAAAAAAGATGTGACTTGGTCACTTACTACATACCACACAAAACAAGCCCTGATACATCGAGTTTATTTGATGGGCCACCCCTGTGTCAGCACTAAAAGCAGTTAATTCACTTGCAGGAATTGTGGAACGCGTTTTAAAGTCACTGCTTTTCCTTACAGGCAAAATATAGCGAGATTCTTTTGTCCATATTGTCCCAGCAAAATGAAAATGAAAAACAGGTGTGTATTTTTCCTAAAGTTAACAGTGTACCAGCGTGTTGAATTTGTACTCCCTACATCACAAATAAACATTAAGTGTGTGTTTGAGCGTTTGGCTGGTTTGTTTTGCAGAGTGACTTGTAGCAGGGTGCTTTGGCCCTGACAGCAGGCTTGATGGGCTGTTTTGTAAAGTCAGGATAGTGGTAGGTGTTTGTTGAAAGCAAGTCCTGTAAACTGATGCCTGGAGGTCGTTCCTGGTCACTTCAGGATTAGCTGGACTGAAAGAGCTACATGCCACAAACTCTGAGCCTGGAGTGACACAAATGACTGCTGCTAGCTCGATCTGAAGCCTGGCTGACTTTCACTTTTAGAACAAATGTATAACTAACATAACATGTAAGCTCCACACTTCACCACCAGCGCTGCAGGCACCGATGGCCAACTAGAAAATTGGTTGCTTTGCTGGAAAAAAGTAAAAACAATTCCCTGTTTGTCAACGTAGATAAGGCCTTAACAAGCTGCAGCCAAAATATTTATCCCCGTAGTTGCTACATGCACGGATTTCAAAGAATGAAAGAAAATGTGCTTAAAAAACAGCTTTTCATCTAACGTGATCGCTCATTTGTTGTAAAATACATTTATCATAGGCTGTGATACTTTGGTCTTTCTTAAAAATTGTCTTTGATGACAACCTCAGACCAAATCCGGTGTAAATTGAACTGAATTGAAATTTCATGCAGCGTTTTGTGCTTTGTTGTGTTCTTTGTAAATGTGGACATTGAGCTTTTTGTAATATGCTGCTGAGGTTATTAGAGGCCTTAGCAGCACTGTTTGTTTGCACATTAAGTCCATTAGAAAGGGATTAGAGCTACAAATACTGGCTTACAGTAAATCTAATATCTTTTTTTTTTTTATCACTTTATTTTTCCAAATGAAAGACATATGACCTTGGAAAGGAAGAGGAAAAATACAACATAGGTTTAAATCACGCAAAGTAAGTTCATTCTAAATAGTAAAGGTTTGAAGCTCCTCCGTGTCACCAAAAACACTGGTTTGATGTTAAGATTACTGGTAATAAATGTACTGCCACAGGACGCTTCCTATTTCACCACTGCAGTGTGGTAATTCTTGTTTGGAAGTGAACATTTTGTCAGACGCAGTGATGGTGTCATCGCACTTCCTGAATTCAGTAAAGAGTTAAATCCAATGACAATGTCTCCAGTGATGATGGCTGTAGTAACCGCAGTCCGCCTTTTCTGTCAGCACATTTGAGTCATCGCGTCTGATGTTATCATTCAGCATATTTTGAGACGGGCCCTGAAGTCACACTGAAAGTTGTGTCGGTTACATTCCACTAATCGCTGTCACATTTCTCCCACATTTTATAAACGTCTAGTGAATGCTTCGTAAGAAACCTCAGTGCAGGTGGTAGCAGATGAAACAACAAATACATTAATGCAAAAATACACAACTACATCATACATGGTTTGTAGGGCAAATAAATAGGGTAATATGGGGTAATATGATACGTATGGACGTTGCGTAAATGTCGAGGGGGACTAATTCCCCCACAGCCCCTGAAATCTACGCTTATGATTAATTTGAAATGAGTGAACAGACTCCTCTTGGTTTACTAATGGCGTCCAGCAGCACACATTTCCTACTGGTTCGTCTAAATCACTCTACAGTCAGCTGGGAGGAAAGTTCAGGAGAATGTGTTCAACGCTGCGATGCAGACAGATCATGCATTAATGAACATCTCATCAGATTACCTGTAAATTAGTTAATGGGCACAGCTTCTTTGTTTATAACTACTGGTTCATTATTAAGTGTATTTTTTGGGTTTTTGTGCACGTTGTCTTTACCACTTGGTGTTTGCATTTGAACGCATAGTGTCTGCAGCAGAAGAGCTTTACGTCCCGATCAGTTATGCTGATATGATGCTGTCATACTTCTGGAACAAGTTAGTCCAGCTTGTAAATTCACAGTGTAGGTGTCTCCTCTTGGCAAATGTGGGAATATTTTATGACATATTGGTCTATAATGATATGCTTTGAATTTAGTAGCTAGGACATTTGATTTCTTATTTTTTAGGAGATGGTTCTTTTGAACAGGCATGTTTTTTTTCTTTTTACATTTGTTTTAGAACAATTGTAGGAAGAACGTCAGCAATGTAAACATGATGACCAAACAGATTTACTGTTCATTTGACTCAGTTAAAGGTTCAGCGTGTGATATTCAGTGACATCTAGCAGTGAAGTTGCAGACTGCAACCAACTGACCACACTGGTTAGAGTCGGCGTTTGTTTTGTCCATTCTGGACTTTTTGATTAAGGGGATATTAACTCTGGTCCACACTCA
>JAPQRN010000018.1:25831077-25848684 GCA_037367275.1 Coranthus polyacanthus
CACTGGTTAGAGTCGGCGTTTGTTTTGTCCATTCTGGACTTTTTGATTAAGGGGATATTAACTCTGGTCCACACTCAGACATAGAAACGGTAATGCATCTTAACTCTGGATGCCACCTGCTACACAACAGAAAGAAGTAGAAGAGGAAGTCCATTCTGAGCTACTGTAGAGTCAAATTATATGTAAGTTATGTTAAGATTTTAAAGTAAACTGCTGCTAAACTAGTAAACATCAGATCATTTTGGACTGACTAATACTGAGCCGCAGGTTTGATATACCAATGACTAATATATGCATTTGGTTATTAAGAGTCATGCATTACTTCTGCACAAGGTTATTCAGGTATATTCTTATTTTTAAAGGACATTCTGAGTATTTGATCTCTGCCTTACACATTGGTTTTGTCCAATAAAAAAACTCTTGTGTTGTAATATTGTCATGATGTTGTTTATGTTTTAATATCCTCCTTGTTCTTTACCTGATTAAGGTTAAGGCTGGTGTATTTTTTTTCATTTTCTCCACATTATCTCACGAGAGATGCAAACGCTCAGAAGACTTGTCCCCTGATCTGTGTTGCTATGGAGTCCTTGGCAGCCTTCATGTAAGCTTGGCTGTAAACATTTCAGGGTTGTTGTACATGGTTTGCTGCAGGTGCCAGCCCCTTCTGTGTGTGTGCGTGTTTTTTTTTGGTTTTTTTTTTTACTAGTCTGTTTTAAATAAGCTCTAAATGTTCTCAATCTGAGCTGAGTTTACGCTCCTGATCCTTTTTGTTCGGCATTTCCACTAAGTTAACCATGTGTATTTCTCAAACCTACATTTTTTTTTAGCACAAGTAGGTTATTCTGTTGCTTCATTTCTGCTTGACAGGATTCCACATGACAATACCACTAACCTGTTGAGCAAGTTGAAGTAGGCCTGCAGAAAAGCACGGTAAACAAAACGGGCCAAGGGAGAGAGGTGGGTGGAGTGGAGAAGGGGGACAGAAGGGGAGTTAAATCAGTCACTCAGCCAAAAACCAGTGCCACGCCCCAGGTGCCAAGGCTAGTAAGAGCAAGCAGCAGGAATGTGAGGGAAATGAATGGGAGTGTAAGTCCTGCCATTCACATGGTGAGTGCTTCTTTTTTCACCTTTACCCTGCACTACTTACCATATAAACATAGCACAAGGTATGGTAAGGATATGAAAAAGATGTGTAACAGATGGCTCCAGAAATATCTAACTTTATGCAGTTAACGTGGATGTTGGATTTTATGTGTTTATTTATTTTCCTGCTTCCATTGAAGTTGACTGGGAGCTGTTAAAACTGCGGAGACAGTTAATGAAGATGGCTACTGTTTAGTTTTTTCACTCAAATGTGTTAAGAGAAAACACAGACCTGATCAAAGCTAGCCGCATGGACAGAGTATCTGTGAGTGTGAATGTTTGGGTTTGGTTTAAATCTGTTATTATTACAATCACAGACCGACAGAAAATGACATTTTTCCGCAGTGGTCAGTGGTCTGCACAACATGAGTTGAGCCTTAAGTTAAGATCAAAACATCACGTGGGACGTGAGTCAGTATGGTTCACTTCCCAGTGAACAATGTTGACCGTTTTTATTTTTTTAAACCTTTTCCTGTGTGAAAGAGACAGTGTTTTGTCGTGTTTAATTGAAGAATTGCACTCTGTCTGCGTAAAAGGAAACACATATGCAGCAAAATAAGAATTTTCACTCTTTAATGTCTATGGAAACAGTTTGAACAGGCCAGCCAGTGATTCGAGACCACTGCTCTGAGAGAAGAGTACATATTTTCTGTCTGTGCGGTTGGCAATCTGTTTACTGGAAGCACTGCGCACTCAGAGCACATGTTGCTGCATGTGCAGTCGGCGAGTTAGCCCCAAGAAGAGTTTAAGTGTAGATGCACAGGCGGAGAAAGTGTTTTTGTTGAGATGGAGGGGGGTGTGTGTGCGCATGAGTGCATGTGCATGTATGTGTGTCTGTGATTTTGTTTGGAGAACTTAGCAAATAACCAACAAAACCACACTAGAGCCCTGTGTGTATGTGTGGTTCACTATGAGCCATATGAGTTTGCTGAGTCCAGATTTAAGCTCCCTTTCTGGGAACCAGCATTCCCTGCTCTTCTAAACCGAGCTGTAAGAGACTGGAGGGCTTTGGGAATGAAGAGGCATGGGCTGGTTTCAGTACGTCCCAGGTTTGTCTATTGTACACAGCGAGTGGTAACAATGGGAGGGTTAAGTATCTGATATACACACCAAACCCTGGGACTCAGCTGCAAGTAATTAAAGCTGGCAGTTGGCAGAGAAGAGAGTCAGGCGACTGTAATGGCCGCTCTAAGTTCATACCATAATATTTGGATGATGAATCAGGCTTCTAGTAAACGTGTTGTCATGCTGTTGACCCAAGGCTTTCCCCCCTCCTCTCATTCAGGAAGGGGACAAAAAGAAGAGAGAGAAAGGCTTTGTGTGACCCGACTACCTGTTTTTAATAAGGTTTGCTATTTACTACTACAGCTTTTCTTTAGACCTTACTAAACTCCTCATTTTGCACTTCACTTCCATGTGTTTTTGTCCTCCTGAGGGTGTATTAAGAGTCCAGATTAACCATTTTAAAGGTAATAAAATGCACAGTAAATGTAAATCTGTTTTTTTTTTTTTTTTGACGACGCGGACAGCACAAATCGGATGGAATCTGATCTTTTCAATCCTGATTTTGGCCACTTCCATATGCGGTCCTGAATCAGATGCAGAGGTCCGATGTTTCGCAAGGCAGCCTCATCAGTCTGAACAGTTGCTGGAATTAATGCAACTTTTATGTCACTCTAGATCTATGTTGATATGATTCGGTTCCGGCGGAGGAGTCGCTTGGTGAAAACACGTGTCTGTATCTTTCTCCTCATCCTCATCCTCATTGTCATCTGCTCATTTGCTGGCCTCCACTGCACTTCAACGTAGCCTTTCAGTGGCCTCCATGTTTACATCTGTTGTTGTTTTACAGAAGCAGTTCAGTTCAGGAATGTGACCGGTTCACGCTGAAATCGGATAGGGCCACATTTAAGAAGTAATGTGAACGGCCAAACGAAACGATCAGAACAATAAATCCGAATCGAGCGCTAAGGCTGGCAGTGTGAACATAGCCTAAGAGGTACTGAGGTCAGCCATGAAGAAAAGATGGAGCCTCAGTATGAGTTTCAACCTGTTTGTACAAGTGAGGTCAAGCCTGGGTAAACAAAGATGGTATAAATAATGTCAGTTTCTTAGTGTCACTTTATCAGTTCCTCGTGGCTTTCGGTCTATTTTTTTCCAAACCAAATACATACCGACAGCGATTTGACCTCTGTTACTGTTAAAACGAAAAGCCACCTTGGAGGGGAAATGATGACTTTGGCGTAATGCAGAGCTGGAAACTCATTTGGCTTCTGAACTGAGGCTGTAATTATCATGCATTGTTCACACAGTCTCAGCTCCGTTTGGGTATTTTTGTCATCAGATGCCTTGCCAACCAGGTCATGGATATCGTCTTACAGTTGTACGACCGTTGTGATGAGAAATTGGTCTAAACAAGTGCTTCCTAAACTTTTTTCTAGGGACCCACTTCTACCCACTACATCCTCTTAACCGCCACAACCATTGCAAAGCAGTTCACAAAAAGCCTATCTACAAATCACAGGAAGAGTGCATAAATGAACATTCCTGACCATTTTATGGCCATTTATGCGTCACCTAAATATTACCTTGAATGAGTAAACCACCCATTTTGAAGACATAAATGTCTGATAATAATTCACACCAACATGTGTTGTGTGTTGAATAGTTTTTCAAATGAAGCAAATGCATTTAAGTGGATGTTAATGTTGATCTAATTGTTTTCATTTCCTCTCATCAGTAAAACAATTTAAACATTTTAAATACTTCATTCGTTGTTTTTTCTCTCCTGCTTGAAAGTTTTATGAAATGACTGAAATCGATCCAAACAAAGTTTCCTCTGACCCACTTGTGGGCTGCAACCCTGTCTTTGGGAATCGATGATCTAAGCCAAAAGAAACTTAACATTACAGTAATATCTCTGAAGAAAGCATAACTCTGTACAGTTACAGTAAAGGCATTTTCATGTCGCCACCATCGTCAGAGTTTCATCTGCTCTTCATGCATTACGATGTGATTCATTTTACCAAATAAGCTGTTAAGTTCCTAGAATGATGTCATCTTCATATTCCTCTTATTTGCCCCCCTCCTTCTGGTTTCTCCACAGAGTCAGTTTATGATCTTCTTCCCAGAGAACTGCAGTTTCCTTCCCCCACTCGGCAGAACCCAAAAGTCATGAGTCAAAAGAGCGGCGGAGAGGCAGGGTCTCCCCCTTCAGCTGCTCTATCGTCAGGTAGGATCCTGCTCTTCTCCTTATTTCCCCTCTGTGAGGAGTGGTCATGCCCAACCCCAACAAACACAACCTCAGCAACAGTGTGAAGCTGCAGGCAAACACACACCTGCAGCAGGAAAGCCAATCAGACAAGCAATCTGCTGCTTTGTGATCCTCACATCTCAGTGCAAAAAAAAAAAGTCATGTCATTTAAGTTCAGTCTGAACTAGCCCGCTGTCTGTGCCTGCTTTTACATGTGAACAATGCAGCTGATTTTTACTGACTTCAAGCAAAGCGCCTACAATAACAACTGTGTTGTAATCTCAGCTGCAGCAACAAAATTTAGAATTATTAGGTTGTGTACTGCAGATTAGGAAGTATTCGAACCTCTTTACTGTTTTCCACAGTGTGTGTGCACTTGTACAGATTCAATCTACATCCACACTAATACGTTTTCATTTTAAAATGAGAACAACCTCCATCCACACAATTGTTTTAGCAAAGTTTCAGAGTTAATCTCCGTCCATTTCGACACGTATATCACACGACCAGCTGTGAGACGTCGCTGGACATGGGAATTGTCGCAATTTGCTCGATTAACAGCTCACCTGCCATGAATGTAGTCAGCGGTACCTTGATAAAATGCAGAATTTAGCCAAGATGACAAGGACAGAAATGTCCGTAACTTGGTATCCATGTCGGATTAACAGCTGAAAGTCGAGGCTAACATCTTGTTTACCTGCCGGGAAGGATCATGTGACACGGTCTTGACGAATCAGGGGAATGCAGCCGCGTAGGTCATCATTTCCAAAAGTCTCTCTTTCTGTCCATCCACACTACAACACAGTTTCCAAACTAAAACAGGGTCAGCAGTGTTTCCAAAAGTCCTAAAACACCAGAGTAGCGTAAACGTAGCAAAAGTTATGCTTTTTAAAACAAAAGCGTATTAGTGTGGACAATTTAAGAGTAACTAATAGTCTGATCCAGCTGTCACACAGTACACTGTAACGGTGAATGAGCCCGATTAACACAAGATTTCATTCTAACGTTCTCAGTAAAAAAAAGTTGTTTTAACTTTTTTTTTTTTTTTTTCAGTGTAGATAACTGTGAAGACCCATGTGTTTGTATTCAGCCTTGTGTTTATTTTGCTCTGTCACATTAGCAGAGAAACACAGAGGTCCAGAAATTAGATATATTTTTAATGGCTATAACTACCAGATGTTCAGCTGTGGCTGGTTTTTGCGGTTGAAAAGCTTTTTAATGTACAAACTTAGCTTGTTTTATTTAGCGCTACAGGAAATTAATGACATCTTGATCATGTTGCTTGTGGTGAGGAACGATGTCAAAGGGTCACTTGGGTCTGCTGATTTAGGATTAAAAGTTTTAAGCCGCATAATGATTAGACAGAGTTAACTTCATTGGAAACGTTTGTGTGTTTTATTAAAACGAACCAAAGGGCTGTCTGTCAGTGCAGAATAACACAATAGGGTGAGTCGACAATGTGTACACAAAACAAAGGCGTAAAGGTTCCGAGAATCTTTAAGATCTCAGTATTTTATTAAGGAGAGCTGAGTCATATTTCCTTACATTTGTCTCAATGTTCATGTGAAACAAATGTGTCCTGCTAAGTAGTTTTGAATATTAGAACGCATTTTAGTCACAGTCCACTTCTGAAAACCGTCCAGAAAAGAATAATTAAGTCCATTTGTGAGTCTACTTCACCGATGCTCCCTTTGAAGCACTGATTACAGCCTATAAAATTGCTGCTAACATGGAGCAGGTTGTGCTGAAAAATGACTCTAACATCACCTCTTTTTTTTTTTTTTTTTGTTATCTCATACTTCAAATCTGAAGTGAAAATTGTGTCTCTTTTTTTAAAGGCTTCACACTGACTTTTAATTGCAGTAGTTGGCAGGACAGTGTTTTGTAATGATTTTTTCTTCATTTGCAGCATTGCTACAACGGAAAAGAGAAAAGAACATGACCTACTTTTTTAATTTTACAATTCTTCAAACCCTAGCTTTGTCCAACTCAAATGAGCATGAATTAACTCTAACCCATCACCCACACACTTGAGGTAGACGTACAAATAACCGAACCCTCTCTGCAACAAAATCCACATTGACTGAGTTACAATTTGATGTTTTGAGACTGTGATTATTTATGTCCATATGTTTTACACTTGTTCAGAGTAAGAAAAAAATGCCTCCATTTATTTTCTGTGCCTCTCTTTCTATCCAACTGTGTGTTTTGCAAACTAATGAGTCACCAAACAACCCAGAATGTCAACAGCAGTCTAACTCCTTTTGCCGTCTTCAGCTTAACCACACTTTTCCCCACTTTTCGTCCAGTTCACTGTAACTACTTACATGCCTTTGACATTACAGTTCACGTCAGCATGCTGGAGCAACAGCTTTTTTTTTTTAAAACAAAGAAAATACTGTTGTTTTTTTTTTTTTTTTTTAAATCTGAATACAGTTTTACTGTTCAGCTCTTATTGCTCATTCGCTGTCTCATTTTTATTCCAGGAAGTTCCCTCTGAAGCAGGGAGTGTCTGCATATAAAATGGTCTGCAGTTCTCTGCTTCATAGGTCAGAAGCTTGTTTATTTTGTCTCTGTGGCTACGTTCAGTCCCAGCGAAATTATCTGAATTAAAAACAATAACTAAAATGCTCCAATATTTGGCATGCATCAACTTGAACATATTACTCTTTTGAACTTCCCTCTTCATTTCATTATTTTGGCACATTTTTCAGCCAATTCAACATCAGCAAAATGCTAATATTAATTATAGATTTGCTATCAAATTTTTATTACACCATCACCGTTACAAATCTATAACACCCATAGCGTATTAGGACCAATTTGGGTAAAAAAAAAAAATGCCACTGCAGGGGAGGAGTTAATATTCAGAGAAAAAACTCCAAGATTAAAGTCACAAATTTAACTGAATATGCACTGACATTATGAAGTCCTCAATGTGCGAGGAAAGAAAAGATACATTTCCCAGAGATTAAAGTGTTTTTTTTGAGAAAGGTTTTTTTCCTTGAAATATTACCCTCCCTCCCCTGGCCTGGATTTTTTAAAATCTAAATTGGCCCTAATATGTTATCGTACAAATCTTACCTCAAAGTCTCACCTTTACTTTGCTTCATGTAATGTACATTTACAAATTTAATATCAAAAATGCACACACGTCAGCTCCAGTGAAAAGGGGGAAATTTTAAATACTTAACAAAAACAGAGAAATAAACAATCATAACCAAAATTTGCTGCTTAAATGGGACTGCTAGCCAACAGTGATTGAGATGCCTTTATTAACTGTGTGATTATTTGCACTGTAGATACCATGTCCTCTTCTATGACCATGGAAGGCCCCCGCAGTGCTTTTTCCACCTCTTCCAGCTCCAACATGCATTCCAGTCCTTCGGCCAGTGACCAGAACCCGGTTCACAGTGGCAATGTGGACCCAGAGGACGGCAGAAGCGGCAGAACCGGATCTGAAGCTGTTGGGGTGGAGAGCGGTAGCAGTAACACTAATGGCAGCGGCGGTGGTACCTGCAGGGTTGGCGGTGAGGTAGGAGGAGGAAGAGGAGTAACATCACAGGAGGTGCAGCCACATCACCAGATGACCCCGTCTAAACGCAGGACGGTGCTGAACATCTCTCCGCCTCCACAAGACCTGTTTGACGACAGCCGTATGTCCTGTCAGGATGAAGCGTCGCTGGACTCGGAGCAGAGTAACAGCATCTGGATGGACGACTCTCTGTCCAACTTCAGCATCATGAGCGCTGCCTCTTATAACGACAACACAGAGGTGCCTAGAAAGTCACGCAAACGTACGCCACGCCAGAGGCCTGGTCCTAAGTCTGTGTCAGTACAGGAAGCCAGCATGGACGTGTTTGATGCAGACAGCGCCAAAGGCCCACACTTTGTCCTCTCACAGCTCGGCCCTGACAAAACTGGACCAAAAGGAAGGTCTGTGGAAAATAGATTTCGTTATATTTGAATATATTTTGTCAAGTATGTTTTGTTAAAGAAGAGGATTTAAAGATGTAGGACCAAAGGATATAGTCTCCGTTTTCATTCAAGAATAACAACGCAGGAAATTACAGCAAGTAATAACCAACAAATACAAACACACTCTTTACACACCCACCCTCCCATTCTGCTCGGTACGTGTCATAAAAGTTGCAATGAGAAATAATAATAAAAACAAGACAAAAGGAGAAGTTGTAGTAGAAGTAGTAGACAGTCGACTACACAACGAGCCTCCACTAAGTTTTGTTTCTTAGGTAACAGACGAGGGACGACTAGATTGTAATGTATTGTGTTACTCTGTTTTTTCAGAGTGAAGCTTTTTTGTTTTCAGTGTGAAGGTAACGTCTTTGAGCCGCATCTTCAAAGTGGGAAGTTCCTTATTCCAGAAAGTCAGAATTACTTTTACATTACTTTCTTTTTGCTGTAATTGCACTGTATGAAAGAAGAGCTTGAAATATATTTTGTAACACTTTTTATTACACGGCTGTGTTGAATACAGCTGTGATTGGTCAACAGTGTTATTCTGTGTTGGGTAATTTCTGTAAAAAAGACACGCCGCTATGCTTTACGCGAAGAAACGTAAAAGTGTTACTAACTTTATACATTTATTAGCATCGCTACATATAGCCAACTCACGAGTGTCCTTTACTGGCTGAGAAACGTCTCCAGAGGGGGAAAGCGATGGCAACGCTGACTCTCGTTGTGCTTCTATATTTATTATCAATTCTTTTCTTTGACTCTGAATGTTGTTTTTTATGGCAGCAGGTTGTGGTGATAATGGTCGCTCTGTGACAAGCTTCAGCCAGTGTTGTGTTTACTGTTTCCAGCATTTACAGTTCACTACCTGTCCTTCCATATGCTTGGTTAGTGCAGCTAGACGAAGCTCTGAGGGCAGACTCAAAGCTACAGTGTCTCACTACTGACTGTAGTGGTACAAAGTAGTATTACAGGAGTGTCAACTCGTGCCTGGCTGATTCTTCAGTACATATCTCTGCTATACAATACACTTATAGACATATTTGGCATAATGTCAAAACACTCTCGACACATTGACACTCTAATGATAATTTTAGGTCATTTTTGAATATTTAAAAATATTACAAATAACTTCTTTAATGCCCTTTACGTTATTTTAACACTATGTGCACTGTTAGCCTCTTTAGTAGGTACTATCACAAAGCTCTATTTTATACAAAACTCATTCCAATTGTCAGATTAACTATTAGGAAATGACACATTGTACAACAGATGGAAATCCTCAACAAACTACTCTGGCTCCAAATTTCCCACCACACTTTGACTGATGCAGAGCGGTTAGATCAGAGCAGAGGGAGGGGCAGGATACTGAAGTACAAACAATGGTCAGCCACAGTGAATCACAGAGCCTCTCTCAAAGACCTAGGATAAGCAGAGCAGATTAAATAAACAGATAACTTTGAACGCTTTAAGAGCTGGGGATAGAATATGCTTGGTTGATGGCGGGCCTCTTAACCCAGCATTGCACAGAGCACCATGGCAACTACAACACGGTTTCAACTACTGGAGCGATTCTGCAGCAGATGTATATACACAGACATGCACTATATCATGTTGTGTCATGGGTTTACCTCAGTAAATAGGGGCAGTACAGAACCTAGTGCCAACAGCAGCGTAGACCAGCGACTATGCTTAAATGCACAGAATGTTACAGTTTTTATTCTGGAAAAAAATATTCCTAATATGCTGTTTACATGACTATAATAATCCCTAACATGATATCCAAGTCTTTCATAATATTTAAAAGTATGTGTAGGTGTGTCTCTCCTTCTGACCAGAAATGTGGGCTTTTGTTTTGCATCTCTTCCCCAAACCTGCAAACTGTTGTCTTGTTGACCGTAAACAGGCAAGAGGCCACGTGTCGCAAACTGTGATAAAAACCCCAATAGAGATGCATATTCTGAATGCACTTTGTACCAAAGGCTGACAGTTTTTCGGGAATCCTGTTCTATTTTATTCTAATCCTATTCATCACGTGATCGGGATGGGACAGGAAAAAAAAGGTCCACAGGAATGGGCGGGAGTGGGATATATAAATAACGCATTTCTAATATGAACATTGAAATGAAATGCAGCCAAAAATCACTTCATTTACGAAATGTGAGGTTTCAGAGGTGACAGAAAATCACTGTTATTTGCTTTGTAAAGCAATAATGCCAAACACGTTCAACCAAAACTGTCTGTGTTGCAGTTCTCAAGATGATCCTCAGATAACACATCACAAAGGAGGAACTCTTTCAACGCAGTACCCACAGAAGAGTGAGGGGAAGGAGCTGAAGATCCTGGTCCAGCCAGAGACTCAGCACAGAGCTCGCTATCTGACTGAAGGCAGCAGAGGGTCAGTGAAGGACCGCACTCAGCAGGGCTTCCCCACTGTAAAGGTAACTGTTAAACCCCTAAAACAACCTTTATTTCTTCTTTAGTAAAAAACCCTCGAACCTTGAGCGAGTATTTTGCACTTTTGGGTCATTTATCCATCACGCTCTAGTACGTAAAGGCCTTACTTAATCCCCTTATTGCAGGAATTTGAGCAAACCACAGCTATTTAGTATAATTGTGATATGTGATATGTGTGCCATAAATAAAATTACATTTCTTCTTCTTCTTCTTCTTCTTCTTCTTCTTCTTCTTCTCCTTCTTCTCCTTCTTCTTCTTCTTCTTCTTCTTCTTCTTCTTCTTCTTCTTCTCCTTCTTCTTCTTCTCCTTCTTCTTCTTCTTCTTCTTCTTCTTCTTCTTCTTCATTATTATCTATACTGTATGTGTAGGAATAAACTATTATTAGCCTTGTTTCCGCTGTTTCCTCCCACTATGTTCAAATGAAGCCTACATCCTGTGGTCACAGGAGCTGCCATGTTGCTTGAGTGACACAATTTGGAGGCAGAGTTTGCCACATCCTCCGACTGGCCGGCTGCCTTATTGGTTTCTGGCTGCACCTCTGACAGATTCTGGACCACGATTGGTCATTATCGCTGTCAATCACCTATTTTTTTTAACATCAAATAACTTATTGAAAGTAAACTTGACAACTTGAACACAAATCAGTCTTCCTGAAATCTACCTAAAAAGACCGACATTGGCGTTTATTTGATGTGTACTTTGAGTTTTTAGTTTGGCTGATTTCCCATTGAACAACATGAAGGGGGCGGGATTTCTGACCTGTACTGCAGCCAGCCACCAGGGGGATATTGAGATGTTTTGGCTTCACTTTTGAGGAGCTGTCACTGTGTCCATCTTTTATGTATACAGTCTATAGCTTATACTATACTAGTAGCATAAAATGAACAGATAATAACAATTAAATTGTTAAAAATAGCATTTTAAGTGTCCAAATGGAAAGGGCTGCTTGTCTAAGTAGAGATGTTCAATCACATTTGTTTGTAGTTCAATACTGATTATCTGGTAATCCCAGCTCTAACCCCATAATTGTTTGCAAAGGACAAACTCAAATATATTTGCCCATTCTTCCTCAATAACAGAATTGTGCCATCATGAGGGCAATGAGCTCAACCTGAGTCACTTAGGAGCGAGGAGACATGAAATAAAGCAAATAAGAGGCAACGTCTGTCTATCATTTTGACATTAACTTAGTCAGTTTGTTGTTCATGCTGGGAGCATATCTGTCAGGAACAGCAGATGGTCCTACATGTTGAAAACAATAGTAACAAACTTTACTAGTGCCCACCTTTGAAAAACCACATTAGACCACACAAGAAGATTGCAAAGCAAGGGATAATGATGAGAGGCTGTAAATGAGCATGTGAGGCTTGATTGTTTAAAGAGAAGATGCCAAAACATAGTTTGGAGAACACATTGAGGGCATCTGCTGGACAGGTAGGGCAATGCAATGTGCCAGGATCTATAAAGAAAACATAAGAGACACAGAAACAGCTTCAGTCACTGGCGCAGCTTTTTTAGAATTAAAAAAAAATTGATTAAAAGCGTCCTCCACTCAAAAAATACGTGTTTTCAATGTTTGTTCAGTTTGAAACTTTGAGGGTTTTCTCACATTCAACTGATGAAAGAGAACCAAATGTCTGAATTTAAGGGGTGGACCAACCAGCAGGATTTGTGTGGCGCTAATCGTGATGTAGTCTGCAAATTTTACAAGTGTGATATGGAAAACTGAAGCCATCAGAACACAAACTGAAAGCGGACTTTTAGGGAAGCAGGAAATGCATCGTTTACAGCAGATAAAATTAACAATATTTATATTCAGGGATTCCAGATTTTTCAGTGTTGGTGGTGAAGAAGATGTCAATTAATGTCTTTTTTAAGGCAAAACATACTAAACTCAAATTATTATTCAATGCAGAGTATTTCATTATGTCTTATAACATGACTGAAGGTGATTCTTTAAGTTTAAAATATACATACTTGCCTCTTGTGCTGCATCTTACTGTCTCTGTCATCTATTTAATGTCTTGTTCCTTGTCTTTTGTCTCTGTTGCAGCTGGAGGGGGTGAACGAGCCAGTGGTTCTGCAGGTGTTTGTGGGTAATGATACCGGACGCGTGAAGCCTCATGGGTTTTATCAAGCCTGCAGGGTGACTGGACGTAACACCACCGCCTGCAAGGAGGTGGACATCGATGGTACAACTGTCATCGAGGTGTCTTTAGATCCAAGCAACAACATGACACTGGCGTATGTAGATTTTTAAAAATGTTTTATTTTTACACTGAAAACGATGAGGTACAGCTCTAATAAACAATGTCATTTTAATAGGTTAGACTATAAACTCTGTTTTTTCCTTTTTGTCCAGTTGCAAATCACAAGTTATTTCAGTAAGTTAATAAAGAGATGGGCTGCAGTGTTCATCAGCAACTAAACCCTGTATTGACATTCTTCGTTAAATCATTATTATATGAGACGTGCTTAATGATAAAGAGCTGCTAGTTCAGTAAAAATCCATTTTTGATTATGTTGTTAGTTTCCAAATAAACCTTTTCTCTCCGTGCAGGGTGGACTGTGTTGGGATCTTGAAGCTTCGTAATGCAGATGTGGAGGCTCGCATTGGTGTGGCTGGATCAAAAAAGAAAAGCACACGTGCGCGGCTGGTGTTTCGAGTCAACATCCCCCGTCCAGATGGATCAGTGCTCACATTACAGGCTCCATCATCTCCAATCTTGTGCAGTAAGTGAATCGTCTCATGCATGAACTCAATGTGTATGGATACGCTATTTTATAACTTGATATATTGTCTGAAATGAGAAAAGTAAACATGTACTATATGTTGTGGATACTTGAAGACAACATATATTTATGAAGCGTATTGTACGTATTCTTCTTTCCCTATATTAAATCAGTTTCAACAGTATGAAGGGACAGAAACAGTTGGCCGACCTGTAACCTAGTAGGTTAATAATTGCCAGTGTGCACTGAGCTATTTTCTTCTCTTTAACAGGAGAGGTCCTATTTCCACAGTTTAATATAGCCTGAGGTCACGAGATTCTTGTCTTTTGATGTTGGCATTTGGACACAATGTGTAAAGATTCCTTTATAGTCAAGTGTTGTATATGCAAACTATGAGGGTGTGGTTGGTTTCAAAAAACAGGAAAGACGCTTAGGGCCATAAGAAAGTTTCTTTGTAAGTGGATTTGGGAGAACTGCTTGGAAAGAGACAAGGGGAGAAAGAGAAGGAAAGGACAAAACAATAGAGGTGTGTGGACCTCTATTGTTTACACAGAGCCAGCATGCAATCCAGGGAAATATCTTTCCACAAAAAAAAAAAAATAGTAATCCCCCCTGGCATCTGTGTATGTGTGTGTGGGATAGTGAAAAAAGGGGTGTGAAATGGCAAAGGGAGGGGGGAGTTTTTTGAGCTTTTTAAAGCCCCTTTGGGCCTGTGAGTTGTGTTCAGTATTTTAACTGTTAACTGTGTCCTTCCTCCATCTTAGCCTTTATTTAATTTGGGTTTTTTTTTTCATTTCAAATGTTCAATAAATCTGTCTGTGTGAGTTTCATTCATTAAAGCAGTGGTTCTCAAAGTGGGGTCCACAGACTCCTGGAGGTCTTCAACTCATCGCCAGGGCATCTGTAAAATCATTTGTTATAAATTATTAAACTATGCTGTATCTTTCAAAGTGCATATCTACAGATGGAGACCGTTTGTGCTAATAAAACAAGCATATTGTGTCCATTACTCCCGTGTTAGCTTTGGCCAATAGAACCTTGTGACACATCATGTCAGTCTGTCCTGAAACACTCACTTCACTCAGGATGCAACAAACCACTCCTGCTGCCGCTTAGTCTTGCTTATTATTCTTCGCCAGCTACAGCTAACTGTTGAGCATGGAGAAATACATTCTAAAGTCTCAGGCGTAATTACTATGACGTGTTCTGTAACACTGTTATGATAACTCCTGTCATGATTTGTTCAGAGATTTGTGCCAGTAATTTGAAAAAAAACCCAAAACATTTCCTCCCCTCTACGTAAGGGTACCTAGAACCCAACATCTTGAGAATCCCTGCGCTAGAAAATCTGTGAAAACTACACTCAAATATTACATAATAATCGTATAAAACTCATGTCATATATTAGTCGTCAGTGTCAGTGCTTCTGTTGCCTGTTTTGATGAATCCGTGCGCTGTATCTGCTCTCGCAGCTCAACCCGCAGGAGTGCCTGAAATCCTGAAGAAGTCACTACACAGCTGCTCAGTGAGAGGTGGAGAAGAGGTCTTCATCATTGGCAAGAACTTCCTTAAAGACACTAAAGTCATATTTCATGAGAACGTTTCTGGTAAGAGACCAGACCTTTTACATTTCATTGTCACAGACATTGCAGGTATATATATTCTGAACATTTTAAAACATGCTCCGTGTTCTTCAGATGAAACATCGTGGAAAGCAGAGGCTGAAATCGACATGGAGCTGTTTCACCAGGTAAAATGTGACTGTACTTGTGTTATTTTCGTCCAAACGATTTGTATGGGGCATTAGATGTAATCATCTTAAATGGCTGCTGGTTCAAAGGTTTGAGTAGTCTCATTGTGTTCTGACCTAATTACACACCGTCTTTGAGGCTCTGTGAGTGTGTCTCAACAAGCCGTTAAAACCTTTGGCCTTGTAAACAATCAGAAATAGATGAATCTGCAGCCATTAGAGAAGCTTCTTATGTCTAGTTTACTGGTTATCCTTTTTGTTAAATGTTGGAGTTTTCATATAAACAAAGAGTTTTGTTTACCTTCAGTGTTTTTGACTGAAACGTTGAGTATGTTGTTTTTCTTTTACAAGTTTACCTAGATTCTTTATGTTGTTTTTTTTTTTGCCTACTGTACATACTATGAATTCTGTAGTATTTCATAATGTTATGTTATGACCGTATCTCTTGTATCATTATCTCCAAGAACCACTTGATCGTCAAGGTTCCTCCGTACCAGAACCAGGCCATCAGCTCTGCAGTTTGTGTGGGGATCTACGTGTTGACGAATGCTGGGAGATCACATGATGTCCAGCCGTTCACCTACACTCCAGATCCAGGTTTGTTTAGAGGAAATTCAGTTCTTGTCTAAAGTTTGTCTTTTGTCTCTGTGTCCATACAATCCATTAATTGTGACCTTAAAATGTAATCATGTAATTTTTTTTAGATATATATCTCCTTACTGAGGGTGAAAAATAAGATATTTACATCTATTGTCTGTAATGAAACCTCACAAGAGGGACAATCTGCTCTCTTGGCTTTATACTTTGTAATTTTTTTAGACAACCTTAATGTTAGGGAGCGGAGTACACCTCCTTCATGAAAAGAGCGTTTGCCAATTTGTTTAATAATACATTTTTCACACAAGAATGATGAAGTGACTTTTTTTGCCGTTGTCAGTGTTGCTCAACACCACCCCCTGCAGTTCATTATGCTCATAACAAGTGTTTATGTAAACTCATACACTCTTTACTCAGCGCAGAAATCCTGATTCAGAGCCATCATTCTTCATCTTTTGTTTCTTGAAAAATCCTTTGGGAGCCTTTGTACAAAACTTTGAAGCATTTTACAGTTTCTCAGGCTACACTGAGTGCCTTCCTGTACGTTTACATAGATGTTCTTGCTTTATGGACTCATGTACATTAAAATTGATTCATATTTGCTCTTACAGCAAAAACGGATGTTTCTGTGAAGAAAGAGATGCCCTCTCCAGCCAAGTCTTGTTCTTTTGATGAACAAATCAATGGTTTGTCCTTGACTTTATATTATTACAAGTATGCTTTGTTATATATGCACTTTGCTCCTATTTGTTGTGTTATTTTTGCTGTTTTTGGAGGTATGTGTTGTTATTTAAAAACATTTAAACATTATCAACTTCTTATTTCTCAGTTGACTGCTTCTTGCATTAATATCTGTCTGCAATAAAAAAATAGATATATAATTTTTGTTTGCATCTACAGCTTTAGACAGTGCCTTGATGCCCTCGATGTTGCCTTTAGTAAAGACAGAAGAAGTCACTCCGATGGAGGTCACAAGCAACCTTCAAAACTCTGGAGTATTTAAGGTGAGCTATCAACCTGTGTGGCCTTCTTCATAACTATAACTGAACTTAGTAAAAAAGAGAAGTCATCCTTTATCTTCTGTTTTGTGTTGACAGCAGACTGGTGACCTGTGTCAACAACAGCAGAGCCCAGACATGAATACAGGCCATCTAAATAAGAACAGACCCTTCTCCAGCAGCCTCTCTCAGCCTGCAGGCGACCCTGACAAAGGCCAGCCTCCTGTTTTTACCAACACAGAGACCTTAAGCACTATCCAGAAGCAGGACATTGCTGCCCCCACCTCCTTCTCTGTGCCAGCAGATTCTCTGCTCCAACAGGGCTCACAGCAGTTTCTCCTGGAGCCCAGAGAAGGCCTCGGGCAGGAGAGGCCTGGCAGCGGGTCTGGAGCTGTGGGCAGAATCTGCGGAGAACCTGCACCCCAGATGTTCCCCCCTGATGAAGTGGCCCAGTTGGAGGAGGCAGTGAGACAGCTTAAAGCCAAAGGGTTTTGTAATTTACCACTTCAGCCTGACAACTCAATGGCCAAACAACAGCAACAGCACATGCAGCATCAACAGCATATTCAAAAACAGCAAATTCAACAACAACAGCAGCAACAGATTCAACAACAGCAACTTCAACAGCAGCAGCAGCAGCAGCAGCAGCAGGTTTTGGAGAATCTGCAGCAGCAGCTGTTTCAGTCACAGATCCAGATGCA
>JAPQRN010000018.1:25857411-25868301 GCA_037367275.1 Coranthus polyacanthus
GGTGAAAAGAAATCCATTTGTTTGAGTAGCTTGTAGTTTCACTGTTTCTCCACGAGATGGCCTCATTTTCATTCATCGTGAGATCAGTCTGGGCTGCAGCCTGTGCTCAACACATGCTGTGTTTGCTCAATTTAACTGAATTAGCATTGAGTAATTTTCATTTGTAAAGATGCCGCAAATAGTCAAGAAGCTTTGGAAACTCCCTTAAGGCACATGGACCCTCGGCTGTGAAAAAAAAGAGAGAGACAAGGTATAAAATCTGAAATTAAAGCCTGTGAATGACGTCCCGAAACATCTAAACTAAGCTTAACATCCTTTTGGCAAAATTAAGATGAATAAAGGTGTTTTGTGAGCAAAGTTGTGCCCGAATGTCAAATGTATAACTTTGCGCAGAGTGACAACTGAAGAGGATAAAATGGAAGCTTCTCCCGTCGCCTACATGCTTAAACCATTTAATATGTACACTGACATGGTCACACTGTTCAAAATTGAGTCTTCTAACCCATGGCATTGTGAAGACATTGACCATGACATTTGGGAAACCTGACACCCAATACAAAGTTTAACCCAAACGTCAAATTGATCACATTGCGCAGAGTGACAACTGGCCACCAGTGAAACGTCTTCAGTCACCTCCACGTTGAAACCATTTAATATGTAAACTGAGAAAGCCAAATGTCAACTGTATCACTTTCTGCACAGTGACGAGCGGCTACATTGAAAACCTCTTCAATCGCCTTCATGCTGACGCCATTACATCCTTAGTATGAGCGAGTCACACTGTTCCAATTTGAGCAATTGTAGCCCATGGCATTGTGCAGATATTGACCATGACATTTGGGAACCTTGACGTCCAACACAAAGTGACACTCAAATGACAAATGTATCACTTTGCGCAGAATGACAACTGGCCACAATTAAAACTCCTTCAGTCGCCTTCAGGTTGACACTGTTTAACCTTTGAGAGAATGTGAGTTCAAATGTTATGAAATGAAACGAAAATGAAGTGTTTCAGTAAAAGAAGCCTCAGAAGAGCTATAAGGACAAGCCGGCTGTAATAATAAGTTGTGTAAACAGAAAGAACAAAAACACACTGCTGAGACAAGGAAACAAGCTGAATGGATCAGATGTCTACCTGAATGAACACCTGACTTAACGAAATGCCGACTTCGCTTCTTGAGAAAGCAGAAGATTCAGCGTACGTGGACGGCAGACCGCAAAATCTTCATAAAACTCAACAGATCCCCTGATTAGGCAAAAATGCTTGTGGCCAGAGACATGGAGGAGTCGGACAAATACCGTTGAGTCCAAAACAACAACACATGAAGGTAATGAAAAGACAAATGTCTACGCGAATGAACTACGTATATTCATGTCAAGTACTGAAATAAATCATTCATCTCCACCTGGAGGTAATGAGGATCCGTTCATAAAAAGGACTGTTGAGTATGATAAAGTAAGACTGAAAACTTCTGAATATACCGAGCATAAGTCACTTGACGGGGAAAATGATATTGACCCCAAAAATACATTTTTCAACAGTATCATGAACAACTGCAGCTTCTACACTGATGAACAATTTAATATGACGGTAAACACAGATAATAACATTTATCCACTTCAACAGCAGAAACCTATATGCTAATTTCCAAAGTATCAAAGAATATTTAAGACGATTCAAGAAACCATTCAATATAATAGCCATATAAGAGACTTGGCTCAGCCCTGAGAACAGCTTGGACTTTGTATTGAATGGATATGAACTGACGTATATGAATAGGAAGAATACTGGACATATAAAGAGTCCAATAAAATAATATGGTAGAAAACAAAACTATATAGATAGTCCATGGATAAAGGGATTACAAAAGGCCTGTAGTAGTGTAGTATAGAAATAAAGAGGTAGAAAGTAGATATAAAAGAAATATAAAACATGTAGAAATATGTTAACTAATATTATGAGGATAAGTAAGAAATAATATTGTAATAAAATATATATAAAAAACAAACTACAGGCATGTTTCTTTACCAAAATACTAGAGATACTTTGTTGACAGATTAGAAAAATGACAGATAGTCAGAATGGATTCAGAGCAAACAGATCGACATCTCTTGCTGTGATTGAATTAATAGAAGAAATTACACATTGTATGGACAGCAAAAGTATGCATTTGAAAGAACTGAACTAAATAAATCTAGGTCATGTTCTATTCCATGTGATTTATTACAACTTCTCATACGAAATGTAAACAAACAAGCACTCAAATTAAAATAAAGAAATGTTTTCTTTAATAAAAAAAAGCGTTTTATCACATCTTTTCACCAGGCAATTTTATCTGAATATATGGCCCATTTTACCTGATTATAAAATGGGCCTGAGGGTAGTATTGTTAACAAACAATCAAATCAATAGAGGTGACAAGACAAAGACATTTTGGAGGCTTTAATTCGTGCGCAATGGTATTTTTAAACATTTTTTGCTTGACTTCACCCTACTCCTCGTGTTTCTTTCGATGTTTTGATTTCCGACAGTCCGGCAAACGCACCATCAAGTTCTCGCGTTTTTGCGGCGCGTGCGCGTTCGTTGATCTTTCTGAACGCAGCGGCGAGAACATGGCTGACGTTACAGCGGTGGACGGAGAGAAACTCAGCAAAAAGTGAGCTTATTCTCACCTTTAACCGCATTTCAGTCACTCTCTAGCCTTAACCCAGTGTCGTTTTCCTCAGAGTTTTAAGTGTGCAATCTATATGTTAGGTTTAATTTGGCTACACCGATGTTGCTAAATATTACATCAGGTCAGAGGATGGTAACGAAGCAAGGGTTCCATATGGAGGCACATTATAAGCCTACATATCCCAAAAGTCAGTTCGTGTGTGATCTCGGTAGTTGTAGTTTTACACGCAGTCGTCGCCTGTCTCCGTTATGTGTTTTGTAAACTTGTAAAACTACAAGGTCCAGAATCCATTTGAAGGAACGTCCTCTGCACATTGTTAATGTGTTCTTTTGGTTTCTTTTTGGGTTCATTTCCTCGGTTCTGCGCTATATATATGTTAATGTGTGCTATTTTATTTTAGCAGAGACATAAGTAGGTGTGTATGCAACGTTTTTGTAGTTACGTGAAAAATATCTTATGTTGAGTTGTCCTTCTGTCCCCCAGACTTTGCTTGGTTAATGTGGTTTCTACATTGTTTTATTTTGTGTTTTTAGGTGTTTGTGTCGCTCACTTCGTGTTTGATTATTTAGTTTGCTCGTTTGTTTACTTTTGTGGATTGTATGCCTTTTGTATTTGTTTATAACACGTACTAAGGTGAGATTTTCTCAACTGCACTCATTTTCCTGTTTCTTGTTTTCTTTTGGTTTGCTGCCATTTTTCGTGCAAACTAATTCAACAACAATAAATAAACAATCCCACATTAATCCTATCCTCCTAATATGTACAGTCTATGGGCTATCCAAAGTAACAGTGAAACTATCTCTCCGTTTTCTTCTCTATTTAAACTGTATTGACTGTTATTTCATCATTTAGTTTAGAGCTGCATTGACTAACTTAACTATTTTAATAATCAGTTAATACCTTTTGAGGCATTTTTAAGAATAAAAATCAGAATATCCTGTTTACAGCCCCTTCAATATGAGTATTTTGTCATTTCTTTTCTCCTCTATCTGAACTGAATCTTGACTGATCTTTGTCTTGCCAAATTACACATTTGAAGCCATCATGAATTATTTTCTGGAGTAGATTGGTTTTATAGACAAAGTACTCAAGAAAATAATTGGCACATTACTTGACATTCGAACTAATTGTTAGTTGCAGCCCTAATTTACATGATGTGACTTCTCTGACTGTTATAGTGCAGACTCCTTTTTTCTTAACAGTGTTGTGTGGGTCAAAGACAGCTATACACTGTGTTTGTATATCTATTTTCTCAGGTCTGTCTGCTGACTGTGGTAGCTCAGCATGCTGTGTCTGGTCAGGGCAGCCAGGCAGCAGCTGTGCCAGGCCTTTGGGGTCAGTGGGCAGTGGTTAAAATATGCACCCCCGTGTACAGTTGCAGTCCCAGCTCAAATTTACGGGAACCGTTGGAGAGGTGACAAAAGGTTGGTAGCTTTTCCATTACAGTGAGAAAAACAACCAACCTTTTGTCATCAGTGCACATGTGGACTCCCTTCCCCCTTTTTATGAGTGTTGTACCTCATTGTTATAAGTAGATGTAGTTTTGACGTTGTCTTTACAAGCCTCAGACAGAATAGAGTGAAAATGTACTGTGTGGTCATCGCATGCGATCGTTAAATATATGTCATCAGCACGGACACTCTTCATGAAATGTTTAGTCATAGTTAACTTTTGATCCTTCTTTGATTCTCTTTTCTTATCAGTGAGCTGAAGAGACGAATGAAAGCCGAGAAGAAGGCGGCTGAGAAAGAAGCAAAAGTTAAGGAACAGGTGGAGCAAAAGAAGGAATCTAATGACCAGTCGGCGCAGAACGCCAGTCTTCTGGATGAAGAGACGCTTGATCCAAATGTGAGGATTTTTTTCCCACTGTATCGTCATTTTGCTGTATACTGTATATAATAAACCTTTAAGGGTTGTATAAATACAGTCCTCCACTTCTCTTCAACGTAGCAATACTTCAAGATCCGCACCCAAGCCATCCAGGAGCTGAAGGGCACAGTGGAGGACCCGTACCCTCACAAGTACCGTGTAGACCTGTCGCTCACAGAGTTCATTGAGAAATACAATAATCTACAACCAGGAGACCAGTTATCAGATGTTGTCCTCAATGTGTCAGGTAACAAGAATATTTTAATATGTATTGATTTGTAGTAGCATTTAGGCCTTTTTCTGCCGCATGGTACCACCACATTGATTTTTTTGTTAGGTTGGCTTAGGTGGTCCCCAGAATGGCTTGCTTGCTGCACCAAAATCTTATAATGGTAGGGAAAACTCTGCCATATGAGCAGGATAATGTAATAGTGTTAGTGCTTATTAAAGTTTTTGTCCTGCTGGCAGGTCGTGTTCATGCTAAGAGAGCTTCAGGTGCCAAGCTGCTTTTCTATGACCTGCGAGGAGAAGGCGTCAAACTGCAAGTTATGGCAAATTCAAGGTACAGAATGAAAATCACGTTTAAAGCTGTTTGCTTAATACTGTACTGAGATGTAGTCTTGTTGTTGTTAATAATGTACAATCAGCTAAAATATAAAATGTTACCATGATAGTAGAACTTGGTTGCCCTTAAACCTCAGTTTCCTAAATAAACTGAAGTTTCTGCAATTTGAGTTTCTGTAATTTCACTCACAGGGTGAATTCATTTGCGGGTGCGTCCATAGACAAGACTATAAAATAATTCAGGGATCCAGAGGGATCTTGAAGTTTATTGCATGTTGTATCGTAATGCAATAGACCAGAATACAGAAAATAGACCATCCACTGTACACAGTGGATTAAAAATGATAAGAGCGCAACTGATTTTGTGATTGTGAAATTTAGAGCAGCATTATTCTGTTTCTCCTCGTGGATGCTTAACATTCACAGGAGTCATTTTTTCATATCTCTGTCAGGAGCTACAAATCTGAGGAGGCCTTTGTTGCCATCAACAACAAGCTGCGGCGTGGAGACATTATCGGTGTGCGTGGGAACCCAGGGAAGACCAAAAAAGGGGAGTTGAGCATCATTCCCATTGAGATGACCCTCCTTTCACCTTGTTTGCACATGTTGCCCCATCTCCACTTCGGCCTGAAAGACAAGGTAACACTAATAATGCCTGCACATTGTTTAGGTGTGTTAATGCCGTGGGTGTAGTCTGCATTTATGACAGTTGCGTAAAATCACCTCATCACCATCACTTAGCAGCAAAAAAAAAAACATGGTGCTGTTGCAAACGAATACAGCCGAATACAACGAATACAGTAGAAAGTATAATTTCATGTTTCTCTTCTCTCCCCCCTTAGTCCCCCCAGTAGTCAGAGGGAATTAGAAATACAGGCCTGACTAATACTGTACAGACCTGCATCAAATAAAGGCCTATTTCCTTCTGCAGCCTTTTTAGGAAACACAATATGCAGATGTGTTTACGCTGTAAACGATATGACTTTTGCATCAGTTTCTGATGCACCTTCCTTTGTCGAGACATGATGGCAGTTGCTGAATGTTACAGAGGGGAGTTACAGCATGCAGTCACCTTACAAGAAACCTTTTGTTTACTGACACACCTACACTGAATACATGCAGTAATAATTAATGACATTAAATTATTTTCTGCTTTACCTGTTCTGACAAATCAAAATTCCAAAGTGAGAAAGTTTGATCATGCAATAAATACCAGTTTAACAAGTACTGTGTCATCATGGTTCTTTAATCTCCTTTCTTTAAAGTCACACCTGCTTATTGTGAAATTTAAGTTTTCTTTTTATATCACCAAACCTCAACTCAGACTTACTCCTTATTGTCTGTTTTTCTAGGTTCCGTGAACATTGCACTGTATTTTTTGCTTTTAATTTAGCCACGATCGCCTGAGTTGATGAGAAGAAGAAATGTTAAGTGGGACATCTTTTGACTGTATTTTCTTAACCACCTTAAAATCTTTCCTTCAAAGGAAACACGATTCCGTCAGCGCTACTTGGATCTGATTCTCAATGACTATGTGAGGCAGAAGTTTGTAACACGCTCCAAAATCATCACTTACCTGCGCAGCTTCTTGGACCAGCTTGGATTTTTGGAGGTAGGAATTGGTGTCAACTAATGAAATTGACAATATATCATAAGTCTGTAGCTTTAGTGGAAACAATGTGGTTTACACAGCTTTATAATTTAGAAATCTGTGTAAACCACGCTTTTATACAAAAGCACGTTCATAGAAAATCTGCATTTTATTGTAACTTTAGATTGAGACACCGATGATGAATCTTATCCCTGGTGGAGCCGTGGCCCGTCCATTTGTTACTTACCACAATGAGCTGGACATGAACCTCTATATGAGGATTGCTCCTGAGCTCTACCACAAGGTAATTTGCATTCAGGCACCACCATTCTCAGTTATCATTTTGCAGTCTGACCTGTGAACATTTCACTTCTGGTTCTAAATAAACATCTTGCTTTTTCCACAGATGCTTGTGGTCGGTGGGATAGACAGAGTGTACGAGATTGGCCGCCAGTTTAGAAACGAAGGCATCGACCTTACTCATAATCCAGAATTCACCACCTGTGAATTCTATATGGCATATGCAGATTACCACGACTTGATGGAAATTACAGAGAAACTCCTCTCAGGTAAGTCATACCTAACCTTCATCACCCGGATGATGGACAGATTTAAGATTTCACGTCACATTCAGATTTTGGCCTCGAGGGATGTGTCTTCTAAGAAGCCACTGGTTAACCAGCTGGGCCCGCTATTTTAGTCAAATAAAAAAAATGCATATATACAGAATATAGGTTTAGTAAAGAAAACTAGTTTTGAATCATGTTTTGTCTGAGCCGTAGCGCACACAGAAATGACAGCGAGTAGACTGTGAAGAGATATCCCCTGAATTTCACAAAACGTATTAATCCTGTTGCATTAGAGTCACTTACACCACCTTTAACAAAAAGCACAACACCCTTTACAGTAATAGTTTAACATCTGGTTTGAACTGCTGTACCTTTTTGCTGTTCTCAGCTGTTGTCGGGTTAGAGCATAAGTCACTCTGCTCTCCCCTCTGTCCTTAAAGTCTCCAGACCAAGGTTGCCAGATAGATATTTCACCCAAACTATCCCCTCGTGTCTCCTTGAAGAATGTGTGTCTGCTACTATGTTTTCCCTAGCACTGACGTGTTATTGGGCTATATGTATATTTACAGTATTCAACCAATTAATGAAGGACACGCTCACTCCATCGTCTAATTTAGAACAATGAATGCTTTATTGTATTAGTGATATTTAACATTTGCACATCAGGAAGTGATAACATTTGGCAAAAAAGAAACGTGTTGTACCACAACAATTTTTAGACTAAACAGTCACTTGATTTCTTACCGAAGACCAAGAAAGATGCCAATTTGGAAGAGAAAGCTTTGGTGTCAGAAGCAACCAATGGTTAGGAAGCAACATTTGACGACAAAAGACAGATTTTTAGCAATTGCTGTGATCCAGACAGGCCTCTCTCACCACCATGTGGCTGAGGTTCAGATGTGGTCGACATGAGAACGACTTCTGAAACGTATCAGGACACGGGATAAAAAAGTTGAAACCAGCATTATTTCTGTAGAAAAACAGGCCTTCTTTTAACAGTTTACATTCAGAACATCTTCTGAGCGTTTCTCACTCTGAAGTGTCTAGTTTCATCTGTCACAATCACTCAGTCAGTCTCAAGCATGTCATAAGTTGTGCCTCCATCTCAGGCAGCTTTCCACTCAGCTTTGTTCCTAAACTGCAACAGAAATAAAGTGGTTTATTTCTATAAGAGACAATAGTGGTTCTTCTTGTCATATATTTATTAAAAGTATACCTTGATCAAAAAAAATCTACAATGAAAAATTGAGAACTGCTTATCTTAACTCAGTGTTTTTGTCTCTGTTTCAGGAATGGTGAAGCACGTCACTGGAGGGTACAAGGTGATGTATCACCCTGATGGTCCTGAAGGACAGGCCTATGAGATTGACTTCACTCCACCATTCAGAAGAGTGAGCATGACTCATGACCTGGAGAAGATCATGGGAGTCAAATTCCCTCCTACTGACTCCTACGACAGTGATGGCAAGTGTCCCAATGAAATCTGCCTCATATTACATACTTAAACTCACCAAATGTGTAGTATCTGCTTAGCGAGACAGTTCAGATTGATAATGTAATGTGCTCTGAAGTTTAGTTCATTGAGTCAAGTGACCTTTTCTTTTTCCTTATTTTATCTTCAGAGACACGTAAATTCTTTGACGACCTGTGTGCTCAGAAAGGAGTTGAATGTCCTCCACCCAGAACCACAGCCCGCCTCCTTGACAAGGTGCCCTTTTGATGATGACCTTCAGTTTTAAAGTTAATTGCTGTTAGTTATTTAATCTGAGGTCATTACTCATAGTTGCGTTTCCTCACAGCTGGTTGGAGATTTCCTCGAGGTCACCTGTATCAACCCCACCTTCATCTGCGATCACCCTCAAATCATGAGCCCTTTGGCAAAATGGTGAGAACAGCTTTCAGGCTTAAAAACGAAGATTTAAAATGCGATGCCCAGGTTCATCCTGACACAGAACTCACCTTTTGTTACAGGCACAGATCGAAGAAAGGCCTAACGGAGCGTTTTGAGCTCTTTGTGATGAAGAAGGAAATCTGCAATGCATACACTGAGTTGAATGATCCCATTAGACAGAGGGAGCTTTTCGAGCAGCAAGCCCAGGTGTGTATGACAGACCGACGTGGTTGAACCTCCCTCCTTACCTCTCCCTGGCTGTATTTTGATTTTGCTTAAGTGACAAACGGAATTGGTCTTTTTTCAGGCCAAAGCTGAGGGCGACGACGAAGCCATGTTCATTGACGAGACCTTCTGCACTGCACTGGAATATGGACTGCCGCCAACGGCTGGGTGGGGGATGGGCATCGATCGTCTCACCATGTTCCTCACAGACTCCAACAACATCAAGGTAAAGCTGCCAGTCATATCGTGATGCCAGTAGGCCTGTCACAGACCGGATTACAAGTACTTGAGTCGGTAAACAAGCCTTATTGGGATATACATTTGATAAATCACAACGTAATTTTATACACATATTACTGAAAACATATAAACATCTTTGTACCAAATAAATACATTCAAGCAGAGCTAACAGGTGCTCATTGCTCGCATCAGTAAAGCAAAAAGACTGTTAAGAGCACAATTATCAGAACAATTCATAATATCAAAAACGTTATTCTTGCTTAAAGCTTTTTGAAATGTTTTATTCGCCGTTCATTTACTCAACTCGCCACTGCAGACGTTCAGTGTCCAGCAAATAACATGCACCCGAAAATATCACAAATAAACCATTACATACACAAAAGTAGCATGTCACGACGATCAGAAAACAATTTAATTCATACAAGCAGCAGCCTTCAGCACCTGTAGCTGCATTTACATTTACATTTACTTCTCTAAATACGCTCAGTTGATAACTCAAAACGTAGATGCGCCACATGGGGGTCGGAGGTGCAAACACAAAGCATTAACTGAAAACGGCTCCTACACACCTGCTGTTGCTGCCCCGGATACAAGCAAGTCCAACTTTTGTCTCTGGTAGTCCTTGGAGTAAACGCTCATCGATGCTTCAGAGATGATTGTATTTGTGAGAATAAACTTGACAGCTTTGGGTTAAATATTTTCAAGCCGGATGCTCAGTATTCACGGTGAAGAACATTTTATTCAAAGTAACAGGTTTGTCCCTCTGTAAACGTCTGGTAAGATTCAGGCTGAAATATCACAAGGTCAAAAAATACATTCAGAGAAAACGAAGTTAGAGTGTCAAGAGATAAGAATTGTGTTTTGTTTTTGTTTTTTTTTTTACAGGAGGTGTTACTCTTCCCTGCCATGAAGCCTGATGACAACAAGACGTCACCGCCCAAAGAGGGCACTTCTGTCTAAAAGGCACGACCTCTGACCTCCCCTGCTTAAAGATCACTGCAGGAGTCCCCACAGAGACTGTACCTCGCTGTGTCACCAGTGGAGTCCGCAGGTTTTTGTGTTTTATCGCTGTTGGTCTGTCAAAGAGAAATGATTTTGTCTCAGCTACAGGGTTGAATGGTAAACAATGGCAAATGCTTTTTTTTTCTCTTTTCTTTTGTATTTCTTACACTTCATGATCATATTTGCAGCGTCCTCCTTGTGTTACTGTAAGGAGACATTTTAATCCATACCGTCACCCAGACAGTAAATGGTATCTGATCAGGA
>JAPQRN010000018.1:25868401-25884710 GCA_037367275.1 Coranthus polyacanthus
GAAGTCACGTGCGTTGTGCTGTTCTGTACAGACCTGGGTAAATATTCTTTGACATACTGAAAATAGTTGAAAGGATCAGATATATACATAAAGAGTACATGAACTACAACTCGCTCACCTCTAACATGTCAAGGGAATTAATCTGTTTTTACCGGGTCTGATCATTTTCCTTGGACGACAGAAATTCAACATTTCTCTGCCAAGAAGTTTAAACATGTCTGAATAAACTGAACATGAATCTGCACTGACTGTGACTCTGTCTTTGTTTCACATATAGAACAAAGAGGGTAGTTTATTTATGAGCTTTAGGCAGTAACTAAATGAAATCCTGAAAGACAATATTTTATCTTGTAGAAGTGTTTCATGGTGTAGTACATGGATATGTCCAGAAGTGTGTATTCGGTGGTAGGTTTTAATTTTTTTTTCTGGTTAGATTTCTAAAGGTGCACTTGATACTCCTACTATATCTTGTACATATTGAATCTCCAATTTGATTGGTTTTCTAGGAATTTGACCACGTGCTTGAGAAACAACAGATGTAGCTTTTTGTGGAGTGTTTTAAGGATCCTGATGGTTATAATGACAAACCTGTTCAAAATGCTATTCAGTTGGTAGTGGAGCGAAGTTTTCCACTTCCACCACAGTTTAACTGACCTTAAAGGTGAATAAATACCTTTTTATTGAAGTGATGCAGCGGGAAACATGAGCACTCTGAGTCTCCGGTTCTTTTTGTTAAATGTCTTGAACTATGAACGCAGCCGTTGTATATAAAAGGCATTTAAATATTCAAACAAATGTAGCTGGAGATTACATGGCCCTTAAAAAGTCGTAAAATGTCACGAACTCGGGCTTATAAATATTAGACCTTTGACCCTTCGAAGTCATTAAATAGTCTTAGAATCGAAGTTTCGAAGTCGGGCTTTTCTGTGTGAAAGTCCACATTTTATGCTTTAAATGCTTTAAACCTACAGCTGCACCTGACACTGTCTTTTCAACTTCATACTGCGCGTGCACCTGACAAAATGCAGATTAACCTGACTGTCTCTAATTATCATATTTCTACATAAACCCTACCTCTGAATGGGACCACATATACACTACTCTTAATATTTGCTTGCAGTGTTAGAGTAAGAAAAAGGTGAGTGTGTTGTCTTTTGTCAAGTGAGGCCTGAATATAGGGAATGGATTAACTTGACGACACAGAATGCATCCTCTGAGTTAATGGCATCCAATCTATGCCTAGTCATAAACATAATCATATTTAATGGTCTGGAATGACTTCTTGTTTGACGGTATTTGAAATTTTTTTTTTTTCATCTTTTTTTTTTTTTTTTTTTTTTTATTACACGCATAAACCTATAAACTTTCCTGCAAATCCTGTCTACGGTTGTACAAGTCGAGTCAAGTTTTGTTCATCTCCGCTGACATTGTTAAGATAATGTGTGTCTCGGGTCTCGTTTTGTATCGGTTTGTCTTTGTTGTTTTGTTTTTTTTTGTCTGATTAAGAAAAATCAATAAAAAAAAACTTTATTAACCAACAGAAACCGATCATTTAAAGCGGACACTTTAATTTTTTTTTTTTATTTGGAAGCGGTCATTAATATTCACAGATAATGTGTGCAGTTGCTCGTGTGTGAACTCCCTCCTCCTCTTCCTCCTCCTCCTCCTCCTCCTCCTCACCCCCCCCTCTCTGCGGGAACACGCAAACAGTGGGATGGTGCGCGCTCCCGCGGTCAAGTGTATGTGGGCACTGGATTAGAATCGACAGACACACAGTGAGTGAAGATGGCGATGAGAGCGGCGCTGCGGTGCCTCTCTGCAAACTTTTCTCCCAGACTCCCCCAGCTCTCGCCGGCAGCGCAGGCTTCAGCGACTCGGCTGCTGTGGAGGAGCGGCTCTCCGCGGACACTGAGCACGACCTCGGCCCTGTCCACAGGTAAAAAAAAAAAAAAAAAAAAAAAAAAACACAGACATGTTAACATGTAACCACGGCCGTCCGTCCCGTGGGAGCCGCAGTGTCACACGCACACACGCACACACGCACACACACACACACACACACTACTACATGCGGACGGATCACACATTCCTGTCTGTCTGCAATGGGCGAAGAAACTCACGCAGTTTGTGTCACTTTCCCACAGCGGGGCAGAGGAATGCGGCAGCTAAAAGTTTGTCTTTGTTTCTCGTGTGTTTGATTAGCAGCAAAAAAAAAAAATTTTTTTTTTTAAATAAAAAAAAAAAAAAAAACTAAAGTTAGCGCAGAAATGATCAGCCGCATGTCACTGGCCGCAGTCCGTGTGGAGCTTGTAATCGTGGAAGACTTTTTTTTTTTTTTTTTTTTTTATCTATTCATCGAGGTAACAGGAAACACCACGAGCTCCAAATTGTGCCGTAAATGAACCACCGTAAACAACAAATTACCAGTCTCGTGCACCACGTAGTGTCTTATTAAACGAAAAGTCACACATTATCCCGAATATGTGCAACGAGAAATATATGTACGTGTGCTCCTTTTTACTATTTCAGTCATTTTTCTTAGTCTTAGTACTGTCTTCGTCCTGTCGGTTGCGACCCTATTGTGGCGGTTTGTTGTTTTTGTTTGTTTATTTGTTTATTTGTCATTTGAAAAGCGTTTGTCCGGTCTTTCACAGCAGCAGAGACATTCGGCTCTCTCTCTCTCTTTCCTGCCATGTATCAACATCTTGCCACAGTTCACGATCTGGTTCAAACCTGTATTTTTCTGCATGGTCTGATGCCAACACTGGAAATTGTTGAGGCATTGCAGTTCTTCCCTCGGGGTAATTGTAAAGATGACAGCACGAGCTGCGAATCAAAGGGCTCTGATCCGCATTCGTTTAAAACTCACCCACCACTCTGTGATGAGGACTTTTTGATTTGTTGCTGCACCTGTTTGGTGGCATTAAAATCTAGCGTATGTGCACGGGTGCAGCTGAAGATAGTTTTTCATTGTCGATTAAGCTGCCCGATTGTTTTCGTGACTAATTGTTTGGTCTGTGAAATGTAAGAAAATGCGGACTAGCGTTTGCCAAAGACCCAAGAGGACATCCTCCAACCCAGAGATATTCAGTTTACTCTCATAAAGGAGTAAAGAAACCAGAACGTGTTCAAATCTCAGAAGCTGGAATCAGATTTTTACACTTTGACAAAACGGATTAATGAAGCATCAGAATAGCCGGCAGTGAATCCAGTAGTCGACGACTAAATGATGTATCGACACACACGTACGCAAAGTAAATCAGACTTTATGATTTGTGGTTGGCAGCGCGTAAAGTTGCATAAGTAACAGCCGTGGCGCGCTATGGTGTTTCCGTTTCTTCACAAGCGGTTTGCTCAGGGTTTTTTTTTTTTTTTTTTAATCGATTCATATCTGGACACTCATTCATTGATCTTTTTTTCAAACGCATTCCCTTGTTCTCTCTGCAGCGCTAAAGTTCACAGATAAGCATGAATGGGTGCGAGTAGAAGGTGGCATTGGCACGGTTGGTATCAGCAGTTACGCTCAGGTAAGTGAAGGGGTCTGTGTGTCCTTTCTTTTTTTTTTTTTTTACTAATCATTGATTTATGACACGGTTGCTTCAGAGGTTCACTGATGACAATCTAAAAATAGAGATATGTTAAATGTGTGTAGTGTGCAGTTCAGTGCTGCACTTTGCCCTCACCTGCAGTAGCTCTACTGTAACGAGCTAATTTAGTGTTTTACAACTATTCTTTGAGACAATTGATTACTGCAGCCGTGGGCAGGAAATCTCAACGTCCACCCTTTCGGCCTCTTGTCAGATGTTTCTGCTTCGGGATTATTGTTTAGACTGTTTGTCTGTGCTGATGGTGTGTGAAGGATGTATGTATTTCTGGTAGATTATGTCAGTAGGTGCCATCCAGCCGTTTCTATTCACATTTTAATTTTGTGCATTAAAAAAAAAAAGAAACACTGAAAATTAGAAAAAATATCACAGTGGTTTTACACTCGGGAGAACTGGGAAAGTTGGTGTGTAGATTAAAGGTAGATGCAAATTCAAACAGATTCAGTGAATAATTATGCATGTCCGCATGCAATAAGGAGACTGAAACGATCACTGATTTAATACAAGGAACAAACTCTAAATGCTATGTTAGAAACGGCAATGAAACGCCACCATGCATGAAGAGCTGCAGAAAAACAAATGTGAGACAAAGGCTTTGACGAACTGCGGAAGAATTTAAAACGACGACATATGATCCAGATCAGACCATACTGTCAAGTCCTCGCTCAGCAGCTCAGGTAATCTGTTATTGTGTGAAAATACTACATCTAACATGTAAACCATGACGACGACAATGAAGATATACCGTTGGATGGAAACCCAACTAGTTTTACAGCAACCGAGTGAGTTAAAACAAACGTTATTCACGGTGTGTCATCAGTGAACGCTGGACTAAACTGATTGTACTGCCCTTTATGGTTCAAAATAAGACTCTGCATTAGGTTATTTTACTCGTAGCTAGAGCTGCAACAAAACTAGTTCATTCACTGAGATGTTAATCAACTACTTTGATAACTGATTCATCTTTGTCGCTGTTCAAGTGTGAATTCTACATTTTGCTGATTTGAATGTGCGTTATGTCTGAGGCTCTGTTTACACTTGGTTTTAAAATACGTCTTCAGTGATCCCGCTGTTTACACCGGTGTCTATAATGCTTCTCCAAGGCGTCCAGCTCGACCACTTGTGTTTGGATTTCACCACTGTCTGCGTTGCTTCTGGTAGAAGGTTTTACACAGGTTTTACATCAGTCTGCCGCCAGGCGACAGCTGGGATTGTTTGATGTGGGGCTATCAAAAAGCCAAAAACGTTTCATGAACTAACATACACGTACTAGGGGTCGACCGATAGCGGATTTAGGCCAAGATAACAACAAGAGTTTCTAACAGAAGGCGCCCGTCTCCTTGAAAGAAACTTGACCTGACTGGAAATGCACTATTTTTTACTTTATTAGAAACTAGGTAACTGTTGAACTAAACAAATAAGTGAAAGTAATAAACACCTACATGAATAAACAATAAATAAACGTCGAACTGAACATCTAAGCAACCGTCAAAAATCTAAGCAAACCTTGAAGCAATTTTCTTTCCTTTTTTTTTTTAAACTATAATTTCCCCTCAAAGTAAGCAATTCCAGTTGAGATCAGGCATCCGTTTTTCAAGCATTTTCATGATGTCACTAAAACAAGCTCCACGTCCTGCATCGATGAGGTGTTTTCCGGTTACGTCCTTGTCGGGGACACATCGGGATGCATTATTTACACTACGAAAGATACACAGTCAAATGCATCCCGGACCACCTCGCCAAGTGGTTCGAGTCATGGCATCACAATGCCTCACGTTGACACTTGTATTTAACGTTGGCCACTTGTTGCTTTTGTAGAGTGAAGGCAAATCGAGCATTTTATGGAAAAGATAATTGATTAATCATCCCAAAAAATAGCCTTGTTTTCTACAAAATTGAATCAAAGTTTTGAAATGTCCTAAAAACGATGGCGCTTGGAGTGAATAAAGTAGTCAGTGTTGAGTTGTGACGGTGAAGGCTACGATGCTCTAATAAACGGTGTCCTGTTGTCGTTGATCTGCGAAGACGCCGACCTGATCAGTCACGTGAATTCAATGTTCACTACGTCAGAATTAATTTGAAAAAGGGGTTTCCATTTCTTATTATGCACATTAACTCTTTTTTGACAAAGACAAAAAACACCTCTAGTGAGTGTAAAAAAAAAAAAAAATTGCAAAATTGTACTTTTTTTTTTTTTTTTTTAAACATTTTCTAATGTGAAACTTTAAAATGCACATTAAATACATGTATGGAAAGGCACCTACTGACAGATACTGAAAATGGTTACTTGCTGATCACATGGTTTCTAATGAATAAAATGTCTTTATCGTCTTAGGAAGCGTTAGGTGACGTGGTATACTGTGGACTCCCTGAAGTTGGCCAAAGCCTTGACCAAATGGGTAAATATGTAGTTAATGATGTTTTTAAAAATGTGGCAACATCTCCAGTGAGATGAGATGAGATGAGATGTATCACATGCCAAATCTTGAATGCTTGTGTTTTAGAGGAGTTCGGTGCCTTGGAAAGTGTAAAGGCTGCCAGTGAGCTATACTCACCCCTGACAGGTGAAGTGACTGAAATCAACACAGAGCTCGCAGACAACCCTGGCCTTGTGAATAAAGACTGCTATGCAGACGGTAAGCGTTTTGCCACCGCTGTCACTGCTCTGCAGTACATTTGAACAGCAGCACAGTCACTTCCAGGAATTAGTCACAACGACGTGGTTCCCAGGGCAGATGACCGTGAAGAATGACAAACCAGAACCACCTAATGGCAAAATAATAATAATTTCTGACTTTTAAAAATATGATCCGTTTCCATTTTCAGGGTGGCTAATCAAGATGACGATTGAAAAGCCTCAAGAACTTGACGGCCTCATGGATCAAGCTGCGTATGATAAATTTATTAAGTCACTTGATGAATAAATCGATGAGCTGACTGTACTGTTTTGTAATGTAATTGTAATCAAAGATTAGTCGTGAGGTTTACTAACATCTTGCGTGACACTCTTCATCTGTGATATTTATTTTGATACTGAAACATTGCTATCAAAATAAGTGAGTAACAACTTCCACTTAGAAGATTAGGTTTCATCTTTCCATTAGCCCCTTAAAGTTCAACTAATGTAAAAATATGACCGCATTATTATGTCTTCTTTCTGGTCTTAGATATATTTTACACATTCATACATATGTTGTCACATTCATTTAATAAATTTGCTCCTTACATTTAAACTGTTGTGATTTTTCTCCCCCCCTTTTAATTCCTATTTGTGCTCAGGTGTTGGTGTTTAATCTAGTATAGTGTATAGTACAGTATAAATGGTCATTCACGTTTCTAATAGTTTTTACATAGGGTCACATCACGTTCAATGTGCTGACACAACATGTTGCTTGTCATTGCTTATTGTGTTTCCACCACCTTGACCTTTGATCTCGGGTGAAGATAGGCAAAGATTGCAGAAACTAGTTGATCAATGATTAATGACAACGCGGTGTTTTTGCAGAACAAAGACGTGTACTGTCAGGCTGATAGTGTTAAAATGAGGGCTGTAAGTGATATATCTGGTGTAACGAGCTGAGCTGGTTTAACTCACGGACAACAGCACAAGTCATTATACAACATGTTAGTAGTTTATTACTTTGGTCTCTATTGAATATTTATAAATGCAGACAGAAATAAACATTTAACAAGGCCCTAAATTACAGGGAAAACAAACTATATTGACGGGAAAACGTGGAGTTCGAAGCTTTAGCACATTTATTAAACTGATTATATTTCAGATTTGAAAACGTCAACTACAAATGAAGCAAAACAATAAAGATGTTTTAAGATGCTGTTTGAATGAATTCAAATAAAACTTTTAAAACTGATCTTTATTATTAATAATCTTTCGAAATATCGAAATATAGTTAGTAAGCACCGTACATTGAATACAATGACTACAATAAAACAGTAAAAACAATATAAGGCTTAAATGAGACGCCATCCAGGAGGTGAGGAGGAGGTTGTAATGCGATACAGTAAACAGACACTTAGGCGGTTGTCCACTTATGCATCATTAATATAAAGAGATTAAGAAGTGGAGGCTGTTGACTGTTTTTAATTATGGCAGCACAGTTTAAAACCAATATGCATGAGAGTGTTAAAGCCCAATTTAGTCATGTAGAGATATGATTATTTTTCCTGTCGCTGTTATAAAGTATACACTGCATGGACATCAACAGCAGTTAAGACACAAGCACAAAATATTCAGGGTTTTTGGGGGGTTTTTTTGCCCTTAAAAACACAAAATTCCAAATTACATTCTGACATTAGCAACACTCAGCGTAGTTTTTATTTAATATTTTTGTGTAGGTGCTGTGAAAAAACACTTAACCTATGTGTTGTAATGGTAGAGAAAACCCTGCTTCTAGATGCATTGATTCAGTTAATTCAGTCATCGTGTAAACTTCAGAACCACTTTTATTTTCAGTTGCAACAGCTTTATTCTGTTTTGTTTAAGTAAACTAGTATTTATGCAAATTAACTCTTGAGAAAAAAAGCCTGTTGAGTCTGTATTTAGAGCAAAATGAAGCCTGGTCAACCTATGCTGGTAGACTTACATCTAGTGGCCAGTGAAAAAACGTACACATGCTTAGAAAAGTGCAAAGGCTTGTAGAGGATATTCTATGTGCACACTACAAGGATGAAAGGAGGACATACTGTTTCTCCATTTGCGGCAATGAGTATGATATTTATCCTATACAAAAAAAAAAAAAATTCCAAATAAGCCGTTTACGTGGCTAACGAAAATGAATATTACACTAATGTTCCTGTTGACGTGCAGCCGTGCATACCCCATTAAAAAAAAAAAAAGTGTTGTGTTTTTTTCAAGGTTTTCCCACTGGTTTCAGACTTTCCACTGTGTGAACTCCGCCTCGTTCCTATCCATAAACCCGGTGATATCCTCTTGTCATGTTGAACAGCAGGTGTGTTTCTCCTTCCGACCAGAAATGTGGGGTTTTTCTCTGGAATTCTTCCATCTCTACTGGACAGGACCTCACTGGCTCTCATCTTTACCGTAAACGGGGACCGTGTGTCGCCACCTGCAGTAAAACGCGCAAATTAGATTCATTTTCCGAATGCGCTGTAGAATGCTCGGAAAACCGGAACAATATTGGCATATCCCACGTGCCTTGGGTCGGAAAACGCACCATTCGGGGGAAAAAAGGCCTAATTCAGATTATATCTAAACGGAATATGCTGTTTACACGACACCTGTCACATTCGGAATAATAGTGGAATGATAGCGTGCATGTAAACGTACCCAGACTGAGGGCTTGGTTTCTGGGGAGTGTAGGTGTCTGTGGTTGTATTTGGGGAGTCATGGGGGATTTGATGATATATTTGACTAAATACTGTGCATTTTCACCTAATATTTGACCGCGACAATTACAATATTTATAGAAAAGAATAAATAAATAAAAGGACACACAAGTTGTACAACCCCAAATAAGAAATAGTAGGAACAGTATGGAAAATGCAAATTAAAAAGTAATGCAGCGATATTAAAATGAACTTCACTTGTATTTCATTGTAGACAGTATGAACATAATATATTTGTTTTGTGTGGTCAGCTTCATTTGATTTGTAAATATGCATCCATTCTTTACATTCAGGCTGCGACACATTCAAGAAAAAGTTGGAACAGGGGCAATTTAGGACTAATAATAAGTTAAAATAATTAAATAATGTCATTTCAAACAGGTGATTGTAATCTTGATTTGGTGCAAAAGCAGCATCCAGGAAAGGTCCAGTCCTTAAGGAGCAAAGATGGGCCGAGGCCCACAGGTTTGTCAACAAATGTGTGAGAAAATTATTGTTTACAAAAAGTGTTGGGAAAGTTAGAAGGGAGAAAGACAGATAGGAAGGGATTTGAATATTTCATCCTCTACAGTGCAGAACAGAATGAAAAAATTCAAGGAATCTGAATGTATTTCTGTGTGTAAAGGACAAGGGTGGAAACCTAAGACCATGATCTCTGATCCCTCAGACGACACCGCATCGAGAACCATCATTCATCTATGGCTGATAGAACCACTTGGGCTCAGGATTACTGTGGCAAACCAATTTGTCAAGCTCTACAAAACAGAGTTACATCCACAAATGCCAGTTCAAACTTCACTGAGCCAAAAGGAAGCCTTATGTTAACAGTGTCCAGAGCCGCTGTCGACTTCTCAGGGCTCAGATGCGTCTGGGATGGACCATCGTTCAGTGGAAACGTAGATTGTGCTCAGACCAATCAGTATTCCAGATTTTTTGGGAGAAACGGACACCGTGTGCCCCGACCCCAAGTCAGAAAGGACCTTTCAGACCGTTACCGACAAGTCCAGAAGCCAGGGTCCGTCATGGTCTGGGGTTGTGTCAGTGCCCTTTGAAACGATCATTTGCACTTCTGCGATGCACTTTTAAAGCTGGAAAGTACATTGAGATTTTGGAGCAACTCATGCTGCTTCAACCGCGACAACTTTTTGCACACTTTAAGACTTGTTTGAAGGAAGAATGGGACAAAATTTCACCTGGAGCATTTCATCACTTGGTGTCTTCAGTCCCTGTACATCTTTTTAAGTATGAAAAGAAATTGCAGATGCTTTACTGTTCCAACTTTTTCTTCAATGTGTTGCAGCCTGAATGTGAGGAATGGGTGTGTATTTACAAATCAAATTGACCACACAAAACATAAAATATGTTGTGTTCATTCTGTCTACAAAGAAATACAAGTCATAGTGAATTTGAATGTTTCTGCATTCTGTTCTAAGTTGCATTTTCCATACAGTCTCAACTTTTTCTGGTTTGTTGAAGATTTCCAAATTACATTCTGACATTAGCAACACTCAACATTCAACACTCAGCACTCAGCGTAGTTTTTATTTAATATTTTTGTGTAGGTGCTGTGAAAAAACACTTAACCTATGTGTTGTAATGGTAGAGAAAACCCTGCTTCTAGATGCATTGATTCAGTTAATTCAGTCATCGTGTAAACTTCAGAACCACTTTTATTTTCAGTTGCAACAGCTTTATTCTGTTTTGTTTAAGTAAACTAGTATTTATGCAAATTAACTCTTGAGAAAAAAAGCCTGTTGAGTCTGTATTTAGAGCAAAATGAAGCCTGGTCAACCTATGCTGGTAGACTTACATCTAGTGGCCAGTGAAAAAACGTACACATGCTTAGAAAAGTGCAAAGGCTTGTAGAGGATATTCTATGTGCACACTACAAGGATGAAAGGAGGACATACTGTTTCTCCATTTGCGGCAATGAGTATGATATTTATCCTTTACAAACATCACATCATGCAATAATCGAATGAGATTACAAAAAATGTAAAGACTAGCTATGATGCAAAAACTGAAGCGCGACCAAGTTAAAATGACTAATAACTAATCCCTAACAATAAAAAAAACATCGCTTGCGCTCTTGTGACATTATGCACGTTTTAAATGAAAAGTGTGTTCCAACTGTAATATTTAAATAATTCATTTCTGGTTTTGTTTAAGCGATTTTATCAGGGCCATTAAATAATATCTTAGCTACACTTACACCTACATTAATCATGTTAAATTGCCCTTTATTATGTATCTATTTACGTGTTTATCGGTATGTTCCTGGAGGTGAATGCTCCTTGTTTCCTCTTTGGCAGCACGCTGTTCACCCATTGGCTGGTTGACACATATCCCACAAACCACCGCAGCAACACTTCCTTTTTCCTTTCGGCCATTTTCCTCCCGTGTAGGTACGAAAATATACTCTCACAGAATTTAAAACAATCTGCTATAATCCGCTGTATTTTGTTGGTATTTCTGAATTTCGCTTATAATGTTAGATTCCGTGTTTTCTCACCTTTAAAATAAGGTGTTTATTTTTATACATTTCCTAGTTGAATTCCTATGCTACGGCATTGATAGCAGTGCTACTCGGTCTGCTGTGTTTGTGTGACTGTTAGCATTGCACTTACCGTAACATGTCAGCTGTAATATTTATATACAATTATAACTTCCCTCAACATAAATACGAGCATATACATCAAATACATCAAAATTGTCAAGACTAATTAATAATTGTCCATTGTCGTGCGACTCTCCAGTAAGACGCTTTTAGCCGAGTTAGCATATTAGCATAGTAGCTCTGTATGGACTTGTGGTGTGCCGGCATGACAGCCAGCTCATGTCTGTTTGCCATGCTGTTTTTCAGGGAAGTAGGCAGCCATGGCCCCCAGCCGGAATGGAATGATACTGAATCCTCATTTCCACAAAGACTGGCAGAAAAGAGTGCGTACCTGGTTCAACCAACCGGCCAGGAAGATCCGCAGGTGAGAATGCCCGGTGACCCAGAGATGCTAACGTTAGCCAACGTACTTCATTCCACCCTGTTCTCAAGGAGGGCAGAGGGAGACTTTGTAGTACATGCGTAAATAGACATTTGAGTTGTGTGTCTGGATGTAGATGCAAAAAGGTAGTTCTACAAAGATTAGAGGGATTAGCATGCTGTATACCAACTTTTAATAACGTCAGGCATGTTCACAAATGACCATAAATATAGTACATGGCATATATTGTACATGTACATATATTGTACATGGCAGCAGTCAGATGATGACAAATTCTCCGGAATCTCTGTATTTTCTTGATGAATACATGTGAACCCCTTTTTCTGATGACTGCTGTTTGTGGACAAAACTAATTTGTCCCAGATGAATACATGTATTACAGTGAACATTATATCCAAATCAGTTTGTCTGTAACATGTACAGTATCGTCGTCATGTATTTAACTATCAGGCAATTTGCAAGGCAGATCACAAATGGCTCTTCAAAGTTAGTTTTCTAGGATGAAAGTTAAGTAAATGACTATGTACTTCTGAGGGATCCTTTAATCTGCATTGGCATACAGCTGGTTGTGTATTGTTCTTTGATGTGCCTGCAGGTGCACTTATTAAATTTATGGGGGAAAGCACTTGAGCCTAGTATCAGTGCTTCTTGATATAAAGGACTGGATATCTTTAAACACAGACTGGTTTTGAATACCTTTTTACACATAGTGTGCTTACCTTGTGATTGGAAACAGGCTCTATATAGCATTTAGCTACTCTTAAAGAACATTATTTCAGGTATTCATGTGACTAGACGAATGTAAAGGACTTAAATATACTCTGACTAAACTGTTTGAATAGAGATGGTTGAACAGAAACCAAACATGATGAAAAGGAATTATTTTAATTTGATTGCTCAGGCATTACGTTTTAAAAACTTTTGGTCCTTTCGAAATGGGCTTTCTGGCATTTTTGGTGTCTCATCTCAGCCTCACCTCCTTGTCTATGTGATTAAACACAATTCTGTAAGATGCCTATTGTACCTTGGACTGCAAGGGGTTTCTTTAGTTTTACAAATGTGTATCTTCTGCTAGGCGAAAGGCTCGTCAGGCTAAGGCCCGTCGCATTGCTCCCCGCCCTGTTGCTGGACCACTGAGGCCACAGGTTAAATGTCCCACCATCAGGTACCACACCAAGGTTCGCGCCGGACGTGGCTTCACCCTGGAGGAACTCAAGGTAAATAGTGTTAAGTCGTCTGAATTACAAACGGTGAATTCAACAAAGGTACTCATTTGTGTCCATATTGAATAAAATGCCAGTGTCTTGTTTTTATTCAAAGAGTAAATTAACTGTGGATGGTAAAGTATTTGGATATGTAGTCACTTTTGTCAGCATGACTAAGACTCCAAAACTCTTAACATTGGCAGTGACTGATCTCTGTGAAAAGTGCTTTGACGAGCACTGCAGATGAAAAGCAAAACAAAGACTCAACCTTTCTGTGATGAATCGCACATCCCACCTAACTGAACTTGAATAGCTGTGGAGAAACATGAAGCACTTTTGAAAGACTGAATGTTTTTGCCAAGTATACTTTGCCTCTCTCCCATGCACTCGCCTGCTGTGGGAGTAAGGCTAAATAACTATTGCCCCTGAACAGTAGAATTTTTGCTTTTCTTTCATAAGAAGTAGATTCAACCAGGAGTGATGTTTTTTCATTGAATAGGCTGCTTTTTATACTTCTATTTCAGCTGCCAACTCAAAGGTTCTATTCAAGATGCCCTTGTGTACTGAAAGTACGGTTCACAATGTCAGCACTGTACATTTTTTTTCCAGAATTTCTGGCTACTATGAGACATTGTGTGAGTAAGCAAAGGGCACTAATTTGTTGAAAAAATCATGTTATAGGTCACAGTTAAAACGTGTAAATATTCACCTACTTTGCTCTTGTAAATATTGTTTATTACTTGGACTTAATATTTTTTAGGCTTTTATCTTGAATTTGTATGCAGGTGCATTATTGGCCACTTTAGGAGTAAACACTGAACTGCAAGGTTACACTTCTACTGAAGTGTTGTCTTATGCAAAAAAGATTTTATCAAGGTCGCCGTGGACAGCATGGTGATCAGCTTAGACATGTTCAGAAATACAAACAAAATCTTCTTTGCAGCAGTCAGATGATGACAAATTCTCCGGAATCTCTGTATTTTCTTGATGAATACTTTTTGAACCCTTTCTCTGATGACTGCTGTCTGAACAAGCTGGAGAACTAAATTGGCTGTCACAAACGTCATATTTTATTACACAGTCAACATGACATTCAAATCAGAGTTTTTTTTTTGTCTAACTTGTGGTGTGATGTGCTCCCTCCCTGCAGGCGGCTGGAATCCACAAAAAGACAGCCCGCACCATTGGCATCTCTGTTGACCCCCGTCGTCGTAACAGATCCACAGAATCTCTTCAGGCCAACGTGCAGCGTCTAAAGGAGTACCGCTCCAAACTCATCCTGTTCCCCAGGAAGGCTTCTGCCCCCAAGAAGGGAGACAGCACTGTGAGTATCTGTCATGTTTCATGGAGTGTAATAGTGGTTGGGGCTGTGTAGTTGAGACAAACGTTCAAATATTTTAAGGACTTTGTCTGAGCACTGGGTTGTCTCTAAAACATAAGTACGAAGTCCCCCCAGTGTTTACGGTGCTTCATTTTGGTGAAATTATTGCAATAGCTGTTAATGTTTGTAGAAATGAATTGTAATGTAAAACTTAAAAGAATCCTGTCTAAAATAATCTGCCATGACTGAGATAGTCATTAATGGGTCTAAAAGATTTAGTCCGGAGCTTATTTAAATGATGTACAGTGATTACAGATCTCCATAATCTTTACATTTCAATTTATTGAGCTCAACTTTTGTATCTGACAGTTTCATTGAGTCTTTTGTCCAATAGATACATTGTTGGGATATGAACTGGAGACACACTTGTGAACTTGTTGAATGTAATCAAACCAAAAAACACTTAAGAGGATTCAGCTAATTCCCAAAAATTAAAAGTTGGGAAATATGATCACAAACTGTAATCTCTACTCTTAAATCATATTCTCCCACACCACAGAAGTGGTTGAAGACTCATGAAGACTGAAACATCAGCATCACTCAGATCAGTCTCTTTCATCCCTACATAAAAGTCTGTACATATTTGTCTGATCAACAACTATCTTTACAGGAGGAGGAACTGAAGATGGCCACTCAGCTTTCTGGTCCAGTCATGCCCATCAAAACTGTAAGTTGTGATACCTGCAGGGTTTAAGATGGATGTAAATCTAGTTGGAAATGTAATTAGTTCGGTGAAATTACCCACCATTTTTTTTTCATTAAAGTTCTTTAATTTGTGATGTTTCCCTGCTTACATGAAAAATGATCGTGCAGTATGAGCGAAACATTATGATTGATTATGATTTGTTTGTCTTTTCTCCAGGTACACAAGAAGGAGAAGGCCCACGTTATCTCTGAGGATGAGAAGAACTTCAAGGCTTTCGCCAGCCTGCGTATGGCCCGCGCCAATGCTCGTCTATTTGGCATTCGTGCCAAGAGAGCCAAAGAGGCTGCCGAGCAGGACGTGGAGAAGAAGAAGTGAAAATAGTCAATATGGAACTTTGCAAAATAAAGTGTTTAAAAAGATCCCTGTGAGAATGTCATTTGTGGTTTTGCAGAGTAGTTTCAGGTATAGTCACACAAGGAACACTGAAGATGATGGGATGAAGACATGAATAAATGTGTAAAATGAACAAAGTACCACAAATATTCAGTCAAGGGTTTTAACTAAATATTACAGCTGTGAGAGTAAGGCAAGGTTTGAATTACAGATAGTGGACATGGAGTATGGTGAAATAAAGTTTAAGTCAAACAGAAAAGGAGACAAATACTGCAATAGTGATATGAACATCTTTCAAGTCACAATTAGATCTTATTTTTAATATAAGCACTACGTTGAGATGTAACGAGTGAATAGGTGAATTGTATGGTCTGTGTGAAGATGAAATCACACCAGGTGGTTGAATAATGACACAGATTTGGCTTGTCCTCATGGTATTTGAGTTTCCTAAGTATAAAAAAATCACCAGTCTGTCTCTGCACAGACCGTAATCTCATATCAGAGACGATGGCATCTCAGTGTTTATCACTCACATTTACACCAACAGGTGGCGCCAGAGGAACAAAATTAAACTTACAGAAGAAAACTGAAATCTAAGAGCGGGGTTTAGTGACTTTGAACATATATTTGTTATATATTGAACAACGAAATGTGTATAGAAAGACTTAACGGGCAAAAGGTTTTTGTTTTATTTTTGTTGGTAAGGCTTTGCT
>JAPQRN010000018.1:25924301-25935267 GCA_037367275.1 Coranthus polyacanthus
ACTTAACTTAACTTAACTTAACTTAACTTAACTTAACTTAACTTAACTTAACTTAACTTAACTTAACTTAACTTAACAGCTTCCACATAGGAAATAAACTAAGACTGACAGAAAAGTGATGTGTATCTCAGACTACAACTATGTTTAATAGTTGTTTTGACAACTCCAGCTGTTCTCTGCCTCTGTTGCAGGCTTCACCAGCAGCCCTGGCCAAATGTGTCCTGGCAGAGGTTCCCAAACAAGTAGTGGAGTACTACAGCCATAAGGCCATCTCCCCAATGTGTCCTATAAGGGACTTATCCACGCCCATCCTCAGCCCGGTCGCCACCACCCCAACAGAATAACCACCCATCCAGTCGAGTCCAGGGGACCAAGCTTTGACCACAGCACCCATCCTGCAAACTGAGAGGGAGAGAGGACGCGAGTCTCACTGTTTTGGACAAGAACTGAAGAAACATGTCTCTAAATGTGCTGTTACGCATTCTCTTCATTTTTCACTCCTATCGGCGTGTTTACACGAGGGAAGTTTAACAGAGACTGTGAGTTATGTTTCTCTGCTCAGTGTGGATCCAGCACATTCTTCTAGCTGTGCAAATTGTCAATTCAGCTGCATCAGCGTCAGAGTCCTTGAGGATTTTTTCCCTATTTTTTATGCATGCAGTCCAGTTCTTCAGTACTGATCTATCGATCGGATGCAGGTATATCATTCCACGCTGCTCCAGAAATTCAACCCAGCAGCTCTGCCTGTCATTTTACTGATTCTTTTTTTATTTATTTTTTTATCACGTCCTCAGTTCATTTTAAAGATGTACTGGACAGTTTATCCCGATCAGAATTAGATTACGTAACCTCATTGAATTGAAAATATTTAATCAAGATGTTATAAATGAGTCAAGTATATAGTGAAGTACTGCATTTGTATGCACAGACCTACTGTTACCATGACTTGAACCGACACGTCACAATTTCAAACTTAAATACAATTAGAAGCCAATAAAAAGAATAAATAAATAGAGGACAACAGTCCAATAACAATTCAGATATGCTTATATTTTCTACTTAACTATAAAGGAACTATTACAATTTAATATTAACACCAAAAGCACTATTCCAAACTACATAGACTATTCCCTACAAACCAAAAAATGTCCTATTACACAGTCGGAATAATGTCTGTGGCTGACAGTTAGCAGGTGCAGGTTGCCAGGTTAGTGTATTCATTATAAAATAATTATTGAAACAACAATAATCGGTTAGTTTCCAATAATTACACCTTTATAAGGGCCAGGTGGGAAAACAGCAGCAATGGGAATATATTTGTTCTGATTTATCACCACTTCAAATCTGTCCATGTTTCACATCTGTGAAACAGCCGCTGACATACTGCAACCCTGTCTCACAGAAATGAACTTCATATGCGTTCATATGCAAATCCAAGTACTTTGTGTAATAAATGTGGTGTCACTGTAAATAATATGCAAGTCATCATCAACGATCATTAATGACGCTACAATTTAATGGGGAGATTCTAGATAATCAGTCATTACTAACCATGAAAAGTTTAATAATGTTGTTGTCTGAACCAGCTCTTACTGTAAATTGAGTTTCTGGTCTTTTAGTGGAAAGAAATGCACTTTCGAACAATTTACATTCATGTCCAACTTGAACACTGAAACCGTGTCAATTAACAACGTTTGATTATTTTGTCGAAACAAAATGCGATGCGGGATGATTTGCAGTTACATGCATATACATAAATGAATGTCATTTCCGTGAGGCAGGGTTCCATAGTGACATAAAACTGAGCTGAATCTGGAGCATGTTTTTTTCGTTTTTAACAGACATGGTGAGGGAGTCATAGTGAGACGAGATGTGCAGTAAGGTCATCAGCTTTCAGGCTGAAGTGGGAGATGTTCTTGTGCTGTAACAAGGTTGCAAAGGGCTGACTTTGCTGCGAACAGACCCCGAATAACATTTTTTCTCTAAGAGAAGATGAATGATCACACCCTATTTTTGGTCTTTTGTCAAGTGGCTCTGGCGTAAGCTTTCCATTCCCTCTGAAATGTCTGTGATTGTTCCCTAAGCCAGCCATCATGCTCACAGCATTCTTCATGTTTCCTTATTTTTCCTCCCCGCTGCTTTTTATGTGCAGTATAATTCTATTAGATGTTTCATAACAATTTTAAATGTGAGCTCACTGATTGAATCGAATGAAAGCACAAAGCAGATCTCATGGAGTGCCGCCGCACAAAGAGTAATGTTTTTAAAGCCGGGTCTTGTATGTATCAGTGAAATTAACAATAAAAGTAAAATAAAATAATGTTAGTTTTTCCAAGCTTACTCAGTGATGAAAAAGTGTATCTTACTAAAAGAAGTGTTGAAAAGGTTTGCTACTCTCACCCGTGTGCATTCCCAGAACACGCTGTTTTGTACAGTTGAAATCTCGAGACTCTTGCCTGAAGGATCACTACTTACAAGATAAGAAGAAGAAGGCTTTATTTGATGTTTTTTAATGTCCAACATATTCAAAAAGCTGTAACTTCACTCTCTCCTCAGCAGACTTTTAATATGCTCTTCATAGTGCTCAGAGTGTTACCTGTGGAAAATCACAAAAAGGTGTGTCATGTCTTGGCGTCAGTATTTTGCAAAGAATATGCTACAGTCTACTGCCTTTGCTACTGACTCTGTGTCGCAGCAAACATTTTCCGTTCGAGATGTTGTTTTTGTTGTAAACGCCTGATTTAATATAGGCATGTAAACAAACTAAACTTAAGAGATCATATGGTCAAGTCAGATGTAATCACATTTTCAAATAGCGTGGAAGCATCGACAAAAATGTGTTGGAAACGACCGAGCGTGTCCTCGGTTTTCAAAAGCTCCTCCTGGCATTTCAACATTTTTTACCTTATGCAAAAAAAAAAAAACCTTGTCATTCATCGAGTAAATATTTTGAAACACTTCCGAGGTTTGAATTAAATCAAAATCCCAAATGAAAACTCTGTCACAGCAAAGCAAAATCTTAACTATGATGGATTTTTCATTTTTGCTGATTTTTCTTCTGTTTTGACGTTTGAGCAAATTGAGTTTAACCAGAAGTTCAATATAGATTAAGTTTGCAGATACACAGAAAGCTTTACAAAGTGGAACATTTTATGAAAAAAGCTAAAGTGTGACTGAAACAACAACCCTCCCCCTTTTGGACCTAGACAATACACTGTACAATAATATTACAAGGTTTGGCTGGATAGCTCATTAATTGCTGTATGTTTAAGTGATGACTCTACGCTTTGTATATTTGCTATGTGTTATTGCATTTATCTTAAATGGTGTATTTGTGCTCTGAATGGCTCTGAAAGATGACTAACTCTCTTGGCCAGAAACCAAGCTGCCAAAGTCATCAAATGCACAGGAAGAAAATCTCAGCTTTACAGCGAATCTAAACAAACAAACCCTGAGATAAAAATATGAATCTGACTTTGACTTGTCCTCTAGAGCTTTACCACATACAGACTATTGAATTTCCATGAATGCACCTAAACACAGCTGGCTGCTATTGGCTGCTCTGTGAATTCCTTTGAAGATCACAACTATTGAGGATTCTTCTGTCGCTGTGAATCACAGGATGAAGTCTATTGATTCAGCCGACCCAGATCTGGAGCCTTACTCAGTCTCTCGAATGTAAATGACCCTGGAAAGACTTTGGCCGCACAACTGAAGTTCAGCTCCACGTGACGAGTTTACGACCAGATGGGAATGGATGCAACAATCTACAAAGTGCTGTAGTAAACAGCATTGACATTATATACATTTATTTACCGAGGAAGCTTGTTTTGTCTGTTTGATGATTTTATTGTATAATCAAAACTAAACTAAACTAAGCATCTTTTCCTTTTTAATTTCCGTACAGATTCATCCCTCATACTACATGTGTAGAGAGTCATTTCAAAAGATTACTGGTTTCCAAACCACGTAGAACAAACAGTACGTGATATTTTCATACATTAACTTTTATCTGAAGAAGAGAGGATACTGGAAAGAAGAGCAGAGAACGTGAAATGTAGAGGTGAAAGTGGAATGACAGCATTGCAGGTCACCAGGCTGGGAATCAAACCAGGACAACCCATTCGGTAGAATAAAATGTTGCCGTCGTACGTTTCACAAATACGCAATTACTGCATGTTTCTCGATATGTGCACATCCATGTTATGGTGTGTGTGTAACAGAAATTGTCTTCATATGTGGCCTATGTTTAATGATTTTTAAAGTCTGCAAAGATGTGATGAAAAATGACTCAAACCAACCCGTGATCTTTTCCCAGTTCTAACAAAAGCACATCAAACCTAAACCCAAAACATATGGGTTTAATACAGAAATGGTCTACAAATGTGTTAAAAAACAAGACTCACAGCGCGTATAGTAATATTTAAACCAAACTATGCTGTTAAACAAAGTGCTTTCATTGTCTGAACCCGAAGTTCTTACAGAAGTCACTTCAACGACCTCCTCTCTTTTGGGAAAATTCGCAGATCCTTCAACGACATTATGTTGATGTTAGACATATCTGTGTTTTCCAGACACATACAATGGCAACATTTTTTCTGGCGATCGGGATGACCAGGAACATTGCGATTCAGGGTCAGTGTACCTTAACCGCTTGACCAGGTCATTTTAAAGTCTTTATCAAAGAAACCAGCTTCATCCCTTCCCACAGATCAGAACTGCAAATATCAACCGGTATTTCGCTTTCTTGAGGGCGAACCAGTTCACATATTAATATCTAAAAGGCATCAGCACTTCTTCTGCGGTCCGTGCCTTACATGGCAATTCCCCCCTTTCCCTCATCCCCTGTATTACCTTATTGCTACTTTGCCTCAGGTTATGAGCTGCACCAGCTCAAATGGTTCATTACCCCATACTCTCACATTTTATGAGGTGTGATTTTACAGCTGATACATGGCTGACCTCAGACTTCAGAAAAGACAAATTGATATTACATCAAATAGGCTTTTTGTTTGATTTCCGATTGTCATCAATGAAGTAATACAAAAATGCCAAAACGAGTGTTTTCTGGGTTTCAGTATCAATGCAATGAGCAACGCAAATGTTTCATGTGCTCATTGGATTGCCTAAATTACAAAATGTGTTAGATTTCATATGGTAATACAATATGTATAACAGTGATGCATGGGTTTTTAACACCTCACCAGATTTTCCTTAAAAAATTACTGTCGTTGTCTTTTAAAATGACTTGAATATTTTTCTCAAAATTACTAGATTGGGCGAATTTGCCTCGTTCTCATCTGTTGTTAATAGACGATTCAAACACTAAACATTAACTCGAATCACGTAAGAAGCACTAAGGTTTGTGCAAATAAAACTGTGTGCTTGCGTGAAGTGCACAGTCATATGGTGTCAGCTAGGCTTGAAAACACACATTTATGTCTTAATGGGAGCCAGTAATTTGCGCTGTAGTGGTGACAACAGTGAGCTGAGACACTGGAGACAATAAGACCACAGTTCATGTCTCCATCTTGCACTGTGGATTAAAAAATAGCCATGAGAATTCACTGAGCTGCTTATGTTCCCTTATCTATACTTGCACCATTGTCAGACTAAATTAACAAGTCATAGTTTTTTTTGCACCACACTGCTGTATTTAAAATTTCCCATACTCTCTCTCTCTCATTCACTCATCAAGTGTTAATCAGAACAAGGTTTACAGCCCATAACCCTAATATGCAACTGGTATAACTGCAGGCTGTGTGGGTGAGAAGCAGCCCATGCATCATTAGTAAAATATTTGATTTATTCAAAAGGACAAAAGGGATTTATTGCATGCTTACTTTTATTGTTAAGCTGTGCTGTGCAGTCATTTCTTTGGATTTTATGATATGCTAATATGCAAGCCTGCATTTGCACAAACCTCTGTTCTTGTAGTTTTACGCTCTCTGTCTTGCAGTTATAGGTAAATAAACCTCATCATTTAACTGAAACTGTCTCTGTTGTCTGTTGAAGTAGCGATTGTAGTCAAATAGGATGTTACCTATAATCAGTGTTGTATTTCACTACAGAATAGAGGGTCGACCGACGGTGGGTTTTTTTAAAAGCAGATGTAATAACGATAATTTGGAGGAGGAAAAAGCAGATAGCCGATTAATATCATCCTGCCCCACCCCTAAAAAAAATGTTGACATTGAAAACGCATTATGCTTAGTCTGACATCTCACTTTATTAAAAACAGGATGACGCTTGAAGTGAACAATAAGTCAAAGTAATAAATACCTAAATAAATCTGAATCACTGAAAATCTAACTCAAAGCAATTAATCAACAAATGTAGGAAGTAACTATAAAACATCGAGGTGGGAGCCATTTTTATCCTTTGACCTTTGTATTATTTTCCCTCAAAGTCAGTATTACCAATCGAGAAGCTGAATATTAACTATCAGCCACTATCGGCCCCAACGGCAGCGATAAGTTGGGAAAATGTCCTATCAGCGCCAATTAACCGCTCACGCAAAAGCAGCGCGATGTTTTGTCTGGCAAAAATAAGACCCTTTTTTTTCTTTTTTCTTTAACCTTTTATTTTTTCAGCAACAAGAGCGGAAACCAGTAAACAGATCAAAATAAAACTATGTGAATTTACAATTCCATAGCAGAGCACTTAGTTTCCACATAGTTTCTGAAGTGCATTTTTGTTGCCCTGCAGCTAACCCTCTTAAAACCAGAACAACACTCCACGCTTGTTCCACACTATTATCCAACAAAACCACAAATGATGACCTGTGTTTCCCTTCCTTTTTGTCAGCTGGTGCCCCTGGTTAGTTTTTAATTCAGCCGTTACCTTTCAAAGCTCTGGAATTAACCTCAGGCTCTACAGTGTTAGTAAAAGAGAGACCCACGTCCTACCTTTCCACCAAGTTTCATGAACATCGGTGCAGTGGGTTTAGCATAATGCTGCTGACGGACAGATGGACGAACAGGAGTGATCGCATGACTTCCTTAACTGACGTAATAATAAAAATAAACACCAGAAGATGCAGTTTTTTTCCTTCTCTCTTTACCCACAGCACGAATATTACGTTAACAACTGTGTATAGCCTAATACGGTGCAGATACGCTTTCGTGCTTTGTTTTGAATGAGAGGCTTATGGGAAATTACTGATGCCTTTTACATTTCACAGTGAATAATGTAAAACTCTTATCTCTTTAAGAGGTCTATTTAAATTGCATCTCTAAGTAAATGCAGTTACTCATATTTAGTAATATAAATACATGTATTCCACTTCTCCTCAACGCTCTCCATAATTGCCAGAACTTTTGGAGTTTTCGTGTTTTTCCCACTCATTGACACAGTTCATGATGAAGATCATTAAAGTGTTCATTTCACACACCATTTTCCAGTCCACACAGCTGAGAAATAGAACTGAGACAAGACATGTTAACATGTTGGATGAAATGTAGGTTATGTTATCATGTTGCCTTGTGTGTTTCAGCTGGTGATGCTCTGAGTACAAAAAAAAAAAATAAAAAAATAAAAAGGACTGAGCCTACTCTTTAATTCCATCAGACAGCTCCTTTCATTTAACGGCTATTGTTGAGAGCACTGAATAACGGTTGTTTCCATGGTGACACCTACTTGTGGGGAGACGTAGACCTTCCTTTTTTGTCAGATTCAGGGACAAAGATACAGGATGTCGTCAGGGCTCTCAGAGGGGGCCATCCACGCTCTAGCATGAAAAAGAGGAGGCTGTGATAGTACGTGCTCTTGCAAGGCCACTGAATGTCCAGAGGAACGTGAGCCGCAGGTGAACTCAATATGGACACATTTTCACCATCACACTGTATTTGCTATAACCCTTTGCGTGTCTACACTGTAAAAACAGCCTCACTAGAGAGAAAGAAGCCAATTATTCTTAAATGTAACCAAAGCAGAAGTATGCCAGTGGGGTATGCACGTTTTGCTTGGCTAAATCTCTTAAATCTAGAGTAAAAGCCCATAATGGACCTATTGGGAAAATGCCAGAATTTAAGCGAGTTCAGCTTATTACAAACAAGGAAAAAACAGACTTGTTAAACTGAGAAGCTGCGCCAGTGTCTTAAAATAAGGGAAAAAATCGTATTCCTCTGCTGGGATACTATGCAATCCATTGTTTTGCCTCGTTGCTGGTTTCAATGTAGCACGATTTAGAGGAGAATAAGGCTCCTTTCAGAGAAACCAGGCTTTGTTTACTTTCTTGAAATTCCTTCTTTTTTTTTTTTTTTGCAGTGTAGTTGACTGATTTATGGCCACAATTAAAGAACACTCACCACCGCTTAACATTCACCAGCAAAAAAATCACCAGCAGGCTTTCACCCAGGGACAAGGTGCTGTTGTTTGGCGGAATCAACTCATTGCCTCCGTGTTATCAGATTACTTTTAATGCCTTTAAACGCAGCTGGGCTTCCCTAACACTGGTACGGCCGAAGGGGTCTTGCCGGAGGCTGTAAAAACAGAAGGGCTAAGGACTCATCGGTTTTATTCTCTGTGGCTGGCTGCTGAACGCCTCCCTGTAATGAGGAAATGACTAATAAGAGACGGAGAATGAGAAATCTCAGCAGTAATTAGCTGTCTCCTCCTTCCCCCAAGGGAAAATGCCTCCAGCTAGCTCTTCTGATGTTGTCTCTCACATGCTTCCTATTCCCCAGTCACTTTGTGCATATATTGTACAGCACATACAGCACATGCATATGTATACACACACACACACACACCTGAAGGCAGAAGGAGGTTGACTGGAGACTACATCCCAAAGAAACAACGGTGCTTTTGTGATAAGCACTGCAGCGCGGTGATATATATGCAAAATATTACAAACAGCCATTGTATTTCAGTACGATATGTTTACCCATTACAACTCCTGTCTTCAGAAAATACAACACATCTATGTGTATACATGTATAATATAAATGCATACATCTAACTCGTGACTTGCATAGCGCTTTCCTTGAATTTCCTTGAATCAGTATTCAAGGTTTTCCATAGGTTTTCAAAGGATTTAGGTTTAGGTCTAGTTTCCAGCACTTTTCCTGTTTGTGAAAGATTTCGGCGCACAGGTGGGGAGTCTGGGCGTCCTCCTGCAAGACGATGTTACCTTTTTAAATAAAACTAATCATTTTGGAGCCCTGCGATGAACCGGCGACGCGTCCAGGGTGTACCCCGCCTTCGCCTCAATGTCGGCTGGGATCTGCTCCAGCCCCCCCGCGACCCTCCAGAGGATCAAGCGGTTACAGATAATGACTGACTGCCTGACTAATAATTTTGGAGCATTATAACCATAGATGTGTGCAAACATTGGTAAAGCTAAAGGAAAAAAACTTTTACTTATAATTACTAATAAGTCCACTGGGGACCAACTACAACCATTAGGTCTGGGAAAAGTCATTTAGTTTAGTTTTAATGCTCTCTACATTGATTTCACATCAGTTTGGTAGGCAGCACTGAGGATGTCTCGAGCGCTGCACCTGAGCCCTCTAACGTTAGGAAAAACCCTGAATATTCACTGGAATACATAAGAACAACTTAACTCCATTATTTCAATCTACAATCTACATTATCCTTATTCAAAAAAAACATTTAAAAAGGGCTATAACTGGCAAAGATTTATAGGCAAGACAGGTTTATTTATACCACACACAAAGGCTTACAAATATTAAAAAATACCATTAAAAGAAAGTGTGGAGTACATGAAAAATAATGAAGGGAAACGATTAAAGAATTATTAAAATGATTAAAAGAAAATACAGTGTTCCAGAGTTATGTATGAAAAAGACTTGCTCAGTCATAGGCACATGAAAAAAGAAAAGTTTTTAACTAGGATTTTAAAAATGGGGCAAATTTAAACTCTACTTGCATTTTTTTCCCAGTTGTTTGCAGCAGAACAGTTAAATGCTGCTTCGCCGTGTTTGGTTTCAACTCTACCAGTGGACCTTCATCAATAGATTTAAAGTTCCGACTTGGTTTATAGTCTTTAAACGTGTCAGAGATGAATCATTAACCATGTAATGATTTCTAAATTAGCAGCAGCGTTTTAAAATCTGTAACGTAAGTAAGTAGAGGCCAGAGGAAAGATTTTAGAACTGACGTATTTCATTCTAATGCACCTCAACTTGAAAACATAATCCTGTAAGCCATTTTGTTTGGCTTCTAATTTCTCCTGCGCGATGTTTAAATTCCATCTAAATTCGAATGCCATCCATGCATGTGTACGTGTAAATAAACAACGTACATGTTTCCAGTTAGACGGCGTTCAAAGGCACGAGCAGCTTTCTCAGAGTCCTTGGTCGATTGTGCCTTTAAGAAACTGAAGTGAGTTTTTTGCAACGCGTCAATACATGAGTCATCTGGAACTACGACTGACACGGACTGATGAGGAAGAGGAGACACAGCTCCACGGGGAGCCTTTCGCTCTGTGAAGGCACTGTGGTCAGGATTTTAAGTTGACACAAAGTTTAACACAGTCGAGTAATTTCATATCCATGTTCTGCATTATGTCGTAATTACTATCTCACTCTCCTGCTTCTACATGTACCCCATTCACATCCCCATTCTTCTTCTTTTGTCACACTTTTTCACATTCATTTTGCAGTTTGACTTGGTTATTGTCATCGCTTGTGAGAAAACAATGGGACCCTCACTATCAGCACTGAGGATGAGGGTTCCCCTAACGTGGCTATTTCAGTGTGCTTCCTCATTATAATATTGGAGGAAATTAAGGATAAATACTTGTACAGAATAATTGTCATGTAAATTCTCTTCAGCAAAACCATTAGCAGCCTGCACAAAGTTGAACCGTGAATCTGTCAAAATGTAGATATCACCATGAAAACTTTCTTATTATTTTGTTTTTATGACATCTATCTATCTATCTATCTATCTATCTATCTATCTATCTATCTATCTATCTATCTATCTATCTATCTATCTA
>JAPQRN010000018.1:25949851-25970757 GCA_037367275.1 Coranthus polyacanthus
ACCATATTTTTTACAGTTTAGTGGAATATATAGATGTAAATGTGACAGAAAATACGACAAACTGTGTTTAGTTACAGTTACAATTTAAAAAGGTGGAGATCAGAGTAGAGTTACTCTCTGTGGACACAATATGGAACTGTAGAGTCACATAGATTTCTTTCTCTCTTTGTCGGTTTACACTTTCACCTTGATGCTGTGGAAAATAAAAAGTCAGGGAAAGAAATTGGATCTTCATCCTTTTTTGCCAGAAAAAAAACGCCACACATTGAGAGCGACTCGTGGGTTCGGTCGACTTTAGGCAGCAGCGTTGTGTGAGTCCTTTACATGCATGAATAATGGGAGACAGCGATGAAGTGATCAGTGACAGTATTTAAAACACACTTGGGGCATCTGTAGTGAAGCACATGTTGAAAGTAACCCTCCCAACACTGGTTCGTTGTAAGAAGAGAGCAGCGTCAGAGGAAACTCGAGTTGGCCGACCAGCGGTGTTGGCAGGTCAGTTACATCTGTTATGGACGCCTGGCAGAGACTGATATCGGTCCTGGCTCATCAGATGTTTTTATCAGCATCCCCATGAGATTACTGCTCACCAATCACCACCACACTGTATACTCAGCTGACTTGCTCCACCTGGGGTGTTCAGGTGCGTCAGTCTTTCATGTCAAGCTGTTCACACAGTTAAGGATAAGTCTACATTTTTCTTCTTGTTAACAACTCCCACTGGGCACTGCCGTGTTGTGGGGCTGTTTGACTTCAGTAAATATTCAGAAGGACACTAAATCTGAATCCGTATCTGCAGCGGTGTACAGTTTACAGCTTTTTGTGATAGTTTTAGGAAATTGTTTATCCATTTAAAATATCATGTTTGTGACCCATATTTAAATATTACCATATTTAGTCTGAATAAAAATGGGTACAAAGCGGTTGGAAGTGGACTGACATTCGATCAATAAACTGACCTTTTATTTATAATCAAGACATCACTTAAGAGTGACTTTCATTTAGAAAAGGCAATGCCACAATTAGCTAAAAGATCATTTGATTAGAGATGATAATCTGATCGGTAAAGTTAAGACATAATAAATTAGCTTCATTACTCGGATGAATTCTGAAAAAGTCAAATCAGTCTGAGTAACGAAGCACATTTGGAAGGTAGTGAGGTGATTTGAGTGTAACACAAGTGTATATCACGTCTGTCTTGAAAAGACGGCCATCCAGTCACCACCAGTACGGCCATTCATCACCAGTGATAAAAGTCCAAACGTGTGACAGTTGTAGATCCATAGGGCTTACGGCGATATGGCCATTTCAGAATTTTCATATCAGTCGATATCAATAATTACCATGATAAATGTCAGATCATTATTTCTTTCTGGTTTGAAGGCAGATTTGGGGAAAATTAAACAAAACAGGTGGATATTTATGGTTTTAAACTTTCCTTTATGATCAGGACACTTCAGAAATCTAAAGGTCGAACATTGAATACAGTTATAACGATATCATCTTTTTTTTCACATCACAATGTGTAAAATTAGAATTAGAAAAAAATACAATTAATTAAAACAGTAAAACATCGAAACTTTTTTTATTTTATTGTACAATGTAAACAAAATAAACCCTAAAGACATTTTAAAAAATCACAACGAGATATAAAGTTATATCACAATAATTGTTATCGTTGTATTTTCCGGCCCTAATCCATAGTGTACACCTGGGGACACAAACAGAAAGACAGAACACTACGCTATGGGAGTTTCCGAGGAAAAAGCATTAAAACCACTCACTGTAGATGAAGCGTGGCTAGAAATCACATCACTGTATTGTTGGTTTTGTTCACAAAACAGTAAAATATCACCAGTCTTTGGGGGCAGGTGTCTGATTCTTTTCTTTACCTTTACAATAAATATTTTGGGCTGAGTTGACTGGTAACTAGAAAAGCCTAGATATTACTTTACCAGTAACTCCCTTGATGTTCGATAAAGTGCTGAGGGACTGGGAGTACATTGTATTTGGGGTTTTCTTGAACGTCATGCCTGGTCCACCTCTTCATCACGTGCCTGAGACACAGTGCGAGCAGGACTTTTGTTCTTTCAGCCGCTGGGATTTCTTCCACTGGGAACATTTTATAGATCAAATTTCTGCTTACTCTGGACAATTAATCAATGCAAGGAGCAAAGGATTCCTTCTTATCTTGGTAAGCTTTAAGATAAAGATGTAACAGTAAACCAGACAGAGCGCAGAAGTGCTGATACAGATGGTGAGAGATTTTGCAGTTTTACACCTTCTGGATTAAGCCTCTGTGTCTCCGTACGCACTCCCTGACCAGCATCCTGCATGAATGAAACCATTGGTGCAAGCCTATTCCCCAATAACCCCATTTATATTTAGCACTTATTTAATTTGAATGTTTTCAGCTCCCGTTTCCCTTTCATGGAGTCAGGTATTCTGCACAGATCTAGTGAAACTGGAATTTGATGACAAATTATTCACATCAAAGAGAAGGCAATCGTACTTCAGCCACGTAATGCTTAAAGGTAAAACTGAAAAAAAATCCCAAACTAAAGATACAATGACTTCTACGCTTCTGTACTACTGTATTTCACAGAAAAATCAGCAGAGCAACGCTCTCTAAGTAGTTTCTAATCTGTTCGAGTAATACAAATGTGAGACTCCTGCACAGTCTCTCAGATGATCTGTCTGTCTTGGAAAAAGCGGAGCTAAATAAACTGTGCTTTTTGGCAGTCTGCAGGGTATTGGTCCAGTTGTGAGTTGTTGTTTTCTGTACAACAATGCTGCGATCAATACGATCGATCCTGTGCGGGTCTTCTGTGTGGTGAAGATCACAAGTGGAGGAAGCTCAATATGCTGTTATTCCTCTGTCCCTGCTATCGCTACTCCACACCTTCACTGACCAGCCAGCAGATTAGTTGTCACTTTGAGTGGACGGACAGCATTTCATTGAAAGTGTGAGGGTGTAAAGCCACGTTTATACTGTGCCGTCCGAACAGACAATCTGATACAACTGCACGTGTTTGTTCTCCTTGTTTGTATTGAGCTGTTTTCCAGGACACAAGCACACTGAGTCAGAGCAAACAGCTGAAGTTCAAATCAGGAACCGGGATAGATAAAAATGTGTGGCGACTGGCGAAAACTACACAGTGTTTAAACAGTGTCCACGCAGCAGTATCACTTGGGGGATATACAGCAAACACTTTGAGTCATCAAAGTGCATCACACCTTCAGCGTCCTGGTTAAACAGCTTCGTGATGAAGCCTGGAAGCAGGTCATATAACGTTGCCTCTGGGTTTGTTTTCCGCCTGAACTCGTACAGAGCAGGTGTCCTCAGAGGTCTGTAGACAGTGACCTCTGCAATACGCCTGCTTCTATTAAAAGGTATAGATCTGGTATAAAACTGCTCCACTTCTCCAACATAGTAGTAGTGGTAGTGAATTTCTTATTGTTCCAGTTTCTGAGCTGCCAGAAAAAGTGAGGTTCACTAATCTAATTCACCTGAGAGTAAAACGGCCTTTTACTAAAATGAAACTAAAATTGACTCTGTCTTACTCCGTGATTTGTTGAGCCATATTGAACAAAATTATCTAATCAGAGCGGCCACCTGATAGCGAAGCAGTGTTTGTCCTGTGACCACCACGGCTTCAGAAAGAATAGAATTCATTATTACAATAAAGTTCATTTACATGGACTTGAGTATTCCAGTTATGACTGGGATTAGAAGTATTTTTGTATTTGTGCATGTTAACATTGTATCCTGATTTCAAAGACTTGAATAATGTGCATTTTGTCTTTTGGTAAAGACAGAATTAAACATACTTGGCAGTTCCAATGGGACAAAGCTTTGAAAGGCTGACCTATTCAAGTCTGTAGTAAAAAGTCAAGTCAAAGTGGAAAACAGATGAAAAAAAGATTGGTATCGTAAACATCACAGGCACCTGCACAAACAGCACGCGAACCAGAATAGTGTGTGCCATGTATAGGGGAATATGAATAACCAAGAATGAAGAACAAAGAAATGCACATCCCTGCAGCACATTTTGCTGAGCGCTGGATAAAACAATCACCTTGGATAGAAGAAAAATCTGCACAGCAGTATAGCTGCCGTGTTAGGATTCTTTTAAATTCAAGGCCTTGGATATGAATACCAGACACATTTCTCTGTGTTCCCTGTAAACAAAAATAATAAAAAAAAACTGAGAGGAGCCTCACATTGGGATACTGGTACACCATCGGTGTTAGTCCGACTGTACTCCTTTGTCAAAATTGAAGAAAAACAGCATATGTGAAGTAAACCAATGCAATTTTAAAAACTTCAGCTCACCTGTCTTTTGACATGGGAAGCAATCGTGTGAAGTATAAATAATATTCAGCCTCAAACCATACTTGGTGTTTCATTGTTCTGCACCAGCAAGCAGCCAGTGTTCACTTGGCCAATATTTCAAATTTGGATGATGTTTTATAGTTTTTCCTCCGACGATGCACAGACCAGACTGTGTGCTGAGATAAACTGGTATTTTAAAATGTTCTTTCCTAATGATAAAACGTAATATCCTCTTTTTCCATTGAGTATGCGGTGTGTATGTTACTCATCTACGCCGTGTAATTTTGACTTTTTGACAGGCGGGTTGTTTGAGGTCAGGGAGAAGTCACAGTGACAAAGCTGAAGCCAGCTGGGATGAGGCTGACCCTCGGTGAGAAAGATCACAGCATCAACATGCAGCAACCTGCTGTGAATAATAAACATTTTCACAGGGCAAAGTTTTCTTAAGACCGACTCATGCGCTGGAGCTGATTGATGAGAGAGCTATGAGAGACCACGTATGAAATGCTGAGGGATATCTCAAAATAAGTGTGGTTCAGCTCCTTTCAGTCATGCATTACACTCTCTCCTTCCTTTCAATCATCTACAAAGTCTACAAAGTCAGACATTTCAAAATCAAGATGGCTAAATCTTCCAAAATGTCATTTCTGTAAGTGAAGGAGAAATACCTTGAAATGAACACCTTTGATCTTCAGTGACTTGCAGTGAGGTTTACCACGCTGCCATCAAAGAGCCTTGCAAGTGTAAAAATGTTTGAACTGGGGGATATGCCACTGCAGAAAAAAAACCACTTCCATTGTTGACAGATATTCATAATAATGGATAATATTTCTACTTTTATTTTTACATTCGAAGTGGTAAATAAGGTGCCACCAACACATATTCACGTGACATCATAACATCATTGTTTCATATGTTTGGATGACAGATTAGAAAACATAAAGGAAAACTATGACATTTTGAGAGGTATGCTCACCTGGTGCAGAATCGGCTCCTACAGACTGTGAGATTTCATCAGTCTTATAAGTTTATTGCCAGCCACATTGTATGACATGGATCTAATGAACTTGGACTCAGCATGCAGACTGTGCGATGATAAAATCTACTGAACCTCGGGCGACAACGCAGGTAAAGGTATAAGAAGAACATGTTATCAGTATGCATCGTCTGTCCATACTGTTTACATAGTTGTAAACAATCAAGCTAAGACAATGATTGTGCTGTTGTAAAAGAGGTATTTATGTGTTATATATTATATGTAAAATCTCCAAAGCTGAAGAGGGGGAGGAGAAAAGAGGCCAACTTGTGATGATTTTGCAAAGAAAGTTTGAAGCTAGTATTTTTAGTTACATGAATGTATGCGTTGCGTTGAACAGAGCGTCATTTTGCGTTGAATTCCTACTGGTTGTTTCGTAGATGTTGGTTGTAGCAGCAGTCACACTGTGAGATGGTCATCCTAAATTTCTGACACTGTCAGACGTTTGTCCCAGACTATCTTTGGTCACAGGACCAGGACAATGTCTTTAAACCCGTCTCACTGTGGGACGTATAGGACCACCGTGTTTTAGCCATGACCAAAGATATTGCTGTGTTATGTCATCTTTCATCTGAGACACGCCAAAATCACATAGTGTATACCCGGTGTTAGATGTGAGGAGCTTAGCACTTAGCAGTGATATAGGAAGACATGTTTATTTCAGTAAACTGCATGTGCTATGTAGATATTTTACATTACACTTAGGGCCAAATCCACAAAAAATGGATTGCACCCACTAATTATTACATTTTAAGGACATATCCACAAAAGATATCGCAGTAATGATATGCCGGTGCAAACGCACCCATAAAGTTTTGCACCTGTGTGCAATTTGCACTTGTTCTGTGCACTTGCATCAGAATTTCTAGTGTTTCAGGTGTTTCTTTGCATTTCACCCACAGATTCAATGAAAACTGCAGAAACTGCAAAAACCCTCAGATTGAGTGTCTTCAATGAGCAGAGACGCACACACACACAGCTCTCCACGATCACAAAAAACAAACTTTCACGTTTCTATAGTATTTCTCATCTGTAACACAATCTACTAAAATGTCCATCAAAGTAAACTCCAGCTATCAATGTAATTCAGGCAGGCTCTTAAAACAATGTTATCTGTCACTGAATATATCTGAGATTTTGCAGAAACATTAGTACTCATGTTCTGTTTGGTGTCACAGCTGGCTGCGTGTCACAGTGTCTCCAAACTCCAAAAGAGACTGTGAACGTTTACGCAGCAGCTGTAACTTCATTAACACCTGATCGGTCAGGATCTGACGTCTCACGGTAGCTGCAACTTCAAGATAACATACTGACTTGATCCCTCCAGTATCTGACTTAAGATTTTGCGCTTGATATCGTTTACCATTTAATTCAATATCATTCAAGCCTCACAAACCTGAAGAGAGGCAATGAGTGACAGGTGAGTTTACACACAGTTAACACCAGCTTTCTGCAGGTGTTAATTACACCAGATGAACTGCGTGTGGCAATTCACGTCGGTCTTTTGTGAATTAAGTTTGTTTTTGCGTAGAAAGGAGTCGATTTTGCGGCAAATGTATGAATATTCTCTCATTTACATCCATGCAAATGACACAGGCGAAACACTGACGCTGCGTGCTTGCCAGCGCAGTTTGCAGTGAACACTATGCTTTGTGGACGCTTCTGTACTACTACGCTTTGATTACACACTATATTTTTGTCTTATCTATGCCCGCTTTGCGTCTGCTAAAGCCATGCAATCCTTTTGCAATCCTGTGGTTCCTGGATTCCCGCGAGATGGGAGTCAGTTTAGCTGATGGGAATTGGCATGAGTGGGAATCCTAATGACAAAAAAAAGAAAAAGTCTGGTTATAAATAATAAAAAAATGCTGCTTTTAAATTTTATTTCATTTATGCTTTAACATCACTTCACCACAGCCTGTCATGTACTATAGTACAGACAGAAAGCATTCACTGGAGACCTACCAGTGCAATTTTCCAAAAGAATTATCAGAGATTGAATCATCCGGCCAGACATTGGGGTCATAAAGGACAAAGCCGACAGCCCTTGGGCCTCACAAGTTGGACGGGGAAACTCAAAGACTGTGGGATGAAAAAGGTGACATTATGCAGAAGAAAACACGGGAGTTAAAGATTAAACTCCAAATTATTGAGAATAACAGTACTTGCAGAATGTATAAACACATGCGCAAAAGCCACCAAGTTGAAATACAACCTCTGCACAAAAAGATGCAGAGTTTGAAAAATGATCTTCAGATAGTGACCTAGACAAGGCAGGAGAGAGACACATGGCCGAAACCCTGGAGGGAGGTGAAGGCACTTAAACACTGTCTGGCAGACGAGGATTATATGCACCAGCATGAGACTGTCATTAGATTAGGAGACCAAAAGAAGCTTTAAGACACTGCATTGACGGAAAGACTGGAGATGGGAAAAGAGTGCACAGTCTGACAAAAGGAAGACGAAAGACTAGATAAAAACTAGATAATGTGGAGGAAAAAGATTTGCAGCAGAGCTCCAGAAAGACAAGGAGAAGAATGAGGCTTTTTTTGTTGAGGAAATGAAAGCTTAAAATGGTGAAAGCAAACAGAAGAATGACACAGACAGAGTCCTGGTTCTCTACAAAGAATTTCAAAAACATAACACATGCAATCTTACCATTTCCGGTTCGTTTACAAAAAGCACATCTTACCTAGCATACCTTTAAGAAGTGGAATCCTGGAGAAGACATCTGTGAAAAGGAGAAACACAAAATGAAACTAACTCACCTATCTCAGTTTAAGCTCAGAACTGAGAATGAGGAATAAGGCCCACTGAAAACATGTTGAAAACGAGAAAGTTCTGAACAAAAAAAAAAAACAGAAGCAGCCTTTGACATCGAAAAACAAGACGAATCAACAATGAGAACGTCCTCACCCGAAAAAAAAAAAACGGATTTCTGCTAATGTTCACCTGTTCCCAGTTTAAGTGACATCTAGTTTCATCTAGTTATGAATGTTTTCTAATCCTGTTAATACTTCACACAAGTGTAAAAAGATGCAATGAGTTACAGTTATGTATGCAAATATGCCTGTCATTTAAATGGAATGCATATTAAATAAATGAGTGGGCGGCTGAAGCAGTGCTTTTTTTCTGCTTCACTTTTTTGTTCTTCAGATATTCAGGCCAAGGTTTAGAGTTAAAAGACAGTGTGATGTGTTTCTAGCAGCCTCAGAAACCATCCCTGAAGTTTTCTATTATACTCCTTCCGGCACAATCAGAGGTGCACCTACGCGTCGGCTGATATCGATGTGCCTGACATTTGAAATGTTTGACTGGCGTTTTATCAGGGCCACAGATTTCGTCTGAAGGGATCGGGCGTCAAGATTATGCCAATTTTCCATCGTGTCTCAGAACACTGAGGCGTAGAATATATCTGGACTTACTAAATTAATGAGATTATAGTCCTTAATGTAAAAATATGAAAAAAATACATTACTATGAGTTTTGGTTGTCAGGGCGTAGGCGCACTTCACAACATGTCCTTGAAGGTTGCATTTTTTCACTCCTTAAAATACCTTTGACAAGACATTGATGGTACAGGAAAAAAAAACCCTTTTGTGTTAGTCTGTATTTGATTAGTAAATACAATTCACGATCTAGTGAAAGGGTTGCGTCAGCGCAGTGTACTTTATATTCAACTACTGAACTCAGGTCCTTGGAGAGCAATAAATCTGAAAATAAAAAGATGGCATTTACATTTCAAAAGCCTTAGTGAACAAAAAAGTTTCTTCTTTTTAATCAATCTTAAAGGCAGAATATGTAAGAAAAAAAAAACATCATCAGCACTCATAGAATTCTAATCTCTTGTTTATGTGACGTGTATAAGTTACTGTACACGTCACATTTAGGACTTTGTATATTCATGATGCTTTCACCTGCAGAGACACTGCCCCCTGCCTGTATTTTCCCCTTGTTTTGTTTCGTGTTAGGGGTGTTTGGTCGTAGATGTTTTCGCAGAGTTTGTACCTCCAGCCAATAACGGAGTGTGCGGGCAAACCTCTATTGAAAACACATGGATAAGGTTTTATTTCTCAGTTTAATGGCTTTGACCTCGCTCACGCTGCTCCCTCTCCTCGTTCATTCTCGCGCTAACTCGATCACTGACCGAGACTATCAGCTGTAATGTAAACTATCGTCAGCCGGTGGTTTACATCACAGCTCTGTTAGCTTAGCTTTGTTTTTAGGCAGAAAACAGCCACAGTAAAACCACAAATCACCTCCGTTTTCCGTACGGTTTGTGTTTCGTGTGTTTTGAATTGTCCAAACAAGGTCACAACAACAACAACAAAGGTCACAGTTTAATGTGAACTGTGCCTCGACAAAAAACTTTATAGCTTCATACGCTTCATAATCAAACTCACCCGCGTAGAAGAATTGCTGCAATTTCAGCATCAACCTTCATTCCTTTACTTTAGACACGTCTCCAGAGGCGAAAACGATGGCAGTGCTTCTATTTTTTGTCGCTTTCTTTTACTCTGAAAGTTGTTTTTTTTACCAGTTCATATCCTCAAACTCATCACATTCTGTACACTTTGGTCAAGTGTCAAACTGAAAAAAAAAATCAATTTCCACAAAATCAGCAACAAAACTTGCCTCATTAAAGACTATTTTTGTAGGAATGAAACTAAATTTACTGTATTATTAGTGTGATAATGTAGTAGAAGGATTTTACCTTTGATGAATCCCTTTGATAGATCCTTTGTTCACACATTAGGCTAATATCAAATCAAAAAGAGCATATGTTTAATCTTCCAAACCCTTTGAAAGACAAATAAAGGATAATTCAGTCATAGGTATTTTAGCTATTTATCAGCAGCAGCAGCAGCAGCAGCACAATGTTTTTGAAATTAGCATAATGGACTTGCAAGGGACTGAGAACCCCTATCAATTTATAATTGATAGCATCTCTCATAGCATGTTTATTTTAATATTTGTGTTTTAACAAAAGCCAATAACATAGGCTCCCTCTTGACAGGCTCTAAATTCTGCAGAACATGTGATTAAAGACAGACGGGCTGTAATACCGTGCTGTACTTTTTATTTTTGAAAAGCAAACGGTTAACGAAGCCGAACTGAAAGATGCTGATGACAAATGTTGGCCCTATTTTCAAGTCAGTGCCATGAATATGACATGAATTTATTACACAGGAAAAGAATGTTTTATGGGTTGTTTTTTTTTTTAAGTTTAGACATATGTGTATATGTGTACATGTCGAGTTTTGCCATGGATACAGCAGATATATTTCCAGCGGTTGTGAATCATTCTGTCAGGCTAAATGAGTTGTTTGATAATTAGGGTTAGTGCATCATCATGCAGTATTGGTCAGTGGCAGCCAGCTCCATCTCTCACATCTCATTCCCATTCAAGTCTCCATCCACATTCACTCTTCAAGTTGTTCATTATTTTTCTTTTTTCTTAGCTACTTTTTTTTTTTAATAGATGGGCCTGTGTTTGAAGATTAATCTCGATATTTAGATTATTTTCTGACAATATCATTTAGCAATTACTTATTTATATTCCTTCTGCTTCAGTGATCGGCAATTTAGAAAACCGACAAGGCTTTGTTATTCCGTCCCGGCCTTTGTCATTTATAATGCATTTCTGAGCCAATGTGAGCCGACACTGTGGAGATTGTATTCAGAGTGGCTCATGTTTATATGTTAATGTTGGAGCTCTGATCTTAGTATCCTGATTAATCGCAAAATGTGATAGAACAGACTTTTTCAACTATTGTTCCTGACGTTGGTAAGAGCGCGAGACAACTTTCCATTACGCGTTGAATGCATTTTGAATATTTATGTCGGATATATTTTTAATTTGTCAGCCATATATTCATTAAACTACCAAAACAATTTCCAAACAAATCTCAGAAATATCCTCCTGCTAATCTTCATATATGAATCTCGATTACGAGCAGTTATGGCACAAAAATGTGCTTTTGTGAGACGACAACAACCTTGACCTTTGCATCCAAGTGAATGTTTGTAATGAGGACGGACAGACGGACAGACACACCTCCCATCACTCAGACGTCACTATGTCATGAACCGTCATCTCTAGAGGATATTATAATAGGATTATTGTGGCAAACCTTTACAGAGGTACAGCAGCATCTTGAAACACAAAATGTGACAACGAAGACACAACGAAGGACAAAATGACCTGAAACGCTTCAACACTTGGTGTCCTCAGTCCTTAAACGTCTTCTGAGTGCTGTGAAAAGAAATGGCAACATTACAAAGTGGTAAATGCTTTATCGTCCCGACTTTTTTTTGGAATGTGTGGCTTATTTTAATAAAAACAATAAGGTGAAACATCAGTTAATGTTCTGTTGCATTGTTTTCAGTATAACAGAGGGAAAAGATCATTCACTTATCGCTGTTTTCTGGTTTAATTTAAATTTAACATACTGTCCAAGCTTCTTCTAATTTCTGAAATTTGATTGTACATGTTCTAAAGAGAAAACGTACCAACATTACTCTCCAAAATCCTGGATGGACATGTTTGGTCAGTCTGTATGATCCAGAATAAAAATATTTCATCAGTGACTTGATGGAAATCTGCCAGAGCAGAAAACGCTCTGCTGTCGGTGACCTACTGACATTTCTATCTATAGGATCAGCATGAGACTGACTTCTTTAGTTGGATGTATTCTAATAAAATGTGTTACGTGGATATGAGGATAATTCTTAAATGCTTTTCATCTAGTGTAACTGACTCAGCATTTCATGTGTTGGATTTATCGTTGTAAGAGAAGTCTGAATCAGTTGCAGACACTTTGAACCTTCCATCTAGTTTTTATTTGTCCAGTACTTAATGTTCAAAATACTATGAGAGTAATGATATTCACTTTAATGAGCTAAAGGGGGAAAAAACATGAATTAATGTAACCAGTGGAGAACCAAACCTCGGGATTAGAACTGGTCTCTATTAATCTAATTATTACTTTAGCAGCTGATGGGCAACAGCCTGGAAATAAAACCCAATTTTCTGAATTCAATTTAAATAATGAACACTTTAAAACCACGGCGAGGAAATACTAAATTGCATTTAGATAGACACGTTGGCCCCTGAATATTCAATATATTCGTTTCTGAACTGAAAAAAATATGAAACCTTTACCGACCAACATGTAATGTCAGTGCTTTTGGTTACATTTATTCACATGTATTTACTAGTAACTGACGCTAGTGAACAAACAGAAATCACCAGGCTCTGGAGCTTGTATTATGAATGGATTTCATTAAATAAATTATTAGTTATTATTCCTATACAGCTCAATATTCCCAAGTGGATATAGATTTATTCTTCTGCTTTTTTTTTTTAGTCATCTAAAAAGGTCCACGGTGCACATTCATGTAAAGCTGCAAGTGCTGCAAAATCCTATCTCATAAAAGTCATCATCTGACTTTTATGGCTTTTTTTTTTTTGGCTATCTATAAATCTTACTCTCTCTTGCTCTCTCCCAGTAGTTTTACAGTTTTTTAAAAATATTTTATACCAATATAATTATAATTTAAATAAATAAAAAACGAAATAAAGTAATCTCAGCAATAGAAGGGAGTTATAATTGTGAAATATTGCTCATCTGAAGTAGAGGGTATTTTATTCATATCAGTTAGCATGGAGCGATCGAGTCAGCCGTACACCCATAAAAGAACCGGCAAGCTTTTTGTACAGAAAATAACTTCAACTACAGTCACATTTATATAGACGTTTATATTTTTGTCAATTTAAAAAACTGAAGTCAAACTTTCCCTCTACAGAAGCGGACAACACCCCGGTTTAACGTATTTTTCTAAAGCGCCGTGAGTTGCTTGTATTTTCCGTCAGAAAGGTGAGTTTTCTTCTAAATATGCCACGAAGCACATGGATGTTTAGATTCTTGACACTCATCTCTGCAAATTGATGACATTACTGTGAGCATGTTCTAGAGTCATGTTTTCATTGTAGTGACATTGTATTTGCGATTTAGTTGATTTTCTGTACAACATAATACATTGTATTTAATGTAATTTCACCCAAAATCACCTTTCAGCCCTCATTCCATGTACATTTCCGGCCATTTAAGGATTTGATCTAAAGTCTTTGGCTTTGAACGGCATCATGTCGTTATTATTATCTCTGTTCCACTTGTTGTCATCTGTTGTTTGACTGAATGTGCACAACGTTTAATGGATGGAATGTGTCACAGTGTCGTGGATCTTCACAGTCTTCTTATTCTGCATCACAGTCCTGAGAAAATAAAGAGCATTTCCTTTACTTTATGATGAACCACACTTGAAATATACAAATGTATATGTTTTTCTCCTCTCAAATTATTCATCATGTGAATATAAACTAACATGGATATTTTTTTTTTGTGTGTGTGTGTGCTTAATCTCATATTCTTTTTGGCCAACACAACACTGATGAATCACAGGTGCTGGGGAAGTGGAATGACAGTAAATGGAGAGGATGAAAGAGCGTTGTCAAGTCTGTGACACATGGGATACAGCAGCAGCCAAAAAAACAAATTTCTTGCTCCATGCCAACGTGCCCATACATTTGAAGCCTACGTTTGACAGAACTGATGCGACCGACATCCATATTCATTATCACCACGGCTGCCGCGGTACTGCTATGCTAATGATTCATTAATAGGCTCATTGTTGGGACTATAAACAACCTTTATATTATCAGATAGATTCGTGATATAACAGCTGGATATGGTAGACAGATTAGCTCAAAGAGACGAAAATGTGTAGAAGTGAAGTTAGAGTTGTATAGAATCCATTAGAAAAAGGGCAGAAAGGGAGTAAGTGTGAAGAAAGAGAAGATGAAAAGTAGGTCATTTGTAGCTGTGTCAGAAAAAATATATTGATTTTCATGACCTGACGTTTGTAACTAAGGGAACTGAGCCAGACATGAATGAGTGGAAGCATTGATAAGAGCTTTTTTTTTTTTTTTTTGATGATGAATGCACTAAACACTAAACAGAGGTTATTCACTGAGTAACACGGGACAATTCTGTTCCTGACAATTCCCCTGTTCCACCATTTAAAGAACCAGTGTGTAAGACTTCTCTATTAGCAGAAACTGAATGTAGCTTTCACAATTAGATTTTCATTAGTGTAAAATCAACTGTAGCTATGAATTACTGCGTCTTCTTTCTACATATAGGGAGTAGATCCTCTTCCACGGAGCCTGCCATGTAGTTTCTACAGCAGCCCAGACAAACCAAACACTGCCTCTAGCGAGGGCATTTTGCATTTTTACACCGAAGCGATGGCACCATAAACTCTCTTGAATGCTTGGAAAAGGAGGGGTGCTGCAGTCTGCAACCTCACATTGCTAGATACCTACACTACACACTGATCCCTGTCTCGCACAGCCAGACCCATCTCAATACTGCACGTTGTTTGTTGTTGTTTGTTTTGTCCGTTGTGGGCTTTTTAGATAAGTGGATATTAACTCTGGTCCACACTCATAGTAGGTGACAGTAACACTGGATGTCACCCGCAATAAAATGGAAAAAAGGAGGAGAGGATGGCTGTGCAATACGGTGGACTCCTTACCGATCTGTTAACATGTATTTAGTGGCTCACTATCAAGTCAGCTTTTATGCTGATTAAAGGTTTGATCTATGAGAAACAAGGCCTTCCTGTTCAGTTTTCACTGATTCATTGTTGCGAGGAGAAAAAAAAAATACAGGAACATTGTCTCAGTATTATTTGTCATGTCTCAGTATTTCTCTGGGATTTTGCAATTTTGTGTAAATACAAAATAAACTGAATGAGTGCCACTGCTTTATTCTCCATATAGGTGCCTGGAGAGTGTGTTTAAAAGTGGCAGCTATATAATAATAGTCCACACAATTTCTGAAGTGTCTTTTGATGATTGCAGTTGTAGTTCACCCACCAGGTACCGATACAGATACAACCATCTACAAAGTAATCATCTTCAAAGCTCTCAGATGTAATGAGAGGCCGCTGATGTGGCGTACAGTAAGTGAACTGCACGGTGTACAGTCACGATCGTCCTGTCACGATAACTGTGCTGTATAATCAACATGTTTACTGGACCATCCTCATCAAAACATGTTCTTACTTTTTTCTGCATTTTCTGTCTCATCACAGGAGAAACTTTTCTAAAACTACACCAGGTTTTTCTCAGTGACTCAGAACATGCAAACTCTATTACTCATTGTTTAGTCACTATTTATCCAGGTGAGAATATTGGAACAGTCAGGCATTTATTATCTCCAAGGCCGTGTTGAAAAGTGTTGGTGACGTAAGAGTGAAAAACATTTTTTAAACGGTTTTCGGCATATGCGATTTCTGACAATGTAATGGGTATGAGGTCAAAGTACATAATTATGGTGAGGAAAGTGCATAATAGTGCTTCAAAAGGGCACAGCCTCACCCATCAATCCTCCCAGCAGATGTTGTTTGGGCCGCCAGATAAATTTGCATTTCTACCGTTTCCAAAAACTTTCAACAAGAAGAAAAATTGTGGGTCTGTTCACTCTAAATGCATTTATTCTGTGTCATTTATAATGCATTTTTTTTTACTGATGAGAGGAAATAAAAACAGCGAGACAACCTGTTATATCCACCTAACGGCAGATGGACCACCAGTACACTTTTTTAAAGAGGGTCCAAGTAAAACAAACCAGACCAGGGTGACACCTGGACTTCGTATTCTCAGAGAGAAGTTCAACGTAAGCCGATGGGAGCTGGGCCTTTCTGGAGTCAGCATCTAGTGGCCATCGGTAGTATTACATTTGAAGATACTCCCACCTTGGCTTCAAACTGAAATGGAACAATGACAATATCACATCTTCTACCAGTGCATGTCAGACACTGCCCTAAATATGACAAAAGAGAAACAACTCAAGGAATAATGGTAACAATCGTAGCCAATAAGTCCATCTTGGCTTTAATTTGTTAAAGTTACTGACCGGTGATTTGTAGTCATTTTAGAATCGGCAGGTTAGCGGAGGATTTTTTTCTTTTTTACAATTCTATATTTACATTGCAGTGTGCGTTTTCTGTGCAAATAAACCTTTCTTGCCTCATTCATTTGTTAACATTTCTTGGTCCAAGCTTTTTTCCCCCACAACAGTAATTATGTTTTTTTTTAACATTTCCCGCAACACAAAAAAAGTGATTTTTAAAAAGCGATGGGGACAAGGTTGGCCATTTCAAAAACTGACAGTGCCCGGCGTAAATGACACCTATGATTATCTCTGTGGGTAGGAAGCAACACGAGCACTTTTTCACTCTATAATGCAATTCATGCATATTTTAAATGAGTAGGAAAAAGGAAACATTTGAATCGGAAACATCTCCCCGTGCAGTGGAGCTTTGCACTGACAAAACGATGCAGACATTCAAGTGAAAGCACACAAAGAGACTCCCAGTCCCTGAGTGCACATTTGCTTGCATTTGAGAAAATTAAAAGGCATCAATTATTTAAAAAGTCTACATTCTTCTGTATGATTATTCCAAATGTGTTTGAGTCACATAAATTCATATATTTGTCCTTAAATACTCCAGGACGGAGAAATACGGTATTTATTCTGTATGGCTCTCTTAGGATTGCACAATTACTTTTTCAAGATTCTTTATTACAGATACAATGGAGCGCACAAAGAAATTTCAAGCAGCTGGGGACAAAAATATTCCATTTGGAGGGCAGAACATACTTTCCATTACAACCTGCAAAACCTCGGAGATGTGCAAAACTCATTATATGTATTTATGCACTCTTCATGCGCACAGTAATAGTATTTTTAAATGGTTCCTCGTATTTTAGTGAGGAACAAAGGGCCCTCCCATGTGTTAGCACTCACCAGGGTACCAACAAACTCGGGACGGTCTGTTCCCTCAACAGGTCAGAAACGCGGATCCTGCAGCTGTGATTTTTGTGCAACCTGAAAGTAAAAGATAGCGGTTATAAAAGCAAGGCGAGAGGGACAGTATGACAAAAACATCAGAATACACCGCCTCCTTCTTCAAGCAATAATTCAGTTAGGCAAAATCTCCACCTCATTGTCAGCTACCCTAAAATGTCTTCCTCATAGCATGTTTTCAGCGATAGGCTACGATGCTCCCTTTCTTAATGTATGGATACTAGCAACCCATCTGACACAGTAAGGCAGCAGCCACACATAGAGAACAGTATGATAAACAACTTCCATATGAAGATCAAATCCTGTGGGATTCTTCAGCAAGCACCTGCTCATGCGTAGATAAACAGCAATGAATCCACAGAGGAGGGGATGTAGATTTTGGGGGGGGAGGGGGGAAGAAGAAAAAAGAGATGTATGATCTATGTGAGTGAAGTGCTCCATCACACACACACAATGTCTGTCTGAGATCAACATTACATATACTGTGCTAGTTTTAAAGCGCCCTGAGTGGTTGCAAGATGAATTTTACTCTTTTGTGGAAAGTGCGGAAATTTAGCAGGGTCCCGAGCTTTTTCTTGTTGTTTCCGGCAAACAACAAGAGAAAGCTCTCACACACTGTCTCACCTCTCGAAACTTTAATACGTTCTGTTTTTTTTTCTGAAACGCCGGAAAGACCGAAGTTCACATGAAGGTCGGAAAGAGAGAAACGGCGTATTACAGTTTGGAGAAGCGAGACAGAGTGCGGCAGCTTTTTCTCGTTGTTTTGAGTTTTCAGAAACACACACTTTGTTGTGTTAGGGTTAGTTAAATTTAAAAAAAAAAAAAATGAAATCTGCAACACGCTCACTATCTACCGTCTTTCTACAGACACCCCACACTGTAGGACTGCATTCAGTCCAGCTCTGGTAATAATGCTCTATCAAGTCAAATTTATCTCTCCATTCTGTATCCATTCTCCATTGCATTTCTTTCAGACGCAGCAGCTGCTCCGGTCACCTATACCGATAAAACACCTGTGCTTGTGTGGAAAGAATGACAGCTTGATTGAAACATGCTATCTGAGTGGCCTAAAAGCTGGAGAGATTGTCTCTCCTCTTCACTTGGGCGTATTCATTGTTAGAGGACCCTAAGGACCTCTCGTTGGACCTGAATCCTCGCTGACTTGAAATTATAGCTATAAAACACAAATGTACTGCATGGCTTTTGCCCCTATGTAGTATTATATAAATTGCATCCATAATATATCAATTGTAATTGCAAAAGCGAAAAAAAAAAAAAAAAATATGTGCAATAAAAGTTGTAATCACTAGCAACAAATGGGACCGCGCAATCTGGTAATAAAGGAAATAATATTTCATCCTCCTGCCTGGAAATGAATGTGAAGATGTCTCTGATCACACACACAACGATTTATTTGCTGGACTTTCGAATGTTTTTGTTTTCTCCAGCAAGATTTTATCTGTTGCGGCTACAATCAGATTTTCTGCTTGTGTAATAAATAAAGTGATTCTCACAGAAACAGAAGGGTTTAATATGTGTTCGTTATTAAGCCTGACATCAGTTCTGGGCTGCAGGTCCAGGGCTTTTGATCTTTTGCAGGCTTCGAAATATAAAATAAACCATTCTGCATCTGCCCTTTAAAACGCCATGTGCAAAGCTTGGTGTTTATCATTGTTATTCATGCTCAAGTATTGGACTTTTTTTCCATCCCAGTTGCTTTATTGCACTCCTGGCTTCTAGAATTTCACAGTTACCTTTATTTATTTCTACTTTCTACCCTTTTTTTTTTTAAGTTTATTTGATCTAATTGGAAAACTTTGGTTGAGTGGGCAAATGCTGTGAGGCTCGACAAATACTGAATATGATATTGTAGTAAACCCGGCTTTAGTAGCTGCTTGATTATTTGGAAATGCAGGATGTTTGGTTTTAGCTCCAGGACGGTTTTGTTAAATAATCTGTTGCCGTGACTGTTGCGTTTGTATATTAGCCTGCCAATAATGTCTGCATTTATTGAGGTACACCTGCGGAGGAGAACAATGTTGCCCTGATTGTAAACGGCAGCGTTTTCAGCCACGTTTTCTCTCAGTGGCTCATTTTTATTCACTGCATGTCACTCTGCATCAAAGGTTGACGCACACATGGATGACGACAGTCTAATAAATATTTCTCTGCACAACCAACAGGAACAAGTGATTAAAGAGAAAGTCACCAACTGTGCAGAGAGGGCAATCACAAAGGAGCATTTGACTACAGCTAGCCAGTGTTGTCATCTGTCTGTGTTGTGAAATGGGTACCAGGTAAAAGACTGCTTCTGTTGAATTTTTTATAGTATGGACAAACTTTTTTCTTCTTATTATTATTCCTAGAAAAGTTCTGCAAACACTGTTTTTCTCACCTCTCCTGCCTGACCTTTCAGCCATACTCTGACATTATGGGGTACGTCTTTCTGTTGATTATCCCATCAAAGTTCACAGAAAGATTTGTTCACAATTCATTTATGATTAGCTATATTTGGGTTTAGTCAGCCCTGCTAATTAAATACATCATCTTGTCAAACCTATGAGTCATAAAGGAAGAGATAAGAAAGAAAGTCAGGGCAAAGTAAACAGGTTTTAATATAAAATGAACTGACGTCCAATAACTGAGCTTGGCTTAAATAATTTGTGAACAGAACTCCGTGTGCTGAAAGTTGAGATACGAAATAACTTCCCTAAGGGACATTATTTGCAGACTTTCAGTAACTTTCACGGTCCTTAATAATAACAATAGCAACATGTATAAGAGACAGTAGCATATTAAATAGTTCAGCAGTAAAAACCAAACATAACAGACAAGACGTGTGCTTCTGGGGACCAAAGGTTTTCATTTCAACGACTAAACAAAGCTGTGCACGAGCAGATTTTAAAAGCACACAAGAGAATAAACCTACATATAGGCTTTATCTTTGTGCATTATTGGACATCACTGATCGACTACATGCCACCTCTCTTCCTTGCTTGCATATACGTTAACAGTAGTGTTTAGTAACAACTAAAAGTCCAGACAACCAGCAAAGGATCAATAATATTCTAGTGGCACGTGGTGTTTTTGAAAAGGGCATGTTTGCATATGCTCTAGACAACCTTTTTGTTGCTGCCGCTACATTTTATAAACATTATTAGACTTTCCGCTTTCCACCAGACTGTAAGCATGCAAGGCTAGGTGTGCTTTTTTGCAACAAAATCTGAGGTGTGTATATAATCATAAAATGCATTAGCATTCCTTTTTTGCCTAATGTTGTAAAAGCCAAGGAAATGAAAGTGTTTTTTTGGGGGGGGGTTTTTGGTTTTTCTCTAACACAACAGTGATTAGCATGCTAGGTTTTTGTGTTTCAAGGAAGATTTAGTTAGACTGAAAGAAACTAGTTTAATAAAATAAAAACATGTGTCAGAAAATCAAAAAAAACCCCAAAAGGATATAATACGATTTTCATAATACAGTGTAGTGAAATATAGTTGTGGTTTATGCTGCTTTTTATTTTGATTGATTGATTGATTGATTGATTGATTGATTGATTGATTGATTGATTGATTGATTGATTGCCTTGTTCTTTTCT
>JAPQRN010000018.1:25973825-25997573 GCA_037367275.1 Coranthus polyacanthus
AACATCATGCATCACCCCACACTGGAAGAATTAGATTAGGTTTGTTGCCCACACACACACACACACACACACACACAAGCACAGACATATCGAATCAATGGCTACCGTTCTCTCCATCAGGAAGTGCTGTACAGTAGGTGGCCAATGGAGGAGTCCACCCACTCACAGGATATTGAATTGTAAGCATGTACAAATCCATCCTCTCTCTATCTCACTCGTGTTCACATGGTATCAACTACATTTACACATGCACCTTGGGCAAGTACTGCTTGTGTGTGCACGCCCACACATAGACCCAACATAGAAACGTGTACAAAAAACACTGCATGTCTGTCATTTAAAAACACCTCACGATTTGAGCCACATAGAAGTACTGTAAAAGCAAACGGATTTATGAATGAACTGATGAATGAAAATCACTCCGAATTCAATGCATTTTTTTTTTTTTTTTATCACTCTTTAAACGCAACACAAAAATGTAGAGGCTTATGGCTGGAAATGGCATACTGTTTTACAGGATGTAAAGTCATTTTGTAGAGCAGTCGAGCCTAGTTGATTAAAACGGATATGGAGCCAGCATCCTATATAGGAAAAAAAAAAAGAGGCTACCATTGCACTTTCACTTCAGCAATATGTGGAATATTGTGCTATATTTGTGACTGTCAAGCACTATCTCTCCCTTTCAAAGTGGGACAGAATCAGGTAAGGGGCATGCAATTGACTCAAGATGAAGAAGTATACTGGGGGAGGGGAAATGAGAATATTAACCCAAGAGCCTGAGTCCATCCCTCCTCTGGGCCTCGTGTTAGACATCACCAGGAGAAATCCCCTCATTAGAGCACCAAAAACGCATATATCAAACTCAGATAGCTGTCAGTTTTTCTCTGGGGGTCTGACCGTGGTAGCAGTTCAGAGAAGCTATGCATCTTAGGCCATACGCTGTGAATACATGTATATTTACTATCCATCCTGTGCATTCTGTATACTTTTTATAGGATAAGCTGTTCCCTTGGCACATTCTGGCAACCGCTTCACTGCTGCTGAAACATTAACATTATTAGCAGTGGATTCTTAGGAGAGACAGAAGAACTGATGACTAAAAAGCCACTCTGTGAAGGAGGGTCACTTCCAGTTAGAAGCTATTTTATTACCTCAAAACTACGCTCCTAATTTTATATTTTGTACCTCAATCTTTGGAAAAAAATTGTATTCAAATGTGTAGCATTTTAATGGGGCAGAAAGCCACATTCATTTAAAGTGGAAACGTACAGACAGAAGTTATATCCCATTTATTTGCAAAAAGGCTATTATTCAAGGTTATATGACAAGTCTTCTGTAATATCAAGGTTAAGATATTCTACTCAATATAGAAGGAAGACACTAAGACGTAGGACTGTTTAATTATCTGACTAGGATGTAATAAATCATAGGTGGTATTACTGTCTGTGTGGATGCAGGGAAGAGAGTGACTGAGCTTGAGAAGAGTCTCCCGGTATGTGCAGTTTAATGGACTGACTATCACACAGAAGAATACGTCCAAAACACATATTTACCAGAGTGAGAAAGGTCAGTGACAATCTTCCCTGCCCTTTTCTTTGCCCTCATGTCAGCGAGTTTTTTGAAGGAAAGAAGTTGGCAGCTACCACTCAGAGGTTCAGACAAAAACACTTAACCATGTCGCTGGAACAGGAGGTGGACAGGAGCCTGACATCAGTGGTGTGTGATTGTGGAAATGGGACCATGATTGCTTGTGAGATGCCAGTCTTTCGAGACTGTGACAGAGCCTGCTTGTTGACTAACTCTTCTTTCTTGTTGAAACCTGCCGACATGGTTGGATGTTTCGTTTGTTTCCACTTGATAAGCATTTCTTTTTAAATAAATCAAATCACATTTAATATAAAAAAGGGGCCTTTTTCCCAGATGCTTCGCATTACGGTGTTTTTTTTTGGGATACAATTTATTCATGATAGATATTAAACTTAAATTAAACTAAATAATATGAAGAGGTCCTCATGTTAAATGTATCTATTCCAATTACCAATACAAACCTACTCGATGAAATGAAAGCCCTGAAGTGCTAAAACTAATGTAAAACTAACTGTGATTAAAGCCATAAAGAGAACGCACAGGTCAGCTTCTGCTTATTAATACTGTATTTTAGTTTAGTCTCATATCTATGTATAGTTTGCTAATGAATAAAAGTTCACTGTTCACATTGCATGTTAGCCATACCTTAAAAATCCCGATTCCCTAAACAAACAACCGAACATCAGATAGAACCCAACTTTTTGTCTCTTTCCACACAGATTCCCCAAAAACGCACTTTATACGACATGCCACTAATGACGGCTTTAATCTCCTCCCTCCCTCCTTGCCCTCCTTTCCTTGTTGGAAACCATTTTTCTCTTTCTTTGCCATAGAAGTAACTCATATCAAACTCAGCATGTGCATGGATTTACAAATAACAGTAAGATCGCAGAATGCCATGAGCATCTAGAAGTGAGTATAAAGTATAAAGCAGTAGATGAAGAAGAAGAAGAAGAAGATGTTGACAATGGAGGGAGAGACGTGCAGGTCATCTTTTTTTTTTTTTTTTTTTTTAAATTAACAATTCTCAAAATGAAGTGATGAAATATTACATACACTGCACACGCATATTATATTTAATACGATATCACTGTAGGTATTAAACATGATTTGTAAAAATACACGAAAGCAATTGATGAATCACTTTGACTTAGATTTTCAGTTCAGCGGTTTCCCAATTCCAAATAAATTCAAAGAGTTAACTTCATTGTTTGGTTTTTTTTTTGTTGTTTCTTTTTAAAGCCTGGATTTTTCAAAATCCAGGATAGGTCGACCTCGAGTTGATTGTTTTCTAAAAGTTCAACTGTGTCAAAATATAAGAACATACTAAGAATCGTAATGCGGTTTAGGCCAATTGTAGAAACGAAGTGAATATCAAATCTAAAAGGCTAGATAACAGTAATAATAATAACTGTAGAAAGCGTTGACCTCTGATAAAAGGACAGGGATTCTGCTGCAGTGGATTTGTGGAGCAGGTCACCACCCAGCTCTAATTGCTGCAGGTGTGAAGCTAATCGTCGCAGTAAAAGGCTTCAAGCAGCTTCAGCTCTACTTTCTAACGTGGCCCCAAACCTTTTGCTCATTCTGTACGGTTTCTCCTTTCATTTATTTTTATTTTTTAATTTTTTTTTTCTCTCTCTCTCTCTCTCTCCGCCGCATATGTCAAATGGTTTGGTCGCACCACTTCCTTTGTGAGGAAAAATGTATACAACGCTCAACTTCTCAGCTCCTGAAGACTTCAACCAGTCCAACGCTGACACCCAGAGATCACTAGAACTGACTCACCGATCCGTCAAAGTAAGCGTAATAGTCGCTTTGGGCGTGATGATCACTTTAGGGAATATTGCAGTTCTCCTAGTTATTAGTTCGTCCGTGGCCGGCTGGTCGAGAAACTCTCGGTACTTTCTCCTGTCCCTCACTGCTGCAGACTCTGCGTTTGGACTGCTCGTCATGCCCTTGAATCTCTGGGTGAGTCTGGTAAAGGACTACACGGAGGGACCAGATGCTCTTTGTCATCTCGTGGCCTTTTGTAACGCCACAGTCTACTCCACCTGCATGTATACGCTGGCCACGATAAGCCTGGAGAGGTACATAGCAGTGTTTTACCCGCTCAAATACTCCTCTATTTTGACAAGAAAAAGGACCCTGCTCCTGATTGCCTTTGCCTGGTGCTTCCCTCCCTTTTTACTGTCGCCAATATCATTTCCAGATGGCATTATCGAGGTCCATTTCTCTACAGCGTCACTGGTCTGCAATCCATCCTACTCCTCTAACGTGGGTTACTCTCTGAGCCTGACGGGCTTCATATTCTTTCCCTGTTCTATCATCATGACATACGCAAACCTGAGAGTGTGGTGCGCCGCTAAGAGACAGAGGCTGAAACTGCGCAAATACGACTGCGCGCGTCGCGGCAGGCATCATGTCGCATCCAGGGTGCTGGTGCCTGTTATGGCAGCCTATTACACCTGTTGGACACCGTGCATGGCTGCTATGATCTACAATGGTAAGCAATTTTAAAACAGTCGACTTGACACCTGCGCTCCACGCAAGCTGAACCCATTAACGAAACTCATTCAAAAAAAAAAACAGTCCTCCTTTCCCAATAAGGTAGTTGGAATTAGGATCCAAACCTGCAGCTGCAAAACTAATGCAGGCTACTATGAGCCAGAAGCCACTAGGTTAGAAGTGTGGACCCAGCTGGTATATTTCAGAAAAAAAAAACAGTCTGTGAGGGATTCTACAGCACATTTGATTTTAAAACCACTGTGCAGCATTCAGGGCCAGTTTATTTAGCATATTTCATACACAAACATGTTTTTTTCCCCCTTAAACAAAAGGAACAAAGTGCACAAAGAACCGTAGAGCTATTAAACAATGTAGTTCAAATAAACTACTGGGCACATTAAATAAAAATGGAGGAAAAATAAGAGTTGTGGTATTATATTATAGTAGAAGAATTTCCTAACAAAAAGACTTGCAGTACAATGAGAATACTTTCAGAGCGCTATCACAGACACATGTAGGGAAGTGTTTCAATGCCGTCTCTACTGTTCACGTTGTGTTCATCATAACTACTGCTTCACCCTGTACAGTTTGGACTCTGGGCTCCATCAGCTGACCCGAGTCAATGGATCTAAGAGTCGTTCTCGTTTATTTTATTTATTTTTGTTCTTTAAAAGTGTCAGAGTTGAATTCTGGGGTCAAACCGTTCCGTGATTTATAGACTGGTAGCAGCAGTTTGAAATCTATTCTGCAGCAACTGGAAACCGGTGTAGAACGGGAGTGGTGTGCTCCGATGTCTTTGTCCTGGATAAAACTCTGGCAACAGCGTTCTGAATGAGCTGCAGCTGTTTAATGGGAAGTCCAGCTACAAGACCATTACCCTTTTTGGAAATGAAAGCACGGATGAGCTTCTCTTGGTTTTTTGGGACACAAAACTCTTGATTCTGGCAATTTGGCACTCGTGATTCACAATTACTCCTCGATGGAAAAAGAAACTGAAACAAAATGATGAGAAGTGTGCAGAAAATACTGTCTATAGAGGATGCTAAAGCACTACAAGTCTTCTCTAATAAACGTGTAACTTAGCTTTGCTGTGATAAACTGTGTGCCTTTTTAAATATAAGTGAGGGGTTTTATTTGATATGGCAATCTATTTTTATATTTAAGCCAAGACTGATTTGCCTTCAAAGAATTGAAATGTAATGGCCGTCTCCTTCTAGCAAGTAAATCGATTTCTATCGGGACGACACTGCAAATAGCTGCCATAGCTGTTATTTATGTAGCTCTGGGCATGAATATGCCGATTCAAGGCCAGTTTTATGACTCAGACCTCCTTTTGACTTTTTCTCATTCACCCCAACCATGTGCTGTCTCGGCGTAATCAAGACCGATACTGAAGTCATGGCTGAATATTTTTAGAATCGAAGACCTTTTTCAAAGACTTTATCTGAGATGGATGAAAATCCTGGCATAATGAATCTGACAGTCTTATTTTAAACTTAAGTGTGTTGCCGTCAATGTCCAAACACTCGTGACCCTCCACCAAACCCACCAGTTAGTTTGTACTTTTTATATGAAGACCATAAATGATAAGGTGATGGCTACAAGTCAAATGTAAATGTTTTACTTTCAGTTCATATATGGTTTAAAAAAAATAACGTGCAGCATATGATCATGGACCGGTAGTTATGTTTGCTATTTGGATCTATTTTGTATTTTCCTTTTCTTTTTCCTTTTTGTACTTTATTTTTAAACTTTTAAGAGACTCCTGTGGACAGGCGATCTAAATGAACTTTTCATTACAAGCAGTGACTCTGGTACTTGTTCATAATTGTATGTTCAGTTCCACGGCTACTGAAATTTAGTCGACGTTGTAACCCATCCTTTGTACCAAAGGCCAAATAATGGTACACTTTCCCTCGTCCCAGAGGGACGCTTCTGTCTTATGTTAACTGTGTTGTTGTCAAGCAGCGGATGCCTTCGTATCGTACTTAGCTGCTTGTATTTTGTGCCTTACAGCAGTCTCAGGGAGCAGTGTACCAGAGTGGGCTGAATTTGTTGTGGTATGGCTGCCAACCTCCAATGGTTTCCTCAACTGTATCTTCTACTTCTGGATAAACCAGAGCTTCCGCAGGAAATTCCGCCTCATCCTGCAAAGGCTGACTCTGGCACTCTGCCCTAAGCTGGCCAACATCCTTGGGTGCTGCACGGCATCAAATACACAATTTGTATCAGGAATCCTGGATAATAACAACAGTCTACATGAGCGCTCTTCCAGCGTATCTTCCACCTGCACCTTACTGACCTTGGCTTAGGACCTCAAGACCTGAAGAGCACCACCAGTCTGGTGAAGGACATGCTGAGGACCTCTGTATTCTTTTGCTTTGTCTGACTGAAGGCGGTTGATGGGAATGAATGAAGATAAGACACCAAGTGGTAAGAAATGCATTACTTGGTCGCTGATTTGCAACACAGATGGGTTAATATTTAGAAGTGGGAAATATCTAACGTAACGATATATAACAACTGCACAGTGTACACCATCATAATTGGAGTTAATTTGATTATTGTATATTTGTCTTATTTTTATTTTTTTATGGACTTTCAGCCAAACATCTGTGTTCTGCTGAGTAGAACATTTGACCCATTTATAACTTATTAGGATATTTTGTTTTACCTACATCTGTAGTGTTGCCAGAAAAGGTCTCTTGAACCGTCTTTTTTAGTTGTTTTATAGTCGCCATCAATTCAGTCATCATCATCTGCCATTAATGTTGTGTAAAACGATGATCATTTTAATGATGCCAGCCACTTAAATTTGTTGCTTAGGTCAACATATCTCACTTCAAATGTTTGATATTAGTCTAATAGTTCATTACAAGAAACTGATATTACTTTTTTTTTTTTTTTTAGCCAACTTGACTTTGAGATTATAAGCACTTTGAAGGATTGAGGCCATCTAGATTTTCTTCAATTTAAACTGTGAGTTGAAGACCTTGGCATATAACAGCTGGGAGAAGTTAACCTTTAAGTCACGGTGTTTCATGTATGCAAGGGGAAAAGTAATTAAGCAGCCACACTGTAGAAAGGTCACCACATTTGTGCCGACAAGAGATAAGTTGGGTAACTTCTGATGCTTTGGCTGTTTATTTTGAGATATTAAGCCCACGATCTACCCCGCAGTATCCTGTGCTGCAGTACTAGGACACGCAAATGTTTGTGCTAATTTGACTAAATACTGTACTGTCGTAAAAATGTTGATTTTTAGTTTTAAAGTTGGTAATTAAGAGTCTAGTTCTCCAAAAGCATTCAAAATGAAACCTGGAAAAAAAAAAAAAATGAAATTCAGAGCTGTTTTATGCAACTTATTTTAGCGTTCTGGGAGCTGTTTAGTGTCACCAACATTAAACACTAAATGGCGACTTTCGTCCATTTGTTGAACTATTAAAATGTATTGAGCATCAGATATATAAAAGAAGAAAAAAAATACTCACTTGTAGCTGATCTTTGTAAAAAATCTATTTTGTTTTCTTTGTAAAGTCCTATATTATAAAGACTTAAGAAATGATGTGTGATGAATTGGTTTATAAATGGTCTATAAATAAAGCATTATGCCTTTTGAATTGTTTTTTCAAGTGGTCTCTTTTTCTACTGGATACTATTGCATCTCACAAAACTGAAACATGAGATGAGGCTGTTAAATAACAATGTGCTTATGTAAATCCAACCACGTGGTGTACATCGATCAATGGGTACACACAAACAACCCCTTCAGTTTGTTATCTCGTATTGCTGGAAGTAGACGTGTTTTTCTAACAGCATTAGCCTCATTATCTAATAGCCACACCTTGTACGCTGAACGTAAAATGTGCTGAATACTCGGCCTATATCAATTATTTTATATGTGCTCTGCAAGGTTCCAACTACTGAACAATAGGTTAGAAATCTAAAACGCAGTGAAAATGTGTTATTTACTTGTAGGACCAGAATTCTGTAAAGGCGTCCATACTTTACTACATGAGCTGCTTTGCTCAGTCAGACAAAATGCAGTGTGGTTCGATGCTTTAAAATGCTGAGGGTGACAAAACCTGAGGCCAGGTGAAATAGAAAAATCTATAATTGCAGGAAATGTATATTGGATACAAGATTTCTGGCATAAGATGCACCCTTCAATGTTTCCCGTAATGCATGACAGATATTAGATACTGTCACTGGCATTACTCATAAGACTGTTTTAATATAATGAAAATGTTAACACTGCATGTACAAGGGTGTCAAATTTAATGACTAGTACAGGAGATGGAGATTGTGCAAACATCCTGACTTTAAAATGTGCTTAGTGTTTGGTTTCTTCATAATTATATCTGATTAAATGTATTGCAATACATAATTTGAAACGAATTATGCAAATAACTACCTACCCAGTGGCGTATTACATAACAGTTTGAGCCAGGGGTATAAGAGTTAATCAGTATTGTTGAAAATAATGAAAAGATGAAAATGTCTAGTTTTGGCTCCTGCATACTAGATGGGCGCAAATTAATTGTGATAGAGGTGATGTTCTTGCAAAAGAAGCAACAAAAAAAACAAACAAACAGAAGAAACAAGGCTGTGAAGCAAAGCGCAAACCTAGTTTACATACCGTAAAATAAAAGAAGAAAGAGAAAGAAAGAAAGAAAGAAAGAAGTGAGTGCTTCTAGCAGATTTTGAAGCCCGTGGTGAAGCTGCAGGATCCTCTCAGGATTTCCCTTTGCACCTAGTTGTTTTCTTCGTGCACCTTTGCTGCATTAAATTGTCAATGAGGTTGTGAACAAATGTGGAATTTGATCTTAACATTGCCCAGTGTAACACCAAGTATACTTTGTAAATAAGATGACCTTTACAGCTAATTCAAGCCACCGTCAGAGATCATGTTTATTCCTGCTACATCCGTAAGTGTTTTTTTTTTTTTTTTTCCAGGCTTTTGAGAGTTTCGCCGAGCCAGTCTCCCAAGACACTGGAGTGTTGTGCATTAGCAGCCTCAACTCTCCTTGAGGATCACTGTTGATAGAAATGGCAAGTGACTCAGTCATGGGGAATGATGTCTGTGTGAGGGCTTCATATACACCCACAGACACAACATGCTGTGTCAGAAGACCCATCATTCTGTCTGGGGATAAATGCTGCCAAGAATAACCCTTACAGATATGGATTTACAATGACCAGTGGTTGTAAAAACTGAAGGAAAAAAAAATAGAATTCAGACCCCACCAAATTCGAATACATTTCTTACTTTACTTTACAAGAGTAAGCGAGACTTCAAAATTCTAAATTGCTCTTACATAATGTTTTTTCATGAACAGTCCTTCTAAACCAGCGCTGACCAGTTTCAGACACTGGCCGGAGATGGTTAAAAACACTGCTGTGTATAGTTTTTTTTTGTTTTTTGTCAGTATCATCTATATCAGTATTAAAGAAAAGCCATCTGAATGCACACCGTTTCACAACGTCACAATAACAAGTTGCGCAGTTATTTTTCAGTGCACATTTTTCTTTTCTAGTAAGTGCGACAGCATTGTGTTTATTGAGTTTACTGCTGCTCAGTGCCCATGAAAACCTGGATGCAAGCAAGGCTAAATTATGTGACACATTTGTTAGAGTTGGTGCATGCAATTTTATTATTTATTTTTACCACCGTGGGGAAAGCTAAGCGAAATGACTAACACTTTAACATCTTAAGGTTGTAGTGCCATCTTGTGTTTATACAGAGCATTACATGGTAGGCTACATGAACAGGAGACCTTAAAACATGAACAGATTTACAATATTTCTGACTGGTTTTAGTGCTGCTAAATCAAATGAAGTGGCAGCATAATGAACATGTCACAACTTACAGGTGTAATGAGCTGCTATTCTTTACTAAAATGCTGATTTATGAAATCCAGTGACGGTGATGATGTATTTGAGTCTTAGATCAAACATGCTTCATGTGACAATATCATCAGAAGGGCATCCAGTTCATGCATACTGCCTGATTAAAAAGGATGAATCAATGAGTGTTGATTTGCGGACCATGGGCACTCTGCACTCGGAGGGCTCTTGTGGCGGTTGCGGATGGAAAAGCTCTAATTTCAATCACTGCTTCCAGCTCCTCTCCACAGGAAAGTAGCCGGACAGAACAAGCATTATGCAGGACTCAAGTGCTATTCACTTTGTGCAGGTATTAAGCTATGAAACAGGTTCCTAAGGAAAACAAATCAGAACATAAGTGCAGACCCAAGTCATTACATGCATTACGACAATTTCCATGGTAATGTCTTTTTTTTGTCTTTACCAAGAGGAAACCGGTGGATGAAGATTCAGTTATTTTTCTTTATTTCATTCACCTGCCTGTAAAGCATGAACGTGGATTAATTTTCCACTCGATATCAGCTACTTGTTGCCTACCAGTGAGTTTAAGTTACAGGTTGAGGAGTGAAATTGTACCCAGTTGTCCAGTATTCCATCGCTGCTGTATTCCTCTCAACGTTAGTATAGTGTCTGTCAACCAGAACGAAGCAGCGTCCTTTCAGTCATAATTAGTTGAAAGGGTAATTATACAAAAGCATTCAGTCAAAATGTTAGAAGACCTAAAGACTGTCTCGTCTAATAACAAAGTGATGAGTGTTTTTTTTCTCTGTGCTGCTCTGGTCACAGTTGTCTCCAGACTTCACATGCAGCCTTGGTGCAGTTTGGGTCCCGACGACGCTGTACTTGTGTTTGGGATTATTTCTTGTCCCCAGCATCACCCTGTCATTTCTGAACTTGTCAGTGGCCTCAACAGTAATTGAGGTCAGAGTTTTGGGCTTGAAAGAGCCCGCAATCCAGTTCAAAAGCCAATTTCCAGAAACTGTGATACATCCAGAGTTCGCGTCTGTCCTCTCTCGCTAACACACTGATCATGTTTCTGACACCAATCTAATGTGTTTTTTTTTGTGGAGAGCATCAAAACTAATTAAATGACTATTCCAAGATGTAAGTGGACTTTTTTTTTTTCTTTTTTGCAAGTTTTGTTTTTTGTTTGTTTACTGCCTTTTCCAAACTTTGTACACACACACACAATATTGGTCCAGAATGTATGTAATGTGTAGTTATATTCTTTATTGGAAAACATAACATTTTCTTGCATGAGGACCCCCAAACTCACCATCTGTGTGCCTAAGTCTTCTGGAAACCCGCCTGAACCCTGTATTCACATGGGTCTACTTTTTACTTGGTATTTTTTAGCATAATAACTGTATCAAGTATAATTTCTCCAAAAGCCAGTGACAATATTACCACATGTGATTAGAAGCAAAAGTAATTTTAGTTTTGAAAAACGTTTGGAATAATTGGTATTAAATCACATATTGAATCAAATGTTATTAATTCGCATGTGGAACAGTAGGAACGCTGTGCACATATATTTTAATTTAACTTCTGAGCAAACTGTTCCTGTTTTACACTGAAAATGCTGATCGTTACCACAACGACAATTCATTTCAGAGAGGTGACGGAACGTAACATTGTAAAACACCATTACAACACTACATTTACATTATCTTTACAGTAAATGCCTGCCGCGCATGAATGATTTCCACTGGCACTTTTAATTTTCAATTTTCAGTTTATTCAAAGAGACTTCTGATGACATGGCAGTTGAAAAGAAAGTGCCATTGTAATGACATGTACAATAGCAGCAAGATATACTCCAAAATCGTGCTCTCATGTGAAGTGACAGAAGGCAATTTTTATGGTCTTGTAGTTGTAAAATGCTTCCCCCCTTTAAAAAAAAAAAATAACGGCAACGTCTCTATGTATGTATGTATGTATGTATGACCTCCTATCTATAAGCTGAAAGAATTGAAAGAAAGTTGAATTGTAACTTGAGATCTATCTATGGCTCCAACAACGATGACAAGTCCCCCAGTTTCCCCATCACTGACCAAACAAGAAACACACACTGGTCTTCAATCAGTACAAAACAAACCCTCCGGTGACAGCTGCCAGTAGCATTCACTCAAACCTAAGATGCTGATGTAGAATTACACAACATGATGAAAACACATCAGTTAAATAACAAATGGCATAGTGAGGACAATGATTAAAAAAACCCAAACAAACATAAAATCAAAGAAATAACGCATAGTTCTCCTCTGTCACGGGTATTTACTTTGAGTAATTCACTTTTGCCTATAATATCTGGATAATAAGATATTGTTCATAACATACTACATACGTTAATATTCATCTATTGATCAGGCAACACTTTAACACGAAAGAGGAAAGACCGAACACACTATCTTAAATAATCCCAGTCGGACACAATATAATTCTCCATTGTTTTCAAAAGGAATAGACACAAAACCTTTGACTTGTTTAAAACCCAAATCATAAATTAATTGAAGTAGTGCTGCAGTGATTAGTCAATAAATCAATCATAAGACATGCAACTATTTAGAATCTTTTATCATGCCAAAAAATTTGCACTTTTCAGCTATATAATGATTTTACATTACCATGGGATGCGTAGAACTTACAATTCAAGTAAATTAGAACTTCTGCTATTCTACACAATGGATGATACACTGGCTAATGGTTAAAATAGTCAGCAGATCACTTGACAATGGAAATACAAATTAGTTGCAACCCTGCAGCTTTGCTTTACACCAGACCTGTGCAGCAAGTAGTGCACGGCCTAGATTCTGACACTTCAATAGCAATAATGGTTCTCTTCACTTAGAACATACATTGGAAATTTTCATTCGGTGTACTGAGAGTGATGGTTGCTGTAAAAATTGTCCAGGTTTCAACACCATTGTCCATAGTAACAGCTCTTTCTGCGTGTTCCAGTTTTAATCCATCTGTGTAAAGATGATGGATGACATAGGTGGTAGCAAAACCCTCTTTGTGGCATAGAAGTAGATAATGAACATAGAGAGACCAAACTGGGTCAAATGCATATGATTATGAAAGTTTTAAGACACAACAACAATTATAGCAACAAGCATAGTGACAATGAAATACAAAGAAAATGAAAACAGACACTTAAGAAAGACCGCTGCGCTGCCTGTTTGGTGCACTCAATGTAAAGTGACAAGGACTTCGGTACTTTAAAAAACTGCTCCTCTTCTTTTCTTGCTGCAAAGGCATGGACACTCTCAAATGTTGTGCGTTCAGTGTGTGTGGAGGTTTTGGTCAAAGATTCAAGGCCTCCGGATGAAAAGAATGGGATGGAAATAGAATGTCAGCACTCAAGAGGACTTGTGTTCATACACAAAGTAGCGATAAATGATGCCAATGACAGCCGCAGCAATTGCAGGTATCAACCAGGTGGTAACGGAGCTGCTGAAAAGAAGCAAACACCAAAATAAGAAAGGTGAGGCAGACAGCAAGATGAAGATCATGTTTTTTAACTTTTTGTAAATACACTTTATGAACCATAGGCCAATAATTCATCAGTGTCTACAATGTACTTCTGAAGATAGAGTTCACAGTCCAAACCCTGTAGCTGAATGTTTTTCTAAATACACATTACTACATTTGCATTTTCTACCCATTGACTTGTTTTGAGTTAGAAATGTACCAGATAATAGTTTCCTCTAAGCTACAGGGCATCTCAAAAAAAAACTTAACACTCTAAAAGTAGCCACGACCTAGACTTCTTGGTCAACCTCCCTGTCCTGGGTCTGCCCTGAGGTCTCCTCCCAGCTGAACGTGGTCGTACCAGGGAGGCGTCCAGGAGGCATCCTAACCAGATGCCCAAACTGGCTCCTCTCGATGTGGAGGAACAGTGGCTCTACTCTGAGCTCCTCCCAGATGGCCGAGCGCCTCACTCTATCTCTAAGGGAGAGCCTGGCCACCCTGATCGACCGATAAATTGAGAAAACTGGGACTGGAGGTTGTATTTTCGGTCCCTGCCCAATAAGATATGAATGTTCCGGTTGAATGGTCTTCTTTTGTTTGCTTGATAATCAGTTGTATATTGCCCTTTATCAGGAAATAACAAATACTGTAATCAAAAAACATATTTAAGAGAAATTTGAAATAGTAATTGGAGTATCACTAGCCGTCTGCAGTTGCAAAATGGAGGGGGGTTCACTTTTTGATTACCCCTTTTTTACAGAAGAGACTGAAAGATCCCTTTTTTTATTTAAAAAAACACATCACCTGAGATGCACACCTTCTTTACCATACATGTTGTATTTCTTACTCTGCGGTCTTCTTGAAATGAAAAAAAAACCCTGGAGCATTTTTTTTGAGACACCCTGTACAGAGGTCTGCGTTTTACAGCACAAAACAGCAATTTGGGTTTGAATTGTTGGTGACGATGTTTGAACTCAAAAATAATAAGAGGGTGTTTATTTCTTTACAATGTGGGAAATCAAATGCACACAAAAAATTATGAGATTTATATATGGTGTACATCATGATCACTAACCTGGACTCCCCTGAATTTGTGACAGGTACGTCCTGAAAAGGAAATGAAAAGAAACTCAAGTATAATCTCAGTATAGAGGCAGTATAACTTTTACAAGGCATGAAAATATTGACCCAAAGTCTAAAGCGTTTCTTGTCACTTCTGTTATAGTGCACTTTGCACTGAGGTTAAGATAAAGTGAGATGAACAGACAATACAGCTTACCTTTGTACTGGTCTTTTTCCTGTCGTCCTGCAAACAAAATTAATATTACTATCGCCATGTGATGGCTCATAAAAATGCATGCATATGCAAGCTTAACAAGTAATTACAGTGCATGTGATGTCTGACATACATCATCACACCATAGCATGCTTACACTTCCATGGGTTTCTTTTTCTCTATAGATAGAAAGTTAAGAGGACCAGGTCTTTCCTAGCCCCTTTTGAAGTCTATATTTGTTGTAGTTTTTTTTTAAAAAAAGTGTTTAATGGGTTTTGTTCAGTTTTGACAGGCTGTCAGCTCCTATTACTTCGAAACTATTTGTTAATGAAACTATGAAAAAGAAGACAAATAAATAAATGTACTTGTAGGTCAAGGCTTAGGTTTACTTTAAGTATTTAGCTGTAAAAAAAACAAACAAAAAAACTTTGTCAAGCATAACTGCACAACAACAAAATGCACGCCTAATTACAGCAAGCAGGACACCATTTAAGAGACAGAGGTGTGATCTTACCATATTAAGCTCTCCAATGCAGTACTGCTGGAGCATCTCTCTGGCATCTGTGGAATGACCCACATCTTCAAAACTCTCTGAAGCATCTGCACCGGCCTGCTCCAGTAAAACCTCCTCACCACCTGGATGCTGAATTCACACAGTAATGACACGTTACATACATTTAATTTCACTGCTCTGTTAAGACTACAGCAATGATAAGATACATGGAGTCACTGGCTGAATAGATTTGTAACTATATGATCTTCTAATGCCAATACCACTGCCCTGGATTATATTACAGATGAATACCAATTTGAGTTTTGTAGTATTTAAACACATGCTGATCAAGAGGCTCATTAAAGGGTCTAGAACATGAAATTTGATAAGATTATGTTCAATTAAAATTTCAGTGTAAATTTTAAGTAAATGTCTGAAGAGTAGCTTCTTGTCAAATAATATCAATTTTTTTCCATTGTTCTCAGACAACACAAACAGATAGTGGATATAATCAACATTATACACTCTAGTCTATACAGCGAGGGGAGTAAGGACAAACAGCCAAAGTGGGTTTGGCGGACTTTTAATAGCAGCAATTTGATTACGCACATTCAGATAAAAGCATGGAGCTAATTGCTGATAGGGGCCTACTGAGCAGGTGCATGTAACTGATAAGTCAGGGTACCAGAATCACAGAGGCAAACATGTTATATAAGTTAGGGCTTTGCTTGTAGATGTTTGTCTGGATCCCATGCTTTGCAGGTGAAAACACAAAATAAATGTTGCATCTGTATAGCTGTTGGTGCAAACAACTCATCAGATTAAACAGCAAGAATATGTGAGGATGTATAACATGTGACAGAGCCCAGCAAAGTGCTTTAATACTTCCGTACATCGTCACAGTAACATTCAGGTCTAAATTAAGGTCCGCAGAAACCATAATTTTACACATAGGGTATTTAAAAGTTTTGAATGTTAAACGTATACTTCCTTCTGGAATTTGTTAACCTCATTACGGTATGTGTCAAATTTAGGAAATGTTATGGAGCTCTTAACGCTGACATTCACCGATGCTAAGTGTATCTCAAATTTCCATCATCAATGGCGTTACCATTGTCACAATGTCAACTCCGTCGCCGTTCACTGACTTTAAGCTAGTTAACAGGCACACTACATAGCTGAACATTAGCGTGTTTTGTGCCGATGACTGCTTTAGAGTCATCCCGCTGTAGTGGTTGTGACAGCTTGCAGTGAGAAAACTTAGGGTTATCGCTCGACCTGAACATGTTTAACGTAACTTCAGGTCGTAACTTGATACTAGTTAGATGGAAACCGTCTCCAAACGCCGGGCAACAGCTCTCCTCAGCGGCTTGAATGCTAACAATTGTTTTGTGACACCAGGAAGTAATCTTGACCGAAATGTGACTTAAATTATAACTGCAGTAACTAACAGAAGTGTTTCTTACCTCTTCAAGGAAACTTGTGATGTCGTATACTTTGTCGTGGATGATGAGCCATGTGTCATTGCTCATATTATGTACTCTTATTTCTTCTAAAGTGTAATACTTTACACCATCGTCTACTGTTTCGCCGTTTTCAACACGGTTGCTGCCGGGTGCACAGTCTTTGTTAATAACATTGTCGTTGACTTCCTCGCCCATTTTAACGTTTAAGCTAGAAACAATTATGTATGTATCTAGTTTGAGCCGCTAGCTAATATTAGCTTCTGTTAGCCAGGTATCTGCTAGCAAGGGTTAGACCACTTTGAGTCCTGTGTAAATCCAACCAATAGTAGTCGAACTGGTTCACAATTACGCCGTAAACGCGATAAACAACGGTAACCCTAACCCTAACACCCTGTTACGACAAAATGCTGAACAATTTAGGTTACGAAATCAAAAAACCGTAAACCGGCACGTCCATGGATGTATCAAGGAAGACATAACACCAGCACATCAGCAGACATGTGGAGCAGGCCAATGACACGCGTTGTAGTTCACCAACCAACGCAAACACCTCAACTGACCAATGAAAACGGACAGTTTAGGCGTGTTGACCAATCAGAACCGACCACTTGATGATCACGAGACGACGGCGGTTACAAACGGTCAACTGTGCGTCCACGGCGCGCATACTGTTTTTTTTTTTTTACGTAAGATTCCAAAAGGTGTTTTACATTGTTTTAGCGGAGAGCAGTGGCGAGACGCTACTCATTGGAGCCACAGACATATAGTGTCAAAAAATAAGCAAAAAAAAAAAAGAATGGGATAAATACCTGCCGTAGTCCATATATGTTAAAGGATATAGCTGGTTTACATAAGCAATTACTAAAAGAGCTAGAGAAGCGCCTATAATGTAAACTAACAGGTGAACATGTGAGAGTATTTCTACGTTGTGGTATTGCTACTTCTTTGCAATACTTCTACCACCACTGTTTAACCCTTTAAACAGGCACACTATTAAATACATTTGCAAAAAAATAATTAAATAGTTGAATGCGTTCCTAGCTCCACGTTTAGCAACTTTTACCCCTTCGAGAAGAGGATACGCAGGTCAACCTATAATAATATCAATATATTCCATAACACTACACACTTGTACTGAGTGATGTGTGTTCTGTGGAGGATTTTACACTGGATTAGTTGTAAGTTTGTGTTCTTTGTCATTTCAAAAGTGCATAAGCATTTTTTTCCCCCCCATGGATTTGTTTAAATCAGATTATACCCGCTCTTAGTTCATTGCTTTACCAGAGATGCCACACATTTCTGAGGCCACTTTTAGTCTTTAATTCCAAGTAACTCCAGAGCCACACAGATCACACAACTTTTAGTTTTAACTATAGCTTGTCTGTATGGCAGTTACCGTCACTGTGAATGTGGACACAATGGTGTTAAAAGAATTAAAGGTTCACTAAGAATGTACTAAATATTTTTTAACAATTAATTTAATTGTAGATGAATCTATCAATCTATCAATTATCAGTTGAACATCTAAAGATTTCTGAGCTGCACTAAGACTCGGATATTTAACATCCTAATAACGCCTCTGTCTTAAATACAAGTTTGTCTTAAAAAAACATTCTGAAATTCATCGATTATCAACATAACAGGTGGTTAATTTAATAGCTGACAACAACTTAATTAACTGAATAATCAATCAATTAATTGTATAGGAGTCTCATGAATACTGAGTCTCTTGTTGAAATGAGCTGTTTGAATAAAGAAGGGATTTTTTTTTTTTCTGTTGCCGTATGGAATTGTGGGATTGCAATGGCTGCTCCCTGTCTGTAAACATTTGCGTTGTGTTTACGAAATCCACAGCTTAAACCATTTCTTCGGTGGCAGCCACAGTGCTGTAATATTCTAATAACATTTTTAGTTATCTAAACAGCCATAAGTGGACCTCAGTTCTTCACCTTGATGCGAGGACTTCGACATTTTTAACTCAAAAAGACACGCGGGTCGTTGAGTGGCTAACATTAGCTTCTGTAACGAAGGTACGTGATGGATTCGCTTAATTTCTGCTCACTGTTTGTATGGACAAGAAGAAGTCGCATATTAAACACGTTTGTAGAAGGTCGAAGAAGTTAAAAATGTTAAGCAGCAAAACGTTAGAGACGTATAATGTAAGGCACGGCGCTGTTAAGAGATTTTTAGTTAGCTCTTGTTTATCTGAGGTACTTCAACAGATAACTGCGCTTTGTAGGTTTTCAGCTCAAAGAGACTTGATTAATTGTAATGATTAAACACGTCGAAATGATCCAGGTAGGCCTAATAGTCGAGCTGTTTTATTGAGCTACCCGTTTCAGCCATATTTTTTTTTAGTAACAATGACTTAAACCTGACAACTACTTTGACACGACTATGTGTTTTCTTCATGCGGCTATTTTGTAATTATTGTGCTACTCGTAATACTTGTTTAATGTAATTTCATGTAATTTCATTTGAGCAAAGGATAATTGAATTTCTCTTAAGAGATGAATATAATTAATCTCAATCTCTGACATTCCCTGCTTCCAGTTCAAACCTCTTCTATGTGACAATTTTTTGAGTTTTGTTTTTCTGTCATTGTAAATTAGAGCTGAAACAATAATTCGTTTATTACTGAGTAAAATTGATAAAATTGTTAAGTGATAAACAATCAAAAGGAACTTTTAGGCCAGACAAACCAGTAATCTCAGGACCTGGTCTTACACTCTGAAACTGAACTGATGTTTTTTGTTTTCCAAACTATTTCAAGATATTTTATAGATTCAGCATTTAAGAAAATAGCATTTTCCAGCTTAAGTAATCATGAATATTATTATAAGTTGCAGGTAGGGCAGCGCAATATGGCCAAAAACGTTAAGATAAACGTTTTCAGTTTCAGTTTTTTCCAGTTTAAAGTTGAGTGAAAGTTGAAGAAAGCAGATTGTTATTTGTGGTTTTAAACTTTTTTTTTTTAATCTAGCGGCAGAGCATTCAAACAGTCAAAACGTGCATGAGTAAATTAAGTACAACAACTAAACATTGAAAAAAATGTTTTGTTTAGGTGTAAACAAAATAAACCACGAAGACAGAAAAATTATAATTATCCCTGTATAAAATTAGATGATGATTTCCAAGGAAAATGATCATGATATAATATAAGAATGGTATTGTTATATGATATAAAATTATGTCATGATAATTATCATCACCATTTTATTGCCCAGCCTTCTTTAGTTGCAGCTTAAGTTCACTGATGTAAATATTAAAACCATTAATCAGAACTAATAGACAAGTTTTCTTTTTTCAGCTGTTGTCATAAATAGCAGTTTCTCACCGAATAGCATTACACATTTGACCTCCCTTACCTGTCGTTATGTCCCTACAGATAATGGATGACGATGTTTCCATGCATAGGCTGGAAGGGTCAGATCCAGCAGCCCAGATTGGCGGCCTAATTGTAAAGAAGAAGAGCGCTGCTGCAGAGCCCCATGTTTTTCGGGCGCCCACTCCACGCACCTCTTTGCTAGGTTTGGACCTCTTAGCAGCCCAGAAAAGGAAGGAGCGTGAGAGCAAGGAAAAAGCAGATGCTTCTGATGATGACAGAAATAGAAAGAAATCAAAGGTTTCCTCCTACAAGGACTGGGAGGAAAATAAAAGTGACTCTGGATCAGATGAGGAGGATGATGAAAAGAGCAGAGGTGCTAAGAAGGAGAGGTAAGTGCCAATAATACTTACTTATTTAAAGTTATGGATAGATAATGCAGAAAGACGATAGGATGTTAAAAATCAAAATCAGAATATATAGTGCAATGCAGTTTGGCTTCATGTTGTATTGATGTATTTAAAATGTCATTTGTATACAACTCCAGTGAGTCATTTGAGTCAGTTTATGCAAACATCTTCTTGATAACCCACAGGGAATCAAATGTCCCGTATTTTTGTAATGATTCAATATAGGACGTAAGCTTGTTTACCCATTATTAGAAATGGACTCACTGCTTAAATAAACCACTGTCAATATTAAGTAAATGCAAATATAAATGCACTTGGATAAACATTTCATTTCTGAATATCAACCACTCGTCCTTGTGGTATTTATTGTTTTACTCATTAATAGTTTGACTAACTGCAATAAGGTATGCATTCTCATTCTGCAACTGCTGTTTTAGACAGAAGATTGCATGTTGTTATGTGGGTATAATTTCAATTTTTACTGCTCTGTGTTAAATTTGTAGTATTTTATCTTTGTCCCAACAGCAGGAAGTATCGCGTGACTGGATCCGAGACGCCATCCAACCCTGGAGGGGTCAGTGAGGAGTTCCGTCGCAGACACCAGCAACGAGAGAAAGACAGACGTGAGCATGGAGTCTACGCTTCCTCTAAAGAGGACAGGAACAGAGACCGAGACAGAGAGAGGAGCAGAGATAAAGGAAGAGACCGACGAAGTGAAAGAGGTAAGGTTCACCGTGGTTACTAGTAGCATACTTTTATTTTTCATGGTTAAGTTAGGGCAGGGTAACTTACTATGTTACGAGTACATTGTCTTATCAAATTTTTTTTAGCTTTTGTTTTATGTTTGCGTTTCTCTCTCCTGTGGCTCTCACTTTCTCTCACGGACACACATTCATTTTAAACGGGCCGAGTACCCGAGTCAATGCTGTATTTGACAGAAAGCACTGAATCATGGGTTGTTTGTAACATTAATATTGCTACGCTATCGAGTGTATTTAAGTCTGTTTATAGTGATTCTTTAGAATCATAGTTAATCCACTTTAACCGGCTGTGACGTGTTTTACTGACACTGTAAAGTTTTTGGCTTACAACTGAAAATGTAACCTACTTCAGAAAAATGTCAAGGTATATATGTTGTATATCACCATTCAGGTAAAATTTATTGAGATATAATTTTTTTTGTCCATGTTGCCCAGACCTAGTTTTAAGCGTGCTGAGGCTATTTGAATGATTACCAAAAAGCTGCAGATGACAACTTAAAAAATGTGTGTATTCTAGCTTTTTCCTGTACAAATTAATGTAGTCTTTTTGTAAATTATGTTGATTTAATTGTTGTCATAGCAAGTCAATTTGAAGACATAATTTTCTTTTTATGAACTGTAAAATTCTTTAAGTAATTATAGTCGAGGTAAATATAGCAGAACTTCTATTCAGCTTTCCTTTGCCACTGTCTGTCAGATGACCGTGAAAGCAGTTACAGTCGTGGCAGCAGCAGCCGGTCAGAGCGCGGCGATCGCAGTGAGAGGAGTGAGCGCTCACAGAGAGACGGCTGGTCCGATCGTATCAGCCGAGGGAGCAGGAGGGACGAACCACTGACACCACAACATCGCCCCAGAGGTAGCTTTTCTTCATTTGTATTTTATTCTATTAAGATTATTATAGCACCTTAAATTTTATTGTTTGACTAAGCGTACTGATTTTTTAATATAGATTCGTTCACACCCTCGCGCTCCAACTGGGATGAGGATGACAGCGGTTACGCCAGTTCACGGCATTCCCAGTGGGAGTCTCCGTCCCCTGCCCCGTCTCACAGAGAGTCAGACCGCTCGGAGAGAAGCCACCGCTCTGGCCGAGAAAGTGAGAGGAGGGACAGGTGAACATCTGCCATTCATTTATCTCACGTGCACTTACTTTGTCACTTTAACAGTGAGAGTGTTAATATATTTGATTTAACACTTGTTTTCATCTCTGTTTATGCCAATATCTGGATGTAACAGGCATTCTTTGTAACCCTTTACTTTTGCCCTTACTATTTACAATAACGAAATGCATAGCTTTCGAGAAACGACTTCTGATTTTTCCTGCATGACGACTGTTTGCTGTGTTTTTAGGTCAGTCAAAGGCCGTTACCCTGACGACACACCCCTGCCTACACCATCTTACAAGTACAACGAGTGGGCCAATGACAGAAAGCATTTGGGGTCTACTCCACGTTTATCACAAGGAAAAGGTACTTTTCTTAGCCACACAAAAAAGAATCCCTCTATTCTGTCTGTGTTCACATGAAGTTTAAAATACTCTTACTTGCTCTGTCTCTGCTATAGGTAGGAAAGAAGATGGAGAAGGGGGAATTATGTTTGATAATGAAGATGAGAAAGACCAGTGGGAGGAGGATCAGAAGGTGAGTGCCTAAAAATCAGCCTAAAAGCCTAAAAATCATCCGTTGAAGTAATTGATGAACTTTGAACCCATCTAACAGTTGCACTTTTCTCGCAGCAAGCGGACAGAGACTGGTACATGATGGATGAAGGCTATGATGAGTTCCACAACCCTTTCACTTCCACCTCTGATGAATACGTGAAGAAGAGAGAGCAAATCCTTCAGAAGCAGACGCAGAAAAGAATATCAGCCCAGAAACGACAGATCAACGAGGTACAACAGCAGTGCTTTACACCAGCCTGACTTTGTGTACTTTCTTTTGTATTTGTCTCGTTGGTGCATCTATCTGTGTTAGTACATGTTTGTAAGAGGTTGTGCTTCTTGCCTCAGGATAACGAGAGGTGGGAGACCAACCGTATGCTGACCAGTGGCGTCGTGCAGAGGTTGGAGGTGGACGAAGACTTTGAGGAGGACAATGCTGCTAAGGTTCACCTGCTTGTTCACAACTTGGTTCCCCCCTTCTTGGATGGAAGAATAGTCTTCACTAAACAGGTAAATAAAAATTAACTATATGAGGTATCCATTTTTCATAGACAAATTGCTGTACAAAGTATTCAGCCATGATACAGTGCCGTAGTTATAATTTTTATGTCAGAACTAAAAATGTGGAGGTTCAAATGCATGATACAGACGTATATATGTGTTTGTTTTCCTGCTACAGCCAGAACCTGTCATCCCTGTGAAAGATGCAACCTCTGACATGGCCATCATCTCTCGTAAAGGCAGCCAGCTTGTTCGGAAACACAGAGAGCAGAAGGAACGCAAAAAGGTAGGCTGATCAAGAAGTACCACTTTCAGAAGGCGGAAGGCCCTACAGTTATAAATGTAACATTTAGATACAACATTTTCCAGTGTGTGGTAAATTATGATGCAGTGGCAAAACAAAC
>JAPQRN010000018.1:26003060-26018126 GCA_037367275.1 Coranthus polyacanthus
AATCTTTATCCAAACAGTATCTTCTTTCTTCTGTTACAGGTGTTTAATCCTCGCATTGGTATGGATGCCCTGCAGGTTTATCCCATCAGTCAGGCTAACGCTAACCAGCGTTCTGGTAGAGCAGGACGTACAGGACCAGGGCAGTGTTACAGGTGATGGCCCTTGTCTGCATATATATGGTGTCAAGCCACTTAGCCTTTACCTGTCAATACTGAAAATAAATCCAAAGGATATGCTCATTTTGTTTGTGAGGCACACATTATTTTCCCCCTTTGGTATCTTAGTCCACAAGTAGAAATAACTGACTTGAATATGCTTTTCTTTTCTGTCCCTGATTCTAAGAACATATATAATTTTAACATGACTGTTGCCTAAGTGTGTTTTTCAATTTCAGGTCAGTGCTGCCCTTACATAATTTGCTTAGCGTTGACATAATCACACTACCAGACAGTCAGAGGGAAAAACGCGGAAGAAGGACATTATCATTATAGGATTTCATGCTATTTAACTCTGTTTACAGCAGTGAAATATGCCACTAAGGACCCAGCCAGCGGTTTCACTTGACCTCTGTCTCTTAAGTAGACACTGACACATATTCATTTTGCATCACTAACAAGCTAGGATGCTGAACAGTTTATGCAAACTCACACAAATGCTATAAATCACATTTAGAGCAGCCTTACACCAGGCAAAGTGAAAATATTTGTGTAGCTGTGGCTGTGATAGAGCAGATGGAGTAACAGTCACACTGGATTTCTCTGCTTGTGTGGAAATCCTCACTCGGAGACCCTTTAAGCTGTAACTGCAGACACTACACACATACTAAAACCTCCATATATACTGTACATTGAAATCATTCTGTTATTATATTCATTTACATTAAATCCTTACATCTGCTTCGAGGCTGTATGTTCATATAAAGCTCTTTCTGCTGAGTTAGTTTATTATAGAAATTATGAGCATATTCTTTATGACCTATGCCCATGTATGTGCAGTGTTTCAATTTACAATACATGTAAAATGAAATGTGAATAAACACTTGTACATATCTAAGTTTAGAGTAATGGCATTCGTGGTTGCTGAATTTTCACACCCGTCGTGACCATCTGTATGTCTTTGCCATCCTCTCTGTTCAGGCTCTACACTCAGAGTGCCTTTAAGAATGAGATGCTCACCACCACCATACCAGAGATTCAAAGGACCAACCTGGCCAACGTAGTCCTCCTGCTGAAGTCTCTGGGTGTTCAGGATTTGCTCCTCTTCCACTTTATGGATCCACCACCTGAAGACAACATGCTCAACTCTATGTATCAGCTCTGGATCCTAGGAGCTTTGGACAACACAGGTGGGGAGAAAATAGACTACTTTATCAGATTAAACTTGAGGTAAAAAGTAAAAATGAAATTATTAAATAAAAAATTAAATAAAATTGGGGAATCAATTACTAGCCAGACTTTTTTTCTGGGGACCCACTTTTTAAAGTGACAAATCATTGTGACCCAACGCCTCGTCTCGGCCTCGGAAAAATGTATACTTGCTGGTCATGTACACTGTTAGTTTGTAAAATATCACAGTTACATGCTGTTAATCACTTTCCTATTTTTTGCTGTGTCTGTAACAGCAGTAGTAGTAAACCATTCCAACGTCCTGTAGAGCCAAACATAAATCATCATCTTTTTGAGCTGAAGATGAAGCTGTGACAGACGAGTTGTAGTATTTGTGGGTTTTATTTCCCCCTCAGTGCTGCTTTGAGGTCTATGTTTGATGCTGACACCGCAAACACATGCAGGCGACTTGTATCTATAAAAGATGCTGCAGTGATGATGCAGATGTTGCAAACAGGCCTGAAGGAGGTGGTTGTGAGGTTTAGCCAGTGGAGTAATTGCCTAGTAACTGATCCTGTGTTTGATTTGACTGGTCGGGTCTCATTTCTGTCTCATCCTTCCAGATTCCAAGGGATTTAGGGATTTGGGGATAAGGGGGGACTTTTGATGATTCCCTGTATGGTGTGTTAACAGCAGATTATCTCTGATTAAGGCTTACCTGCCCCAAACTGGCTGCTCTGCTTCTCTGCCTTTCCTCCTCATAAGCTTCTTAGACTGTGTCGTCTAATCATTTAAATCAGAACTGGCAAAGTTTTTGATCTTCCTTTTTTTTTCTTTACAAGTATTCTCAACTGTCAGCAGTTCATCCTCCTCCTCTGTCATGCTGATAGACAAATAAGTGTCACATTATGCTAACTTCTTCCTCACGCCAGCAGGCTTTTTATGGGAAGAACCGAAGCACTCATGCTTGTCCTTTCTACATTCTTCACATGTCATGTACTTTTATGTTCTTCTCATGTGACCGTTTAATTGATCTCTCCTTCGTCCTTTCAGGTGCTTTGACACCGACTGGGCGTCTGATGGTGGAGTTTCCTCTCGACCCTGCCCTGTCCAAGATGCTGATTGTGTCCTGTGACATGGGTTGCAGCGCTGACATCCTAATCATCGTGTCCATGCTGTCTGTGCCAGCCATCTTTTACCGACCTAAGGTATGTCGCATTTGACATTTAGTTAATTTAACCCTTGTATTGTCTTCCTGTCAGCCGTGTGACTTTTGTCTTTGTAGGTCAAAAGAGACCTGTCTGATTTATCTGTCTAAAGCAGTATAAAGTATAAATTATCACCCATTTCTATATCCTACCTTTTTTGCCAACGTCCTTTCCAACTCATTATAGCCACACTGAAATTTATGTTCAATAGACCTCATTTACATAAAATCATATGGCTTGTGTTTGACTTAAAAAAAAAAAAGAAAGTATGAATTATTTTGACTGCTGTTAGAATCAGGGGAACACATCAAAGAGAATGTTTCAAAGTCTGTTGTTGGCTAAACCAGGTGAATTTATACTTTTTTACAAACAGTTAAATCAGACTAGGGTCATTTTTAACCTGCACAGATGAAATATTTGTAGTTTACATAAGACAGTTATGATGAATTAAAGTTGATTGACGATAGGCTTAGTTGTCATTTGTTTTTTATCTGTTTTACTTTTATGCAATTTGCTGGTTTAAAACATACTTCATAATCATATATGAAAAATTAAATATGTGTCCCTCTGCAGGGCCGTGAGGAGGAGAGTGACCAGGTGAGGGAGAAGTTTTCAGTCCCAGAGAGTGACCACCTCACCTACCTGAACGTCTACATGCAGTGGAAGAATAACAATTACTCTAGCATCTGGTGCAACGAGCACTTCATCCACACCAAAGCCATGCGCAAGGTCAGTGAGTTGCCCTTACTCTGAAAAAGACAAAATTCCTAATATTCCTATCCCACATGCTAACGTTCCTAACACTCCATTTGGAAAAATAGAATATCCAAATGTAATATGCTGTTTACATGACACCAGTCAAATTTAGAATACTGTCATATTCGGAATAATAGTGGAATAATAGTGTGCATGTAAACATACTCGGTGTCACCGCTGCTTCTCCTCTGTTCTCTCTATAAACAGGGTTTCTGTGGGTCTAAAATCCAGTCCAGATTATGAAATTAATGTTACTTTTACTTAACATTCTCATTTTTAATTTATTGCAGTACAGCGAGTTAGTGTATTGCGATGTCGCGTGTGTGTATGTGTGTGGGCTAATGTGGCATCTCCTCTGATTAAAACTATAGCTACTTCTAGAAATAAGTTAAAATTCTCTTGGTTAACATTACTCTCATCGAATATGGGTAAGTGCAAGTTCAACAAGATCTGGCCTGAGAACAGTGCCTTTAGTGCTTGTTTGGAGCCTGTTGCCTGAAATCACTCAAATTAGGAACTTTAGGTGTAAATGCATCAGAGCCACATGGGAATTCAGAAAAAAAACATAAAGCTACCAGCAAACACCTGCCACTACACAATATTGTTCAGTTATTCACATCAGGAGCATCACCAAAGTCTGGTCCCACCATGACTCACTCAGTACTAACATAAGTCTTGCGTTGCATCATTCATAGTGGTTATAAAAAGGACTTAAAAAGTCTTATATTTAACTTGTTGAAACCTGCAGAAACCCTGTTGAAGACACTGATCGATTTTCATCTGACAACATATATTTTTAGTGATGTATTTTCCCCTCAAACAGCAGACTGAGGCAGCTGTAAGCCTGGGACAGTGTTACAACAGGTCAGACTTGTGTTCTATATGGTTCCTTGTCTAATATATATTGTTTCTCTGCAGGTGCGTGAGGTGCGCTCACAGTTAAAGGATATCATGGTGCAACAGAGGATGAATTTGATTTCCTGTGGCTCGGACTGGGACATCATCAGGAAGTGTATCTGTGCTGCTTACTTCCACCAAGCTGCCAAGCTGAAGGTACTGCACTCTGTGCAGTTGCACTGGGTTTTCCTCAGTTAATATGTTACGCCTCGTGGCGACTGGTTGTGGCAGATTTATAGCGGTATAATTACAGAGTTGTGAAATATCCCTTCTGGCCTCACATTAATACAGCACTAAAATCTGAAAGGGAATTTGAAATCATGACTATATAATCAAGGCTCTCCATTTGACTTATGAGTAGCCAGCAAACCCATGCAATCATAACAGTGTTGGATGTACTTTAAATTTATTTTCCTGCTGTCTAAGCCAGGTGGAGAAGCACATTAGCCCAGCAGACTTGCTTTGCTGTGACCTTAAACTGCACACACAGACACATGCTTAGATGCACACATTCACTTACCCTTAGACGTGCTACACACTGGGTCCCAATTTCCTGATCCAGAAACTCTAAGTTGCTGGTTTAATTACTTATGTATGCCTGTGTTTGCTCCCAGGGCATTGGTGAATATGTGAACGTGAGGACAGGCATGCCATGTCACCTCCACCCGACCAGCTCCCTGTTTGGTATGGGTTACACTCCCGACTACATCATTTACCACGAGCTCGTCATGACCACAAAGGTAAAAAGTCTGTCTCCTGTAGAACTCGTGCTCCACAGAAACAGCGTGATATCTGTTTGATGTTAACGTATGCTTTGTCTCGTAGGAGTACATGCAGTGTGTGACTGCTGTGGATGGAGAGTGGCTGGCAGAGCTTGGACCAATGTTTTATAGCATCAAACATGCAGGAAAAAGCAGACAGGTAAGAAAGCAGAAAGTTGCTATTTACATAAATGACCCAATGTATGTGGACAGTTTTGATTCTATTTGGACTTTAATGGTACCGTCTGGATCTCTTAGTTACCACTAGAACCCAACCAATACTGGGATACTGTGTGTATTGTAGAGAGAGACCGATAAGACATTTTACAAACTATCAGTCCCGATGGATTCATCCATTTATTTATGGCCTTAATACAGATGTTCAGTTGAACAGTTATCCAGTTCATTTCAAGCAGTTTCAATTTTGGGGAGGAGATCTGGGGTGATATCAGCCGATAATTGGTTATCATTATATTTCTTGCTCCACACTATTGATATTATATTGACCTTTTAAAAATCCACCATTGGTTAACCTCTAATTGATTTTTGGAAGTATGGAAAAAGGAAAGAGACTTTCTGTCGTTTTCTGTTTTCCAAAATATAAAACTCTAAATTCTAAAACTAAATTGATTGTTCAAGCCGTGTTTTACATGGTGTTTGGAGAAGTCAGCCATTGCAGCCAAAATGTTTACCAGAGAGCACTGGCCTGAGCAAGGCTGATGCTGGTGAAACCAACGGTAGAAGTTGGGCGTGCGACTGAACGCACACTCCTACGCAGAGCTGCCACTAAACCTTGAACCTCATCTAACCGTCTGCGTAGGAGTGTGGAGTGAACAGTGGGTAAATGCAAGTTTACCAAGAATCACAATGTTTTGATGTAAAGTAAATGTTAACGGTTTGATTTTTGTACTAGTTATTTACATAAACATTAAGCTATTTGTACTCAGATGCCAAATATGGTTTGAAAAATCTACTGAGAATGCTAGAATTAAGGAATTTTTAAATGGAAAATGTCTAGGAACCCTGCTGAACTGGTCTGCATGGTCTCTACTTAACACCTTTAATCACAAAATCAACCAAGTCAGCTTTCAGACCTTATCACCCAAGAGGAAAACAATGTGTGATCTCACAAATACTCGTGTGGCTCACTGGGAGCAAATCCCTGCCCCTTGATGTCCATCAAAAACCACGTGTGGGCCGTGAACCTCATGCATACTCATCTGCTATAAGATTTCTTATTCTTTTCCATTTCATTGCAACTCACTCCTTTATTTGTTTGTATTGCTCTTCCAGGAGAATCGCCGGCGGGCCAAGGAGGAGATCACCAACATGGAGGAGGAGATGGCGATGGCTGAGGAGCAGCTGCGAACACGTCGAGAGGAGCAGGAGAAGAAGAGCAACCCTGGCAGCGTTAGGTTAGTCCGCTACCATCACTCACAGGCCTCGTTCGACAATAGTTTCCCTGTGGCCCTCATTTTCCATACACAGTCAAGATAGAAACGTTTAATTTACCTACCTCGCTGCCAATCCATATCATCACCCCTCCCTCTTTCTCCTCCCTTGCAGTCTCTCTACTACGCCTCTCTCACTCTTCATGATGAGCTTTTCTCACCTCTGGTCCCTCCAGACGAGACAAAAAGAAATAATATTGACTCCTGGCTGACCCCTATTACTGCACCAATTTAAATTGTGCCAAAGCAGAGCAGAGAAAGGAGGGGAACGTTCATTTTCAAATTAGACCAAAAAATTAATTTCACACCCATCTGTAAGCTTTACAGAGAGAAATAAGGTTATAAAGACAGATTTAAAAAAGAACTTTTAGTGTTAATTAATCAGCTGTTTTATCTCTGAGTTTGTGTGAGCACTTGTGACAGATCTGTTGAAAATAATCACACGTGAGGCAAGGGATTAAGAATTAGATTTAAGCGGAGGAAGTTGGATGTGTGATAATGAACATCGTGGGCTCTCCTGGGCCCTCTTCTGCCTCTGTCTTCCGGCCTCACCAGTATCTCTTCAGTAAGTTCAGTGTGACCAGGTTCAAATGTTTCATTGTGTTGCCTGCCTATCACTTCCCTCCCTGCTCACCAGCACAGATCAGTGGTGTGAATTAGTAAATGGTGTGGGAATGTGTTTTGCTTATAAATGTGAGAGAGCGTTCAGTGGTAAGAGCTGGCTGTTGGCGCCACTATCGCTTCATAATGAAATGAAAGAGAGACTGAAAGTCCTTATGAAATGGCTAGTGGAGTGTTATTTGCTTTTGCCTGTTTACGCATTTCCTGTAAAAACAGCAATGCAGGGAGGCCACACCGCCTCCTGAAAAGCCCAGCCTGCTCTGATTGGTCAGCTCCGCCTGTGGCGCACCGACCCAGTGATGATCATGTAGTAACGACCCATAACTGCTAGCTAGCTCATAGGTCCTGTGCAGGGGACATAAAAGAAAGCATTTTATTACACGCACAATTAGTATGTGCCCCTGAGTGGAGGATGAGTCATTAATTTTTTTATCGTTGTGCAGGACAGGACAAACCCTAATATACCATTAAGAGTACCTACAGAATGACTTTTTTTGTGACAGTTAACACTTAAACATTGAATTACATTTCATGAGGACAATTAGATTTCATAAAGGACAAGTGTATTTAAGGGAGTTTTAGCTCCTTAAGTACAATAGTACATATTTAGGGCTGGGTACTGAACATTATTACTCATAAGGCGCTTTCAGACCAGAGGAACTTTTTCATAGTTACAACTGTTGAGTGAAGTCTCCCCTTTTTGGTGTCTGAGCCGCAAGAACTGAGAACGATCATAGTTCTTGGAAAGCATTTAATGGTCTTTTTTTTTTTTTTTTTTTTAGCTACTTGTCAAAGTACTTGTTCAAATCCTGGAGTAAGTGCACTGTATTGGTCCGCACCTAAGTGTACGTTGAATTCAGTACCAGAAACTGACATTTTAAAAACAACTCTTAACATCAGCCCTGAAAGATCGGACAAAACATCGGGAAATGAACTGTGAACAGTGAAGTCCAGGCTTTATTGAGACTTTATGCAGTGAAGGAAATACAAGCCGATTTTGAATCGTGAGAGTGAAATATGTAAAATCCCAGCATTTCGTTTCAACTTGCTATACCAACCCCCCAGCTGGTTACTCCATCACAGAAAAAAAGTCTTCACAAAGAACTTCGTAGCCGGGAGGGTATATAAGTTCTCAGGGGAGCACCCAAAGGAGTCTCCAGAGTGGTTTGGTTCAAAAGCACCTATATACAGTATGTAGTTACCCCACTACTTGTAGATATGTTGTTGTCTGCACTTGTTGTGGAGCTATTGTTTAACTGAGAGAAGCACAATAATTCCACCTGAAGTGAACAAGCAGAGAGAGGGGGACACAGTGACAGAAGGGGGTTATGGCCTGATGATTGTAATTGGTGTGAGAGTGTGTGTATGTGAGGGAGAGATGAGGGAAGTGTGGGCAGTGTCAGTGTGTCACGCTGCTGTAATTAAAGATGATAGATTGTGCTGTCAAAGGCGTCAGGCTCGACATCCCAACACTCTTCAGAGACACTAGCCTGCCTTCACACTCTCCTCTAGTCCTGCTGCTTTCATGTTCACTTCAGTTTTTCTGCAGCTCCTAGTCAGCTGCTTACCAAGTAACACTGGAGTAACTATAGCAATAAACAATTAGGATAAATAATATACTGTCATAGCTTTATCATTAAATAAAGGTTATCTTTATCTTTTTTTTTTTCTTCTTTTTTTTTATTGATTTAGGGGACTGAAGATCTGCACGCCAGGAAGAAAAGAAGAAGCCCCCATGACACCCAGACGCACCCCAGCTCGTTTTGGACTGTAGACCACCTCCAGAGCCCAGTGCTGTGACGGCTCATCTGAAGTAATTATCACAGAGAAGTGGACCACACCAGCACAAGCAAACAGTGCAACCTAAAGCTGCCGTTTGTCCCTCCTAAGTTTAGCCAGAATCAGTTGCAGTTCCTCTACAAACCACTAGAGTGAGAACTTGTATAAGGCACAAGACTCAAAGATGAGCTTTGATTCAGAGCCATTACAATGCCTCCCTTCACCTTTATTCACAAATAGCGGTTTCCGTGATACAGTGCAGTCATTTATTTCTTTGATATTTTAAGGACAATAAAGGAATCTTTGTTGTTGTCTTTGTACCTGTAATATTTATTAGCTGTTGAATATGGTCATCACTGAAAAGATGCCACTGCAGTGATTTTTCCCTGGGTTGGAAACATTTACATTTTCTCCATTGTACTTCACTTCCTCCTTCCTCAGTGTATTATCACAGGGGAACGGGTAGCAAATAGTATTTCGATTTCAGTGTTAACTTCTTTTTGTCCTTGCATTCACTATTTCTTGCCCTGTTGAGGTTTGCGCAGCATATGTGCCACCATGAAGTGCTCCTCCACTAACTGAAGCACTATTCAAAATGTACTTGTGGCATGAGTGTCTTAGACTCTAGAGTTGTATTGTAAAACCTTCTAATACACACACAATACACTCATGCTGGCAATTGACCTTATTCTACTTTCTGTTAACCTTGTTCCAACAATGTAATATACCACAGCTTTGCCACATACTAAACATACCGAGTCAGATTAAACCCAACAGGATTATTTTACAGTTCTTTTGTTCAAAATATACATATTTTTGTGATTTTCCTTTAAACAGATGTTTTTTTTTTGTTTTGTATGTCCTCCTGTGCCCCATCAGCTGATCATAATATATAACTTCAGACAGACTATCTGTAAGGAAGCAGTTTAGTGAAGCCATGCTTGGTAGTGACATTAGCTCCGTTTTGTCCTTTTCACTGTGACAGAAGCAGTGCTGATGGAGTTTCTTTCATTTAAAACCTTTTGTAAATGGAAAAAAAAATAAATGTTAGCTATTTTTTTAAGCCAAGGTGAGAGTTCTTTTTTTGATACTGTTGTCAATATTGTTTTTTTTTTTTTTTTTTTTTACATAATTACATCGTTTAGATACATATTTTTAAGTTAGTATTGCAGTGACGCTCATTTGAGAAGCTGGAAGTGGGAAATGTTTGGCACTTTTGCTTGGAAAATGATAAATGATTAATTACTGGAGTTTTTTTCTGATGATAAACTTGTACATGTACACACTGAAATCAGGAAAAAGTATAAAAATAATGATTTCTCATATGGGAAAGGATTTAATTACAACCTAAGCTGTCCCAACAGGAGACTAAGCTGAACTTTCCATTACAACTTAGTCAAAGTTATGGGCCTTTATATCACAATATGCACATGCAATTATTTCACTCTCCAAACACAGCAGTGCCTAAGCAACATCACTGAGGTGGTCATAATGAAATACCCAGAACGGTTGTTTGCATTGCCTGCTTCAAAATTGCACGTAGAGGCAAGTTGAAGTGATCAGAGAGAAGAAGCCTGGGTTTGTCCCTCCCTCACTCAAGACATTCGCACCCACAGATGTCACACATCTACATGAGTGATCCCGGGGCTTTGAAACCCCTCAGCTGTAAAGACATTGATACGCTTTAGATGAAGAGCCAAGCTATATGTGGGTGGATCTTGTTTCTGGCTTTATTGAAGCTGTATGTAAATCCTCAGGTCACAAGACTGTTGAACAAAAGCCTAGATGGTGTTCCAGTGGCTTCATCATAGTTACGCTGACAATTCTTGATGTCTCTTAGCAGAAACCTCTCTTACTAGCTGGCATCAATTTGGAGGGAAAAGACAAAAAGAAGCTGGCCTGCCTGTGATTTCTTCACATCTACTCTGCAGCAACTAGCAGTGTTTTTCTCTTGGCTGAATTCATCTGCAGCGCTTCTTTGTTGTTGGTCAGTGATCGCCTGTCTGTGTAACACTTATGCAAATAAGCGTGATTATGAACGTTCCCTTGACCCTCCTCAATTCGCCAAGTCGTCTTGATTGAGTATGGCAGGCGGAGGAGGGGATGGATATAATGGACTCCACCAACTTTAATGAGACAAATGTCAGCTATGGGCTGACATTTTGAAATAGTCCTCGTGAATGACAGTGTCAGCAGTCACCTTTACCAAAGCTTTCCAGGGAAGGTCCCTGTAATGATGGAGGGAATTAAAATGGCCTCCAAGGCGGCAGAGTTAGGAGCGAAAGGATTAGGGTGCAAAGCCACGCCTCTTAAATGAGCTCTTTTGCCACACCCCGAATAAAGACGCTGCCTTTTCATAAGAGTACGGCTCTCCACCGCATATAGTCACCCTGAGATTTGATGTAGGGATTATGGTGAATGTTAGTTGTTGACCACGGTGAGATTTGTCGAGACGTGCTGTCCCTCACATTAAACGCCCCGCCCTTCCTCAGCTCTCATTCTTCCCCCTGGTTGTGTGTCTGGTGGCAGACAGCGACAAGCTCTGCTGTCATTACAAACTTAATAAGAGCAGAAGTGAGATTGATGAGAAAAACAGAGGTATCAACTGCTCTTTTAATTAACTCCTATCCCATAATGGTGTCGGGACAGAGGCACCGAGCAAAGAATGAGACATTTTCTTTCTCTTTCCACCCCTTTCTGTTTTGTTGCCTCTCTCACCCCGATAATGAACAGCCTTCTGGGACCCAATTACATCCAAGGCTGCATTAGGAGCACAGCAGGCCCAGTGGAAACTTCAGCTGAGTTTCCCCCCCGTCCCCCCCTCTCCTCTGTTCCCCGTTACCCTGCTGGAGACGGCCTTCACTTGATTGGATTTTGAATGTTACATCGCCGCCACCCCCTCCACCACCACCACCACCACCTCTTCTCTAGTCCCTCACCTTCACCAGCTCTGAACCCACATGTGGTTCATGATGGAAACAGGAGACAATGTATGCTTGTTGTTAGCTGTCCTTCACTTGATAACTGCTTGCACAGATAGTGTGGCTTTGTGTACAATGTGCAATGGGCTGCGTGAGTTGCTGCACTAAAGAGAAGGCCCCTGATGGTCTAAGTTGCTACTTCACATAGTATTCACTTGCTCTGTGTTGTGTCCCTGCAGGATATTGCATATTCTTGTGAGACCTTGTGAAGGGTGACAAGTGAAAATCCTTGGAATGCGGCCTTTTTTGCACTGAATAAACATTATAATGGGATGTGAATTAGACATCCATTCAAGTTAGTGTTGGCCCATGGTAAAGTAGTCGCCTAAGATTAATCAGTTCTTCAACTATGACTGCTATTTACATTTTTTTTTTCGACATTAAACGGCGTGTGTTTTATTACCTTCCTAGTTAACACATTATCTATTTGTCAAAACGACCAGATATACTGTATGTATCTATTCGGGTTCCAGCGGTGCACTGTTTTCACCTTGGTACAGAATTTTGATGATCGTCATGTCACCTACATGTGCTTATATAAGATATTGAAATAAGATACAAATAGATGATATCGATGAAATAGATAGATATCACCTTAATAAAGCATTTGTTCAACCAAGGAAAACTTTGGAAGGAAAATAAAAATTGATGGCCTCATACCACGTACATTTGCTTATGTATGTATTGAAAAATAAAAGACACAAATAAATGGAGAATCTCACCTGTGCATTGACGTTTTTCTCTCCCATTTATTTGTAGCACAGTTTGTTTTACTTATTTCAAAAGAGAGGTTAGTTTTTCAAGGTCCTGCTTATTTCCTCCTAATTTATTTTGATCATCCGGAGATGAACAACCGTCTTATATAACAATAATGATAATAATTGCATGAAACTGATATTTTAAGATGGTTATCATACCGTGAACATCTCATACCGCTGCAACCCTAGTTTCTAATTGCAGAAGAAAATGGCTTTAAATCAGCTTTTTAAACGAATTAATTACTAATCACGTGCCCTTAGTAACTGTTTAAAAACACTGAAGTGCAGGTAAAAGAAGTGTCTTGAGCTTCATTGCACAGTTGCTGCTGTGAAGTTGCTTGAGCCTGGGAGGCCTATGTGGGATACTATGTACAGTATGTGACGGCTCATTGTCTTTTAGATGCTCCTAAATGCAATGCTTGGGGATATCAAAGGTGTTAATAACAATTATTGGTGTTCTTCAGTTTTCTCAGACACCTTAAGTGTTGTCTATTGACCGCAATGCTGGAAAGAATGTTGCCTATTGATCTGGCCAGGGAAGAAACCGATGCCGTCCTCTTCCTGAAAGCCCGGAATTAAATCTTACAAGCTGCCGGCGTGCGAATAACTTACCTTGCATCCCAGCAGCTGGAGGGCCACCTCAAGCTTACAGCAAATCTACACTGATGCCGTGTGACAAAGTCAGAAAAACACAAGAGCTATGGACAACCTCGTGCACGGAATAACACAATGCTGCAAAAAAAAAAAAAACAAGCTGCAATTTCCGTGGGAGGAGGAGAGTCATTAACTTCTTCAAAAGGTCTGTTTTTAACACAATTTACTGCTGTTTTCATGAACTTTTCCTCTGTTTTTAATGACTTCGTCCAAACCAGGTACTATTTGCTTATGTTAGTAAATGTAAGAAAAGTAAGAGCATTGCAGCATCCAGTAATGTTTTTAGTGGTCCATTGTCTCATCCCTAACCAGCACTGTATACTGTACTACCGTGCTTGGTCTACCTCCCTGTGGACTGTATGGTTACTAACAGCTCATCCACTATTGCTTAGGGGTCTTATTTTGTTCTAGAAGAAAGACTTTATACTGTCAAACTCAGACATCCCCTGTGATTGAAGGCCGATGGGCATGGAACTCTCAGAGCTGCCCTCAAAGCTGCAACAATGCCTGCTTTCACACAGCCAACTTCTGGTGGGTGGAGTGGAAGAACAAAGGCAGACTTGTTACGGTTCAGATGCCTTTATTATTCTTTTATTTGGCTGCAATTTCTTGTCTATCTGCCCATATTCATTAAGATTTTGGCTACACTGGCTTGTGGGGTGTGTGGATCTTGGAGTAGTTTTGTGACTACTTTTCTTTCGTAGCAATCAGTAACTCCATGAAAACATACCTCATATCCATTTTAGCCCGTTATATGTTTGATTTTCATGTAATATAAATTCAATTAAGACACTGAAATGACCGAGGACATAGACATAGAACACAACAACACCTCAGGACATAACATTATTATTATTAACATTATTAGCTGAGAGACACAGCCTAGACAAAGCTGTTCCATATAGTAGTTTTAATGTTTTGAATAATAAATCACACTTACAGTTAAATAATCAAAAGAGACTACAAACTTCAAAAGGACACAAAATGACTGGACTGAACTCAAGTACACAAAATACAACTTTAAGCTTTTTGTAACATGAAGTCTGTTGTTGTGAAAACCTGGTGGGGTTTAACAGAATCCCCCTACCATGTCTTGCAAAAGCTTATCAAAAAAAGATAAATGTCTGATTAGGTGCTTGCAAAAGAAGGGCCTTCTCTCTCGGGCCGGCTGAATCTCTCCAAAACACACAGCAAACGCTTTCTGGGGAACGTACAAGGTGGTTGCAGTTGGCAGCTGGGCCTTTCCTCCTCTTCTGTAGGCCTTGTGTTGGACTAATCACAGCTCCTGTCTGTCTGTCAGAGCACAGCGAAAGCACAAGAGACATCGTTCAGACAACACATGCAATAAATACTCAGATCAAAGAGCACATAGATTGCTAAAAAACAAAGGATGTTCCAGGAGTTATTTTAGATTTGATCGAGTCTTTCAGTTTGGTTTTTGATTAACAGTTTAAGTTTGATCTCGAGGAATAGACTAGTTTTAGTTTTCGTGTTCTGGTTTTAGTTTTTCCAGGTATTCGTTTTATAGAAACTGAAAGAAGCAGGATAAAATGTCCTTTTGCAAAGCCGTTTTATTCTAGTAGACCGTCAAACAGTAACATTGTGGAAGAAACAAAAACAAAGCTGATTTTAGCTGCAGTTCTATTGTTTTTTACTTTTGCAGGGGTTTTTTTTTAACGTTTTACCCTTGTTTTGTGTTTTTAAAATTGTTATTGTTATTTTCATTTTAAGTTATTTTTTCACCGCTAGTTTTAGTTTTTGATAACTTCAATAACCCTGACTTTTTTGTGACGTATCACCTAAATGATGCCTGGAGCTGGTCATCTTTTCAGTACTCGTACCCATATGGTTCTTTTCATTTTAGACACTACAGCT
>JAPQRN010000018.1:26042909-26073813 GCA_037367275.1 Coranthus polyacanthus
TCTCCTCTCCTCTCCTCTCCTCTCCTCTCCTCTCCTCTCCTCCTCTCCCTCTCCTTCTCCTCTCCTCCTCTCCTGATTAATTTCCAACTAGATTGCTCGGCCAGCGGTATTATTAGCATAAAATTTCCATGGATCAAGCTTGGCTATGAAACCCTTTTATCAAGCTGCTTGTCAAACACAAAATTTCAAATCTCATTTTGCTTCTAATATCATTTTCTTACTGGGGGTGTGATGAGGAGAGGATTGGGGGCTAAGATGTGAAAAGAGGGAGGCTGGTGACGTGTTGGAGGAGGGAATCAGAGGATTGTTATTCCAAAGATAAACTGAGTCATCAATCAAAATTAAAAAAAAGGCACTAGCTTTGGAATGAGATTCTGTACTTGCAGACGCATCCACACTTAAATACACGTGCACATGCAAAAGGCCGAACAGCCAAGGTCAGAACTCGGTGGAGGGGTGTGGACTCTCAAACACAACATGTGGACTCAGCTTAATCTCTCGTCTTCATTCACTCTTATTCAGCAGCAGCACTGTCACATATCTGCATCTATCGTCACACATCGCACAGCACCTCCACAAACTCATTAAATGCCTGTCACTGTGCTACTTTTTGACAGCTACAACAATAAATAATCCCAACCATGGTTGTTATTACAAAATGTGCAACATTGTGACTGGTGCCTCCCCCAAAGAGCCACACAGTACCATTAATTAAGAAAAATAAGGAAAGGAGAGCGGTGGGAGTTTTATTTTAATAAGGATACAGAATCAATGCAATTTAATCAATCTGAGCTAATTAAAAAAAAACTATATTGTGAAACAATCAAGGTACATAAACAAGATTAAAATAAATGAACTGTGCCAACAAAGGCGCACTCTAATTAAATGATACAAATTGTCATTCCGCGGTTGTGCGTTGTTTGTTGACACCTTGAAGAAGAGAGCGTGACCAACCTCACGAAGCCCACTCCTACTGCATCTTTAACAGAAGTCATTAGACTAAGACTAACTTTCACATTTCACATTCAGTTTGTTATTTTAATAAAAGGTTACCATTGCTTTGTCACAATCCTTTGAGTTATACATATAATTACTATTTCTAATAACCTATGTCCTTAGGTCTGCAATGTTTTTTCCAGCCGACTGAATACTTGAATTAAAAAAAGCTTGACTGTATATTGAATTCTTTTCATTCTGAGAACTGAAGGTTAGCGGTATGAAGTCACAATGTATCTATTCTGCAAAATTACTGAAGCCACACATCATTGACACTGAAAACTTTACATTTTTTTTAATCATTACATTCATTCAGAGTGGTGAAATACTATCAGCGTTTCCATTCCTCCCGCTATTGGGCTACTAAACGTCGATCATAGTCTTTTTGAACGCCAGTTATAATCTTTTAGATTCTGATACTTACTTATTTATATTAACAATGAAAGTAAGAATACTGTTTTGTTTATTTACTAGTGCTTGTTGTTCCTTTCGTTGACCCATGTGTTGATCTGCTGCCTCTGTCACGTAACTACGGTGTCCCTGAGTTTTGATGTTGTGTGTATGAACGAAGCTCCTGAATCTGATAATTGGCAGCGTTTTCTGACTCTGCAGTTCATAAAATGGCATATTTTACCAATTGCATCATACACAGTGTTTGGTTTAGTGGCCATATCTGCCCCATATTACCTCTCGATCAACTCAGTTATTCAGCATATGCTGTAGAGACACATACTGTAGTATTGTAAGTAGGCAAATGTGTGTAAAATAGATGTGAATGTGAGACCTTTGAGGGAACACTGCACCTCTCCCATTGAAGATCTTCTCTGCTTCCTTACTTACTGAAAGGTTTGGGGGCCTTCACTTCCGTCTGCAGCATCAGCATCTTCAGCATCTTCGTCCTCCTGGGCCGCACTGTCCCGCTCTATCTGCAACGAAGCATACGACAGTGACCAAATGAGCGATCGGTAAATATGATTTCTGGATGCATGCAGACACACAAATCTGTCTTTCATTTTCTTTATGTACAGATAATTGGAATTCTATATCCACGGTCTTTTTGTCACACTAGGCTAAAGTCTGCCACAGAGATGTAAACATGCATGCATGCTTTTATACACACACACACACAAACACACTCATTTAATGTTCAGTGAATCGTTATCACTTATCAGGAGTAATTGCTACATGTTTGTGCAAGTGTGAAATTGAACAAAATCCCACTCCATATAATTAAAGAAAACACAGTGAGCACACAATAACACTGAGAGGCCAGGAAAGCGTGAAGACATGGATACAACCGAAGGCAAACACAGCCTATTATGTTCTTTTTCTATCTGTACCTCTACCTCCAGTCCAACCTGTAGAGTCCTGTCTAGGTGTTCAAAGATTGACATCCTCACGTATCACTGCATGTTACACAGTCCTCTAAACAAGCTAAATTGTTATTTTTGCAAGAAACACAGAATTAGTCTCATCCCCTTTCCTCTCTGATGCTACTTCCACCTCTGCACGTCAACTCGCTCGTCTCTCTTCCTGTGTCTGTCTTCCTCTCTCCGCTGACCTGTCTGCTTGGATGAAAATGACGTCCTGGTGAGTCAAAGGAAACACCACACAAAGCAATTACTAACAAGCCTGATGTGCCACCCCCTCCTTTCCTTTTGTGTAGGGAGGGGATAGAGTGGGGCCAAGTGCCCTTCAGCAAAAATGAATTTTCCAATTTCAGTTAGTTCTTCCATGAATAAATAAACAAATGAATAATTGAAAGGAGCAACATAAATAAATAACATCACAAACATTTCACCGGTACTCATAAGTATTCTGCAGATAACTTGGGCTGCATGCTAATGATAAAAACAGTACATGTTGCAGGTTGAGATGCATTATTCACCGCTCTGCTCTAACCAAAATTAAATAAATAATCTCTCAAGGAACTCAAAACATCCTCTCAGCATTGAAGTGACAGGCCTGTCCCATTTATAACACACAAGGACACAGTGGAAAACAAATAACTGACCAGTCACATGCAAGAACGAATAAATAAACCAGTAAGGAGCTGGCAGCCATTGACAGGATCTCCAAAATTTCACCAAGTAGTTAGAAAGGAAAAATACTTCCAAGTGGCAAAGAAAGAATACTCTCCAAGTCCTGCAGTAAAGGAGACATGGTGACAAGTTGCACAGTTTTCGGGGAAATAGTCATTTTCAGTTCTTGAAATAACTTTTTCTGAGGTAGCACAAAGTTTATATTATACAGCATATTACCAAAGATGGTAACAGTTCCGTCAAACTCTTACGTCAGACGACATAGGATGATTTCTTGCATAAATGGTTCTATTGCCTTCTTTGGTGGAATAGGTTTTGCCATGAGGGCGCTCCTAAAAATGAATCGAAGCAGCAGCACAGAACACATTGAGGAGGGTAATAAATCCCCCCGGGCCATAAAGAGCGGAGCCCAGCAGACGCATATCACTGAGATATGGGATACACAAAATGCACAACTAGAACAGGTGGAGTCATTGACAGACAAATCATTCAAGACACGCAGTAACAGATCCATGATACTGTAGCAAAGCACTGTATGGACTAGAGGTTTTAAGGTTATAAATGTGATCAGCGTCTTTCTGGGTTAAGGGAAACGAAGAGGAAAACTAAATCTAGCAGGAAAAAACTATTTTGCCGACTGAAATAAAAAACAATAGTTTTCGAAAACATGAAAACTAAATAAAAACTATAATGAACAATGTAACACAAACTAAAAACAAAATAAAATTGCAGGTAAAACAAGCTTTGTTTTCCACCAATGTTAATAGTTCATGGTGTTCAATAATACAATGGCTTTCCACAACATGGGACCTATTAATAAACAATGGTTTTGTAAATCATATTTGATGTCATGCATTCTCTCACTCTCCCTTTTTCAGCTTCTATAAATTAAGTTTGCCTCGTATCTGAAAAATATCTAAAATGAAACTGATATGATAACTGAAACATTCTGTAGTATTGTTCCTCGTGAGTGTAGGATACTGTTTGATATGTTAAAATGCATTAAAGACAGCAGCGTAAAGATAATAACATCCAAGTAAATGGTCGAGGTGTCTAACAACAAATGCACACATTAAAGTAAATCCAAATCTAGACAGATCACAATTACACCACTCAGCAAGATAATAAATAAGGCCCTATTTTATCACTACTAATGTTTTATTCTACAGAAACAGTGGAGGCAATATTGAATGAGGAGTTAAACAATGATTACCTACTAATCTCATTGTATTAGAATAAAGAACAGCACATCAGCAAACACAGGGGAAGTTGCCCTTTGTCCTCTGTGTGGCTGCTTTTCCACAAAGCTCATTAAGGGATACTGTTAACATGCTTCCTAAGCACAAAATGTTAATTAAAAACACAAGGCTAATATGCATTTTAACGCAACGCTTTTGAACGCCAAGGAAAAAAAAAAAAAATCCCATTTCCTCTGTGGTTCTGCTGATTGCAGTCTGATGCGGTGCTGAAGTTAATTAGAACCCTGTGATCTGATGTGATGAGGGGGTGACCGCATGGCACGCCGCCACCGGCTCCCCTCCCTCCCTTTCACCACTGCAATCACCCAGAGCCTACTCATCATTACTGCTGTGGACTAGGCATCTCCACCCCACTGTTTGAAATAAGTCTCATCCAGATTAAAGGTCCCTCCCTGCTGCTATCTCCTCTTTCTCTCTCCAAAATACGGCCTTCATAGTTCAAAGTTCTGGACTGCGGGGCTAAGGCTTCTTCTCTTTTGAGAAACCAGGCAGCTTCTGTACTTCAGTCCAAGTCTCACCACCTGTGAGGCATCTCCCACTCCCACAGACACTACCCAACGCTCGGGTCTCCTAGAGCAATGTTTCCAAACTTTGTGTTTTTTTTTGTTGTTGTTATAAATGATGAACCATCACAACACAATTCACAACAGGCCTCATCTATAAATCGTGAGAGGAGCAAATTTGTGCAAAATGAACATTAATGACCATTTTGAGTGCTTTTTTCTCATCACCTTGAATTACGTTGAATAGATAAACCGGACATTTTGAAGAGATGTATGTTCGATAAATCCCAGCTTTGTTTTATGCATGCGTTACTGACCACCTGTGATTTTCTGTACAAATTCAGCCCTTCAACATGACCTTTTGATATTCTGTTCTTGGAATATCAGTTGTTTCTATATTACTTTTCATCATCAGTTGTTGTTAATAGAAATGTTGAGAAAATGTGGTATTTGTTGTCATTAATTTAAATACAGCTCATTCCTTTATTAAATCTCTGAAGCAAATATTTCACGTGGCTTTTGCCAAATTTTTATTTTCATATTTGCACACAAGAAAACCCCGATGGCTTTACAAGTCACTAGTTTTCACTACTTTGTCACAGTTGTCCAATAACTACTTCCAAAGCGGTAGGAAATAAAACCTTTAGAAATGAGACCAAGTAACTGCATTTCAGCAGAGTTAACAGGCTCTAGTGTTTTTCTTTTGATTGGTGAAACAAACAATGTATTCTAGCATTTCGTACTAGATTCAGTGTTACATGTAGCCTACATTTATCAAAACAACATGGACTATCACTAAAAACATACTTCTTCTTGAAAGTTTTTGAAAAGCTTGAAATGCAAATTTAATTGGTGACTGAAATAAAATGTCTTGTGACCCAGAGTCAGAGTTTAGTGATAGTGAAAGTGCAGTTAATAATCACTCAGAAGGTTTGGGCATTATTTAAAGATCTCATTCATCAGTCTGAAGTAGCAATATGGTCTACGGACTAATACGGTATGTGAACTGCATTACCCTCCGGAGTCCCAGTGAGCTCCCTTGACATTAAAACAACATGTCTGTAACAGCTCTGATAAGTTTTTACTAAAAGACACTCAAAGAGGGGGACCATTTTTATGAAGTGACAAACTCACACAGTGACAGGATCAGCCCATAAAAGTCCATGCGAATGAAATGAACGAGTGTTCGCTGGGTGTGAAAATTTACTGCGGCACGCACCTCTGCAGACCCTTCTATTAATCAACCTGTCTGCACTTTGTTTTGAGAGTAATCTCGTCCAACCACCAGAGAAGCACTCAGCAGTAAGTGGCGCTTGGCTGTGCTTTGAAGGCCGTGGTTTATTGCCATCCCAAAGCACAGCAAGACTGCGCTGTAAAAACACATCATCTCAGTGCTCAACACTTGCCTCGGGTTACACACCTCACACACTGCGATCGAGCAAGGGCCTGAAGACAAACTTATCCACTCCACACTCAAGTTCAGCCATCACACTAACATACAGTACAGGCTTGACCTTTGTCAAGTCGTTTGCTTGGCTTTGTTCATGCAAACAGCTCCTCTTGTGCGACTGCTGGGTCAAGACAGGAGAATGAGTTCACTTTCATTTATAAGGACAATCAAGGCCATGCTCTTTTGTACCACCGCAGCAAGGAAAAAGTTACAACAACAGCAAGACATGTCAGCATTAGAAGTTCAAGACCCCCTCCAGTCATGTTATGAGACACCATAAAAATATTCAGCATTGAATAATAATAAATAAAATGTAAAATATAAAAAAAATGACCTAAAAGTATCATTAGAGTGTTTTGAAAAAAAGAGTTCTGACGTGATGCCAAAGATGTCGATGTATTGTATTGCAGAGATGTGCACTGAATTTTCACACAGCGTCACTGTGACCACTAGAGTGAGTACTGAGTCACTGTGGCCTTGAGTCTGCCAGTCTCTCAGTACGTTGACAATTAATGCCATTAGTGGCAGAATGTGACGAGTTGAGGAGTGAGAGCCGCTAAGAAACAACTTTCAGAGTCAAAGAAAATAAGTGATTCAAAATAGGAGCGCTGTCGTCATTTTCACCACCGGACACAGCTCGAAAGTAAAAGAATGAAGTTTGATGCTGAAATCGCAACATTTCCTCTCCACTGGTGAGTTTGATTATGAAGCTCATAAAAGTATCAATTATTTATGTTATGGCATCATGTTTGCTAAGTTTGCCATTTGTTGATCCACGGTTCAGACTAAACTATGACAGTTCTGACTATTAAATTAATTGACATGTATAAGTCGAAACAATCGTTGATCGATTTAAGTCTTTTTTTAAAGAAAACAGTGACAGTTCTCTGATTCTTAAATGTGAATATTTTAATAGTTTCTTTCCTCCTCTGTGACAGTAAAATGAACATCAAACAAGACACGTGAGGACATCATCCTGGGCTCTGAGAAACACTTTTTTTGCTACAATTTTTTGACATTTAATAGACCAAACAATTAATCGATTAATTGACAATGAAAATAATCACTAGTTGCAGCCCTGGTTTTACACATTACACTGATAAAAGGTCTACTAGATACTAGATCACGATTGGCTCCCAAATCTTTACGATATCAGAAATCCTGCTGCTTTGTCCACCTTTTAAACTTATGTGTTCCCTTCTGCAGACGAAGAAGAGAAAACCCTCAAGTGTCAGTGTTTTTGAGTAGAGAGTTACTTTAGAAATTCCTGGAACTCCATATAAGGATATATAAAGAGCAGCTACTGAGGTGAATTTATTAAACTTTTTTTTTTTTTTTTTTTTTTTACAGGAGGCTGTGTGGAAAGGTCAGCCTGGGCTTATCACACAACCCACAGCAGAAGGGAAAGGCCTTATTAAAAAGATATCTTTTTACGGACTTCCCTGAGAGCATCAAGGTGACAAAAGACTGACTGTCAGTGTGTGTTTGTGTGTGTGTGTGTGTGTGTCTGTGAACACATGTGTATGTCTCTGAATATGCTGCAGTGTAGTGTGTGGTTATGCTTGTTGACAAACCTGAGGGCGAGACCTTGTCCTTCAGCTGGCACATCTTAAACCTCTTTTCTTTGTCTGCCTCAAAAAACTGTAACGATCACAAAGGCACACATACAAACTTTGCTTTATTTTTTCACATCATCACACACAGTTTACTGCACGGGGGAAGAATGCGTTTAATGACTAAAACATGATCTGTTCTTTTTTCAGCACTATACAGTTGGCCATTTCAATCAAAACCAACATGACAAGGTTCTCTGTTGTTTTAATGAGCAACAAGGCCAGGGACACTGAACCGTCCTATTTATTTTTTCCTCTTGAATAAAGTCAAGTGAATCTTGAACCTCATCCAAACAAAGTGCCTTTTTGTTCTTACTTGACCTCCTCAGGAATACCTCATTTAATATTTCACGAAAGGATGGGGAATGCAAGTGAAATTTAAAGTAGGAGTAAATAAAGTGCTGAAATATTGACGTGCACCATGGAGGTCAGCTGGGCAGTGGAGGAGAGAATCTGGGTGCGTATGATGCAGGATTGCTACGCTTAACGAGGACGGTAAAAATAATTTTGTTAAGTGAAATAAAATTAAAAATAGTAACATAAAGTAAAACACAACAGAAATGCGGTTAGATCAGCTTGATTTTTTCGCTTTCCCACAAATCTTAATGGTTCATTGTGTACAAGACTTTGCACAATACGGGACCTTTAATGAAGAATCGATTTACATCTTCTACAAATCAAAGCTTTCCTCATAATACCTGAAAAACTAAAAAGAAACACTACAACTAAATAAAAACTAAACAAAAACCAGAAAATTCCTTGAAAAAAAACAACAAACAAAGCTAAAATACTTATGCACTTGTAGAATGAACTAAAACTCAAATCAAAACCCAAACTGGACGACTAAATAAAAATACTGTCGAACATTTTAAAAGTATAATAATTCTAGTGTGATGTAGTGAAAAAGTTAAACCCTCTTGTTGAGGTGAGACTCTTTAACAAACATCGACTCATGTGTTTTTTCCAACATTATGGAACTATTGCCATATGTTAAGGAAATGATGAGACTGCAGGCACACACCTTGACAGTATACAGCAAATATTACTGAATTGTCAATTCAAATTAAATACAATTTCAAGCTGTGAAAGATTGAAACTTGTGTATGTGTGTGACGACATATCATCAATTTTTAAAGCAGGGCAAAGCTAGTGATTGCTCTTAAATGGGTGACCTCCTGTATTTCACATCCAAGAAAGAAGACATTACGTTGGATCTCTGTCTAAATACTCGTGGCACATGTGAATGTAACATTCATCCATCAAGGACACAAAGGCTGAATGTGTCTTCCTGTAGCACAGATGAAAAGTGCTTTTGACCCAGATCTTAAAAGTAGCATACGGAGAGCTTCAACTCCTCAAAAGGCAGTGACCTTTTTTTTTTTTTCCTTGAAAGGAGGATGTCAGGAAGTCAAGGTATGGAGGCCCACAACTCTAGGCTTTTCTAGCTTTCTTCTTTGAGCTCAATCAAAAGAAAGGATAAAGCCAAATGTGCACATGAGCACGTGCATACGGCGGCAAACCCTTCAGTGAGGAAAAAAAGAGTTGTGATATATATGTATTCATATATGTGTGTGTGTGTGTGCTCTCGGACCATAGTAAAGGTCGCTGACCTTTCTTTGCAGCTCTTGCTTCTCATCCTCCAGCAGCATGTTTAGCCCATCTCCACCTGTAGCTCAGAAATGTGTTCTGTCTGCCTCTTCGCCTCCTCCTGCTCAACACACAGAGAGGGAAAATGGAAGCATAGGTGAGGCGTACAGAGGATTGAAGCTATCAGTTTTTAAAGGTGTCAGCACACCTTACTTTTGCATAATACATATCACACCTCAGAGATGATCCATTAGCAGGTTACAGCAAGAGAGCCAGGCAATAAGCTGACGAGATACAGCTGCAGCAGACACACAAACACACCACGCACAAATGCGCATACATTACGCACAGGATTCTCCACTTTTGCCAGATGAGAGGGTGGGATCATTCCTGTGGGGCACACCCATGTGTGGCTGCATTTAAAATCGCTTTTACTGGACTGACTTCTGGGCTCTGACCCGACACTGGCTCCAGAGAAAGTGTGAAAGACAAAGTATGTAGGAGGAAGAAAAAGAGGAAATCAGAGCGGAAGATGAACAAAGATAGAAAGGCAGTCACAAAAAGAAAAAAGGCAAGCTGCCACACCCCCTGCACTTCCAGACACTGATTTATAATTTTAATATCTCTAATTTCCACAGCAGCGCCCATTTTCCAAATGTCATTTTCCAATTTATGTCAAACCGTGTGACCATTTTTCTTAATACAGCTTATGACAAGCTCGGTGGCAAGGCGGATATGCAATTCAGATTGAGTGTTTTACAGGCACAGCAGCAGACACACAAGGGTGTTTGTGTGTTTATCTTTATCAGTGTCTGCTCAGTATTTTGGAGAGGAAAGACTGGGAGCGTTATACACGAGGGAAAAATTGGATTTGCTACAAAATATGTGCCTTTGGGGAACAAAACCATAATTCTGTCATAAATCTAATAATTACAGTTATCATTATAAGAAATATGATGGTGGCAATGATAATGTATTAAAATATGCATTAACATTAAGAGCTTGAAATGGAATGTGGGCTGGCTTCATGACCATTACATGAATATTGATGTTAATTAAAACAGAACCTCCCTTTTTATGTAACACTCTATCTTGTTGTAATGGTAAGACTTGGACACGGAGGTGAACCAGATGGAGCAGAAGTCATTATTGGCTGGTTTACCCTACGGGGGGCACTGTGGAACTCCTCATGGATATGCTCGTGTCCCTGTAGGGCAGCTCTTTTCATCTCATATACTGTAGTCTTGAGTTGGTAAAGCTTACGAACTCAGATAATTGATCCAGATGATTCACTGTAAATTGCAGCTGTGATAACAGCTAGATGAGTTCTCTAAAACCTTGTAGAAGGTTTTCAATGCTTCCTTTTGAAAGGAAGGGCTTAAAGAGGACACGAGCGACAATTGCAGCAAAAGTTCTGGACAACATCATTTCTTAAAATATATCTAGTGAGATTTTGACTGAACTGTCTTCATCTCAAAATAACACAGTTACTGACTAACATAATTAAAAAGCGTACGTATATATATCCATATGGGCAGTCTTTTAGACGTTCGCTAGCCATTTTACTTCAGCCTTAGGGTCTTGAATAAATTTAAATCAAACAAAACCAATCCCAACCAACATGGATGGGGGATTAACTTTCCATCGCTTTTCCTTGTTATCATGAAGTTTCTGAGGAGTGATTAAAAATGCAAAGTATCTTAATATCATTCACTTTGGTCCATTTTAGCTTAGATTCTCTGTTCAGTAAATAAATACATAAAAAAGCCATCTGGTGATGCAAACAGACATCTAGGATTTGAGAGATATGTAGAATATGCAGACGTGCAATAACCATTTCTAAATAAGGGTCTTTTCATAATTTTGATGTTCAGTCAACATTTATGAAAATATATTATGTAGATAATGTAAGCATACATAAAGATTTTTAAGAGTTCCAAGGTTCAGGTGCCACGCAAGATGCAACAATAATGTTAAGCTAAAGTAGACAAAGAAAAAAAAAAAGAAAATTAAATGATCGTTCGTTGTAATGGGCCATCTGGTTAGCAGAAAGGTAAAGTATACATGACTTTAGACTTGTAGACTAAAACTTGCAAAACCACCTGAAAGTACAACATAAGGCCTACTGACAGACTCTGGAACTGGCTTCAATGTGATAAAGAGAAAGGTAACACAAATGCAGACTGCACTTCAATCAGCCTCAAACTATAAGAGACCAAAGATCTATCCTGACTATAAACATGCCTGTAAAACCATAAGTGATCACTGGGACCTATGAAACAGAGCAGGGCCTGTGTGTGTTATAATGGTGTTTATTCTTGCTTAGGGTAATTCTAAACAGTCTCACCTCTATCCCTCCTCTCCCCTCTGAGCCAAATGCTGATCGACTCTCTGTGAGTGGCGGCCCGCCAGCACATGTTCCCTACCATTGAAAAAAGGGTAAAAATAACAGGAACAAGTTGTCGGAAATGAAATTTCAATTCATCCAGTCCCTTTATATACTGGTGCGAAAGCCTGTCGTTGAGAAGGAGGGATCAATAGTGTTTAGACAGCAGGGCAGATTTTCTAAGCGCTGGATCAATAGGAAGGAGAGAGGAAAAAATACCCTGGCTTTTCTTTGGCTGTTGTAGTAAATACGAACAAATCAGTGGCCTTAGGCTAAATGGATTGACCAGCTGTTTCCGAGTTCTGTGTTGTAAATAAAGATCCATTCCGAGGTGTGTAACTGAGGCCCAAAGGCGAGAATGCCACTGTTCAGGTTGGCCCTGGCTGGCCTGTGTAGGACCACACAAGTGTCATGACCAAAGAGATGAGGAGGAGGAGGAGGAGGAGGAGGAGGAGGAGGAGGAGGAGGTACAGAGGTCTGGAGGGACAGTAGTCCGGTCTACAGAACCCAAGACAGAAAAGATGGAAAAAGCACATTCATTTCTCATCTATAAACTTTCAATACAGTTGAGAGAGAATTTTGATCAAAAATACAAATAAAATCATCCATTTGTATATTTATTGATTTGCCTTTACTGTTCATACAGGTAATTATTTTGGCTTTTCTGCTTTATGCTGATGGTAGAGAGAAACAGGAAATGCAGGGGAGAGAGAGGAAGACGTACAGATGGACTCGAACCTGGGCCTCTGCTGTTTGGACTCAGCCTGGTCTGTGGTACATGCTCTACCAGGTGAAAATAAAGAAAATCAAACAAATCATCCTCATCAATTTTGGCAATGACTACTGGCCAAACTGTTCTTTAAATATCGCCCATCCCCAATATTTTCTTTTAATCTCCTCACAAAGAAAGCGTCTGATATTGAAGCAGACAAGAAATATGACTTTCTGCTTTACTTAAACAAGTCATTATATCATTATATCACAGATCACACTGTTCTATGATGTAGGCAACTGTGGCAGGTTAAATATCTCCACTAATATAGTGGGCTAATCAGAGGGTAAGATCGTGACAGGTTGACTGATCACTTGCTTGTTTTGCCTCACCTCTGGACTTATTAAAGAAAAACACCATGGGCCATGCTTTTCACAAAACTCATTGGTCAACCACAGTGGAGGATGTGATGGGTGAAATTCATCACTAAAAACTCTTCAGCCCAAACAAAACACACATTGCACGACCAAACGACACAAGACCTCTGGTCATTACTGAGTGCCTCCAAACTCGGCGAGATGACACATTAAAGGACAAATGTGTGTGGAAAAAGATGGCTGTTGACTTTCGCTCTAGGGCTGATAAGAAAAAAGAGAAGGTAGACTGAAATGCTTGGAAACACTGTCTGGGGTTAAGAAGACGTATGCATGTGGCTCAGATCCTTCTCTAAATCCTAGTTTTTGATACGGAGGACCACAGCTAAAACACATTAAGGTAAATATATATATATATATATATAACAAAAATATAAACTCTGCATTTGCCCATGAAAACGTATAGTACTAGCTGTTCTCTGGAGGTGATTTATAATTGGCTTCTTTTCACATTAGTCCTGAAAAGCTGCAGTTTTGTAGTATTTCTGCAACAGCTGCACAAATAGATCTCACAGACAAATGGACTGTACTACTGCAGTCACATAATAGACACAGAATCTTCACAAGAATACATAAACAGCGCAGCTCGACATGTTGCACGACTCATTTGAGAGCAATTTCACATTGTAATTGAGGCCTTGTGTGTGTATGTGTGTTTGTAAGTGCCGCTTTTCTCTGATTAAGGTGACCTTAGATTGTGCACTTACTGAATCGCAGGCTGAGCAGCAGAGGTTAGAGCACAAGTCATTGGCTTCCTGAACACATTACCTTAATGATGCCATTCCTCACGCCTCCATTTCAACACATTTAGAGATGGAGCAGTTACGTCTATTAAGACATTCAAATGTCTCCCCCAGCTATTTACCCACTGCTCGAGCACAAAAGGGTAGCCTAAATTAAGTGTGACAGCGCCAACTCGTTTCCCTTTTCAAACAGACAAAATACATACACAAAGTCATCATTGCAGAAGCGGCCATTAAAAATTTAGATTACAGCTTCCTTGCTTTCCTGAAAACTCCTGTCTATCTCTGTTTGTTAATAGGATTGTTTTTCTTTTAATATTAAAGTGCTCATTATGACAGTTTGTGAAGCTGGCACTAGAGGCTGCTTGTTCTCCTGTTCCTGGCATCTGATCAAACCTCATTTACTTGACTGGGGGGATTGAATGAAATATCTTATCATTAACCCTGTGTCTGCCTTTGAAGGAAGGCTGACTATTTGCCTACAACACATTTTATCTTCTGGTGCAGTTCAGTTTAGGTTACGGATACGCCAATTGTGAAATTTTTGGGCCAATACTGATGTTTTAAACAATTTGGCCGTTAGCTGATAACGGTAATGATTTTTTTTTTTTTTGTTTTGTTCTTATTTATTCCGCCTTTCGTGGCAGGGAAACAAAGAAGGTTTCATTCTAAAAAAAATAACTGAAGTCTTTTCAAGTCTTTCAGCCATTCATAACATTAATGTTGAATGAGCACAAATTCACCCATAAATATTTATTAAACAACCTTTATCGTAACACAACATCAGTGAATGTCATCTTATTCGCCGTTATGCTGATGGCAGTCAACAGGGCTGGTACTGACCAAAACTGATGTGTGGACCGACATATCTGTGCATACCTTAGCTGTGAACCCAAACAAAACAAATCAATTTATAAAGAAATAAAAACTGCACTGCACAAGCATTTATGCTTTTGTTTTGTTCTCGTGCTGAGGTGGGCCACATAGATACTAGTGGTGAAAAGATGCAGCGGTTCACATTATAGATGGTTGAAAGCCCTTTATAAATAAAAGGGAGTTCAGATTTACCTGACTGCTTGTATTAATTGATGAAAAAGTAGTCATCGGCAGTAATACATAAAACTGAGGATGAAATACCAAGATGCGTTGAGAACTGTTGTTCATTTGAATCGCTGACAGGTGAATCTTAATCAGATTGAATCGTGAGGCCACTGATGATTCATGCCTCTACTGCACATCTCGGTGAGTGGTCCATAATGTGGTCAGGTCCCCACAGACTATATGTTCCACATTCTGGCCCGTATGAGCAGTTTTCCCTGTGTTTTGAGGTATTTGGGGTATTCTTGGATGGAGACAAGGGCTATTGAGAGTGTTTATGTTCCTGGCTTGTACAGAGGCTTCTAATATGTAACACAAGGCACTTCAGTATTCAGATGCCTGGGGCTATTCTCTAAGTGGTCTTTACTTTGAGAACACAGGTGCCCTCCAGGGGTTGATGAGTGGTGGTTGTGTGTGTGAGTGTGTGTGTGTGTGTGTGTGTGTGTGTGTGTGTGTGTGTGTGTGTGCGTATGAGGAGGCAGTGAGCTCCGAGGGCAGATAAAGCAGCTGTACTGTTCTGAGGCCCATGCAATGCTCTGAATAATATATCCATACATCATCAGTCCATGTCAGACTTTGATTCAGTGTGGTGGTCTTGCAGAAACCACTGTGGTATTATCTTTAATAATGCAAGCTGGGATTAGGCGCTTACTCTCTTCTGATAAATATGGGCAAATCAATTAATTCCACTGACATTTTCCCTACAGCACATATATAAATCCAACACTGTGTTTGCTTTTCTTGTTTTTACTCTGTAAAGCAACACTCAATAGTTTTTATGTCTTCATCTGCATAAATGTGGTCAAAAGATTGCTACAGAAAACTATAAAATAAGATGCTAATATTTGAAAATCTAATGAGGCTTAGAGGGAGCTCATAAATTAGAAACATAAAGTTGCATATTCCCCACTGCTGGTGCATCAGAAAAGAAATATTTGTGACAAAATTAGTATCTGACATATTTCACACATAATTACCACTCAGGCAACCATGACTGAGCAACAAAATGCATTTTGCAGTATGAACTAAACTGTAAAATAAACATGCAGCCATCATGTAAATACTGATTTTACTGTGTTCAAGTGGAAAAGCTCTTTAAATAAAGATAATGAAAGAAAATAATCAGTTTGCTTTGCATTTTTCGGCATTTACGTAGTCAGCGAGTGCAGTGATGGTCAGGCCTCATGGACATTTTAAAGGCTATAGCCCACTTAGCAGATCTTAGCTAGTCCTGATGCCAATGACCTTGATAATGAGGAGCAGCTGGTGCAACAGTGATTATGTCTGCTATCTCCTCCTTCAGGAACCATCGTTTTTTTATTTCCATAAAACCTTTTATCCACTTTCTCTTTGCTGTTATACCGTCTTATGCCAGCCAAGAGCCATTAATGACTACAGCAGGATAGCAAATGTCATTACATAGCTTGTCTTATCAATACTTCTAAAAACAGAACATCATTGGAAGCAGTGCAGATATAATATGTTTTTGGTTGTGTCACAATCTTGTACGTCTAATTAAGCTGAGTTCAACAGAAAGGCTGCATAAGAGCGGAGAGGAGAGGAGAGGTTGACCCAATTAAAACCAAATCGAAACTGAGACTCAGTCTACAGTGGGGCTCATGCACACAATGAGCGGAAACCTACAAAAATAAGGAGAGCAAGCTTTATTAGTAGCTAAAACACCCTGTTGCTACATTAATATTCTAGCTTAATGAAAGCTTCTTTCTTCTAATTCCCTACACTTGCCTGTCAGTGTTCTGTTCATAAATATTGTCTTATTATGATCATCATGACTTTTTTCTCCAGATATGCAGAAAAATTCAGAGCCAATTACTAGAATGACAGGTGAAATGGGAGCGTGCTGAGAAGAAATGAAGGGTTGCCATGGTGATGTAGCCAAAGAATCAGACTTTATATGTATGGTCATGTGACCAATATCTGGCTGAACTGCTGCTACGCTCAGGCCCCGTCCACCAAAGGACACTTAACCTCAATCGCTGACAGCAATCACAGGCCCATCTGGCTGAATTTATTTGCCGTTTCTGTCTGCAGGTCAGGCTGGTTGTGTGTCTGGGGCTGCAGCCAAACCCAAGGTATATTCAGCTTCTCTTTTCCTAATGACAGCCTTGGTGAGCTGAGCATACACTGAAGTGGAAGACCCTAAATAAATATTTACAAATTACAAAATCTGCTGTTAGCAGAGCACCTGGCGGTGTTAGACGATACAGGAGAGGAAGCAAAGTATGTCAAAGACAGTAAAAACTCTGATGCTTTTTGAGTGGTTTCAGTAATTTCAGTAAATGACCTGCTCACAGAACAACACAGAGTCCGACACAAACTCGTGGCCAAATGCAAATGCTACATATCGCATCAGTAATGGGTTTGTCTTACACTGCCCGACATCAAGTTTCAGGAAAATTGGTGCATTCAGTTTTGCGTAATCCTGCTGACAGAGAGACAGACAAACAAATGTGAGTGATCAAATAACCTTGACGCAAAGATACTTACACCTATAAAGATGAACAGCAAAGAAGTTGCTGAATGAACACAAGAAAGGGTGACAGAAATTATGTGTGCTGTTCAATAGCACCTATATGGGCTGCGTGAACTGTGTCACACTCTGATCCTCCTTATTAAGAATACAATACCTTATGCACAGAGAAGGATTACTATTTGAGAATGTGTAAAATGGAATTGGAAATGAAATGACTTGGATCAAAAGTTAATTAAGAAACACCTTGCACAAATATGTCTTTTTAGATTGTGCCTGCTCGTACGGCAGGAAGAGGGGTTCAAACCGTTCTAACAGAAAGTTAACCGCAGACTGATACAAATCTACTCTGCAACTAAAAAGTGGTCTGTCTTTGTATTTGTCTCAATCAGAAGACAAAGTCTACTTGAGGATGTACTTGAAGATCAGAAGGGAATTATTGCTGTTTCTCCTTAGTGAATCACTTAATACAAAGCAAAAGAGCGAAACTCAGTGGCACCGTGCTGGGGCTACAAAAATCACTTTCTGCAGTCATATGAATATGTTTATCTTCTATTACAACTGATTAAAAGTCATCCAAAAGTGAAATGCAACAAACATGAATGTAGATGTGCTGCTGATAATGATGCTAGAGATAAGCGTGTGGATGAAAATTATACAAATAAATAAATAAGCTCAAACAAACGGGAAAAATTATCCCACCAGAGCAATTATGGATCTAATCAGAGGTTTCTGCATGAAGGTACAGCTCTCCTATCTCACTCCCATTTGCATCATAACACAGTGTGCAATATTAATTTCCGAGTTTACTGCTTATTGGAAGTGCAAAGTATGAAAAGCCATTAAGGTCCCAAATAGGAAAGCAATTTGCTGTCACATGGATTCGGCTCTATTAAAAAGAAAAATCTTGTTAACCATTTGGAATTAGAGTCATTTGGCAAAAGGCATTCTGCCGCACTCCAGTAAAATAAGTAATTATGCTTCCCTTCCTTCTATCCCTCTCTTTCTTTCATTTGCACAGGCGAAGAGGGGAGTGGTGGATGGGGAGAGCGACTGGATGCAAAGGTAATTAAAGTTGTTGGCTATCTGTTTGGTTAATGTAGGGATTGGGCCAGCTGAGAGCCTTGGAGGCGAAGCAAAATGAGAAACACATCCATTTTTCTGTCTCTGTCTACCAGCCCCCAGGCTAACTCTCATCTGGTCCATATATCACCTATTCCAGTCCTGCAATCCAGAAACTAAACAGGGAACTATCCATATAGAAAAACTTGAACTGACTATTCCTCTGAGCTTATCTAGGTTTCATTTATGTTCCAACTGAGTAAAATCTCATTAGCAGCTCTCAGTTGTGAGTAGTGTACTGTTTAAATTAAACCGTCTCCTGCAGGCCCTGATGTCTTACCAGATTACATACCAAGTACTTTTATGCGTTTTATACACCCACAATGTTTGTCACTTCACTTTGAATGTCTCCCCCACATGAACTCTTTCCTGTTTACCAGGTTAAAAAAAGCACTGTAAATATGATTTTATGACAAAAACTGTGAAGGAATTCTCACTTCTCTCGGTGGATAGCGGAGGTCCCTCACAAGAAGTGAGAGAATGTAATGACTTTGTGTCTGTCTGTGTCATCAAGGACGTGAAGAATGTCTCTCTATTTCTAATTTCAGGAGAAAGACGTTGCATGAATAGAATTTCTTCCTCTACCTTAGAGTCAAAATGTGGGCCTGTAGATGGGTCTAAAAACACCCTGTTAGAAGAGTAGCTTTCAGAATTGAGTAGCAGAGCGTAGTGTTAACTCGTATGGTCAGCTCTGTTCTCCTCAAAATCAAGCTTGCCTTAACAAATGCTTCTGCATTTGTAAGTCTCCTGAGAATCCTTCCAGCATGAGTTAACCTGGACATTTCTGTAACAAATACAGTTTTAGTTCTAAAATACATCAGAGAAAAATCTCTCTCAAACATCACCAAATCTGTCCTCATCCCCTTCTACTGCCAGCCTGACTCAATGGAGTGAACTGTTGCCTTGAACTTCTAGTTTTGCAGCACTTCCTGGATGGTGTCATGACCTCTTAGTCATCATTATACAAGTGAAATGGCTAACCTATCCAATGCAGGCTTGGCGCCGTTCGTTCCTCCAAAGGAATGAAAGCCAAAAGGGGGGAAAAAAAAGCGATTTATGAGGTGGCATATATGGCCTCTAAGGTGTTTTATGGTTGGACCTGCAGGGCCTATTTAGGAAGCGCTGCATGCTCTGTCCTGACCACAGGTATTGATCGTCAGCAATGGCCATGGTGAGGCTGACTAGTTAAAGCGCGGCATGTGCCCTCACAGAGAGATGAAAATGAGGCCTCTGTGTGTAATGATCTGTGTATGAGCAGGGAGAGGAGGCCACAGAGACAGAGAGGAGGAGAAATTAAATCATTCCTTTGCTCTTTCAGGAGAGGCACTGCAGCTAGCCATGCTTGGGTGCTTAATGTGGGATCTGTTTTTGAGAGGAAAATTAAAAAGAGAGAGAGGAGCAAGTGAGAGGGAGAGAGGAGGAAAGAGAGATAAATGGCTGGATGTGAAGGCGGTAAATGAGAGCATCCTAATGCAGAGAGCTGTGTGCGGATGTCCCTAATGGGGTAGGCTGATGTGAGCTGTCTGGTAGCTGACCACCACTGTTACATCGAGCCTTCCTGCCTACCCCACACCAGGCCCTCCCAGCACTGAGACAACCGCGCTCCATGCTAATTGGCAGAAAACGATGGTGCATAACAAGTACAGAAGAGACATTGGTCTAATTTGAGAGGGGGTGAAACGATGGATAAAATTCTTCTAATCATATAAGGCATTTTCTTGTCTGTGAGGCAGAGCCTGTGGCTTTCTCTCCCCCGTCTGGAGAGCCATGAGCCAACACACACAGGGATGAGGACTGTATGAGCAAGCGGATTCTGAAACCACACAAGCTTGAAGACAAAGTGAGCAAGCAGCAACACCTGAAATCCACTTACTCAAGTTGGTCAGTCAGCAAACAGCCAGACTAAATATATAAAAGCTGCAGCACATTTTTACTTAACTGTGAAGTCATTAGTTACAAAGAAGGACAAAAACATGCTTTGCTCCACAGTGAATACAAGTCTTATTCATGCTCAGAATTTGTGAGAAGTCTACAAGATGTGTGAATTGGACAATCACGCAGTGTCAAAATCACTGGAAAAATGGGCGTAGTTCACGAATAGAGTGACACTTCGTCTACATAAACTGAATGAAACCATTTAAATAGAAGCAATGGTGGGTGTGAAGATGCCAATCACTTAACAATTGACACTGAATTGCATTGTTTTCATTAAGGAAGTTAAATAAGGCAAAAAAAAAAAAAATCACTGAAACTCTTTCCAGATTTTTTTGGGCTGTGTAAACATGGGGTGGTGAATGTACCTTTATGACTGGATGAGAGACTCTGTGTGACCCCATCCTCAGAGCCTCTCACTTCCACCCCACAGGGGTGAGTGCCTGTTCATTTCACCTCCCCGGCCTCATTAATGCAGTCCTCTGCCATCATTAAGACGTTTGCAGTAAAATTAATTGAAAGACAGATTAAAAATAAATTAAGAAAAATGCGTTGCAGAATGCCTACGTGCACTTCATAAATCACCGGGGCAAAGCCAGGAGCTGGCTCCCCATAATTAACTGCAGACTATTTATTTTATCCTGACGGTATAAATTAGAATTCAGACGCACAGATTATATTAGGGCTGTCTGCCATGCGGAACTGCTGAGGGGTGTGCAGAATATTTTAAGGATACAAAGAGGAGAACAGAGGGAGAGAAAGAGAGAGGGAGTGAGAGAAAGATAATATGTAGAAAAGCAAACAATATGTAAATGCATACAAAGCAGAAAGATAACATTTGCGTCCAATAAAGAAAGTAGTACTGAGTAGCACTCAGGCAGTGCATAAGGAAACAATAGACAAAGCAATTAACAGCAGCAATCAAGTGCATACTTAAATGAAACAACAAATGCTCGATTAAATGAACTGTGCCAATTGTTCCATCGACTTCGTCAGTAACAACAGGATACAAGTTTAACTGCAACTTTAACCAGCACTGTTTGTATACATTAGGTCCGAGATCAGTAATATTGGCAGTGACACAGCACTAGCCAGGAAATCTCTCCTCCCTGCTGCATCACTACCTGGCCACTTCACATGCAAATGCAGACTTAACCTGTTCTGCCAGTCAGCCTCAGACACCCCCCACAGACACACTTGTGGTACTCGGTCTCTTTCTTGCAGCCTGTGCGCCTCTCTCTGCGCTACAGTCAGAGGTAGCCACACACTGCCTCCCCGTGGGCACAGTGCCCAGACTGGCACAGAGCCAGACCTGCTCTGCCACACTGGACTGGCAAAACCCTCCCTTTCTCTCCACACTCCCGATTCCCTGCACATCCTTTCATCAGAATGCCTCTGGCCGTCTCCTCTGCCTTTCCCTGTCTTTATTCTGCACCACAGCTGAGATCAACACTTTGAAAATATGCCCTCCAACCAGCCAGCGAAACATAATGCTACCACTTCTGCTGCTGGAAACAAATCAAGCACTGACACATTTGAATGCTTGGTTATTATGCAATCACACTGAAGGCAAAATGTTATCTATAAACAATATTACATCAAGGCACTGTACCAGGTATCAGGTGCATAGTACTAAAATATGAACAAGCATTGTAAGCCCCAAGATGTTTTCAATTGTGTACATTTTTATGAATCAACACAAAAAGATGAAATTTGTGCTTCCTTATTTGGCACTGGTTATGCTGACATTTTTACAGTAGAATATGAGACTTGCCAGCAGATTCAACACTGTTCTCGCTAGAAGAAATGGTGCACTCTACTACTAAATAGAAGCAAATTATTACCACGATTTAAATGTTTAAATCTCAATATAAATACATTTAAAATTGTCTATATATGAGAATGTTGTTTGTTAGGATCTGAAGTCTATTAACAACAGCTTAAAACTCAAATAACCACTGATATTTACACACAGTAGATCCTGTTTTTACATGAACTCTGCAGCAGACTCCCTGATTTTGTTATAGTTGTCGTACTCGCTGATATCACCTTTCAAATTTCCTGTTCCTGTTTCCTTTTTCCTGCTTACTGTCGATTTTTTTAAACTTATCAACAGTGAGATGGGAGATTTTTTCATGGGCTGCGGTGGGGACAATAACAAAATTAGATAGTGTTTCTTTAAGAATTAAGTTTTTCATTGTCTGTTCTGCAAATCTGCAGGGCTTCCACTGTAACAGCATCACAGAGGGAGACTTGTGCATCGTGCTGCTCCCAGCAGAGAATCCATTTAAATCCTACTGTTTCACAGGGTTAGATCTACTTCCCTTCTGAGTGTAATGTCAATTTCAGTCATGTGTGTGTTGTGTATTTGCAATTTGGTTTCGGAGACGCTGGTGTTTTTTGTAGGACTACAGGGGACTGTATGAAGGCAGACAGGAGGTACTGGTGTTGTTGATGGCTGGCTATGCGGCTTGGTGTTAGTTATGTCAGGGCAGTTTAAAGTACAAACTATTTCTCAATGACCCACCAGACCAGGTTACCCCATCAGCTACTAAAATTACTCTTATTATATATTAAATTATACATACAGTAATGTAGCAAAGCCATGTACAGTCCAAGACTTTACCCAGCTGATGTTAGCAAGGCTTAGACCCCAAACACCAAGCAGGTTTTTAACAGTCATAGCACGAAAAACAACCAGTCTGCCTCAGATGTATAATTTGGTTTCCCTGGTGAGTAAAAAGCCTTGGAGGCGAGTGCATACGCAGCAGTCATGTTTGTTAAGATACATGGCTAGAGTCTGCCTTTTTTCTCAAGCACCGGAAAAACCAGTAAATCACCAGCAAAGAAAATAAATATATACTTATTACATTCTGCACACTGCATATATTCACCTCCTTAACATATTGCACAGGCACAGTGCAAATGTGCAGCGCTGCACACGGGCAAAAACATGCCATGAAAAATGACAGGAGGGAGGGGTAACTGCGGACCTGGAATATAATGGTGCGGTGGAGCGGAGGAGAAATAATCATACCTAGTGGTGGGGGAAGAGGGGAGATGGGAGGAGCAAGAGGAAGATGAGTCTGTGCCCTGTAGCAGGGAAATGGAGCTCCACTGCTCTGCTGCTGGCTGCCTGATTCCCCAATAACGCTGCACAAAAGCTCCCTTCAGCAAGGGGCAACAGCAGGCAGCATCTGTACTCTAGAAATACATTCCCCTTGATACGCCACAGCCACAGGAGACAAACACTGTAGTATTAGTGTATGTACTTCATAAAAACACTGAGGTGCTAGTTGTGACATGCCACCAAAAACATGTTTACTAAAAACAAAGCAAATTATCAGGTGAATATCAGCAATGACAGTGATATTCTAGCTGGTTTCTGTTATTTAGATAATTTTTACTGGAGCCTAAATCAGCCTGCAATCCCTTCTGTGGCCGTTAGGTGTCTCTCTTTCACTTCGCATGGCTGAAGCTCTCTCTCTCACTTAGTGGAGCTCCTCTGCTCCTGAACTCCCATCTACACATAATATATACACCATCATTTGAAAATGGCAGCTTTTTGAAAATTCACCTTGATTATCAGACATTAAAAGTGACTTCTCCAGAGCTGAGTGTCTGGCTAGGGGGATGGCTGCAGACAGCAGAACAATGCAGCAGGCTTGGTATTAATGCCTGGCTGGGGTGTGCAGGGAGGAGAGAGGAGCCAGCCCTTTGTTCTCTCCTACAGCCAATTATTTTTTACGTGTGCCTCTTTTCACAACAACAAGAGAGAATTTAATTTTAATGCACTCTGTGGAAAAAAGGGAAAAAACATCTACAGTATTCTTAAACAGATGGAGACTAGCACCAACGGTTAAGTATATATGCACATATCTCTCTATGAGGCATAGATGGATGACAGGGCCAACAAGAATGACATCAACACAAACACACACAGCAGCAGGAATCGCTTAATGCAAAATGCTAAAACACATAGTGTCTCGCTAACAAACCTATGCCAAAACAGAAATATATGCACTCCTACATTTACAAAAGAACCCCCAAAATAAAAGAATGACACCAAATAAATCCACAGTTATTTCATTATACTGCATTATGGTACCATGCTGGGGTGCACATTAACATGTGCATACCCAGGACATGGTGATAAGAAAGCACACTATAAAAATAGCTAGGATTCCTGATCAAATGGCATGAAAAATAAAAACCAAGGATCGCTGTTGGTAGGTATGTGGCCAAATATTTTTCTAATTGGAAGGGCACTTTATCTTGCTGTCAGAAAAGCAGTAAAAAGCGGTGCTGTTCCCAGAAGGAGAGGAGCACAGCTTGCTGGCCTTTTATTAGTGCTGGAGCTCTGATATATGCCTCTGCTCTAGGCTTTCATCAGGAACCTGCACACATAAACACACACACATACACACAAAGAACTGATACAAACTAGCCACTCTGAAAGCCCAATGCGACCGCTGTTAAACAATTCTGCTGCTTTACTTTCTAAACATGCAATCAGCATACAGTCAACAGAAAATTACTGCCAAAAAGTTTCTACAACAAACTGATGATGCAAACAATAACTAGGGGCATTTTTTGGGGGGTTTACAGGTTAACACAGTTAACACATCAATTGTAAAACTACAAAGGAAAGCATTCAAATCCAGAAACAAAAGAAAAGTGTACAGAGCAAAAAAAAATGCCTCAGTGCAACCAGACAGTGTAAAACGATGAAGTCACTGGAGAATAAGAAAGCACAAAATACAGTATGCACAAACAAGCACTACAGCACAAACTTACAAATGCAGTTCATGCAAAGCTCGGTTTTGCACACAGAGGCACACCAAACTGACTCATTCAGACAGACACATACGCACAGACAAAGACAGTCTGACTGGTAGACGCAGGCACATACACACACATACTATACATGCACACACTCGCACACCCACACTCACAACACAGAGGCTAAATTAAATTTTAGTCCTTGGGCAGGCAACTAAACTGCTTGTGTGTGGGACCTTCTCTGCAGCACAGCAAAACCAATTCTCTGGAGATGGTGAAATTAAAGGGCAGAATCCAGCCAGTTTATGGTTCTCACTCTCTTCTCCTCCTCTCAATCAAATGTTTTATTAGCAATCATTTGGTCCTAAAAGTCATGTTCTTAGGAGGCAGCTGCTGTGAAGAGGGCAGTCAACCACTGGACAGGCAAGACAACTTCAACACCTAACACTCTCAATTATTTACCTTCACAGCAACAAAGCTCTAATTAACCACAAGTTACCTGTTTTTTTTATTATACGAAGTTTCGGATATGCTGTTCTGAATAACGGTCACAATTTTTTGTTAGAAGGAAGCACATAGTTGAGATCTACAATGCAACTATCTATGAATAAACGTTTTCAAGAAGTCCAGCAGACCAGTGGGCTTCTGGAACCACCTGAGGTACATGTCCGGTGTGTAAGATTTAGGGGTATTTAGAGGGATATAATTACTGAAATGGAATATAATTTTATATAATAATGGAATATAATATTATCAAATAATTTTCATTAGGGTAAAATCACCTGAAAATATAAATTATTGTGTTTTCATTACCTTAGAATGAGCTGTTTATAAAAAGAGCAGGTTCTCTCCATGGAGTGTACCACGTTTCTACAGTAGTTCAAAACTGACTTTGGGTGACATCAGTCATTAAGGTGCTTTACTGTCACCTACTATGTTTGAGTGTGGACCGTATTTAATATCCCCTTCACTAAAAAGCCCAGAACAGGAAAAAACACTGGCTCTAGTGAGGATTATTTTGGGTTTTTTTAGCGGTCACCATAGGGGAGGGTGAGGTGAGGGACCACCACTGCAATCTGCAACTTCACTGCAAGATGCCACTAAGTATTACACACTCAACCTCTAAGGGTAAATAAATGAGTTAAAAAATACCTAAAACATTGTGACCCATTTAAAGGGAACCGGAAAGTAATTGAAGTGCAACACTAACATGTCATGTTACTGATCAGCTACTGTGTGGAGAGTAAATGACTGATATTATGATCACAACACCGGATTGAGGGAGCCATGTTGCACAGCTCTGCATGTTGCTGCGCGATCATCTTCTTTTAGAGCAAGAGGTCGAGGAATAAAGAGCCATCAGTGAGAGATCAAACTCATTTTAATTTCGTGTGTCCCATGCATTTGGACATAACTATTTCATACTGCTGCATTTTACAGCTATGACTGATCAAACTGACAAATAAATTAGAATTTTAGATGTTACTGTGAATGGCTAAAACAGAACAGTCACACAGAGATTGCATCTACTATGGAAAAAAACATTTCAGTGGATGCTTCTTCAGAAAAAAATGTTGACATGGACGCATGGCTGTACATTTACATGCATGTGCTGACCTCCTGGAGCCCCCCCACCCCAGTACTGTATATGTTATATCACTGAGGCATCTCTTTCTCTCCTCTAACCCCCACCCCCCTCTGCTCATCTCCTCTGGTGTCTGGAAGCAGTAATCTGTTCCTGAGCCAGCGCTGCTGGGATTAGGCAGCAACTGGAGATAGGATATATGCGTCATTAAAGCAGAGAGCACAACATTGCAGAGGGAGAGAGACAAAGTCAACAAAGGTGACACAGAGAGAGGGGAGACGAATACCAAAAACTCGCATGTGCCCACACACACAGGCAGACATACACATGTTCATACATAAAATAAAAACATGATATCTATGCCTAGAAACCTATACAATGTCTAAACCTTTTCCATATATAATGTAGTGTTACTGTAAAGGATCACTTATACTGACAATGTTTGCTAGACATAATGCACAGTTAGAGAAACTGTAGACAGGTATAAACAAAACAGGTGATTGAGAATATAAGAAACGTGGCTACCATAAATAAGGTGCTACATTAATTATATGTTAGTAACTGTATGTCGCTAGGCTCTCGTGCGCTTTGTAGGTCAAAGGTAGATCAACTAATCCTAAAAATGAATGAAATGAATGTCAGATTGAGGTTGTTATGCTAAAGAATCAAATATTACTATTAGAAAATTAGAATTAGAATTAGAATTACCACATTGTTTTTATATACCAACCACTCAATTTGCTATACTATATTATACTACACTGACATGTTGTGAGTGAGAAACATACTGTCTTCACTTAGAGACATTTTTTACAGAGGATGTTGAAGGGTTAGGGATAGACTCGTCTCACTCACGTCCAGTTAACGCTCTGTCCTGGCCAGGCACCATATTTCTGCAAAACCTCTCTGAACCAGCTGAGCCTCCGGTTCTTTACATCCGCGCTCCCCTCTGGGTGGTTTGTGCAGCTTTGTACTGTCCTCTGCAAAAAGGATATCTCTGCCATCAACTGCTGCACCTGTAGAATAAGACAAGTACACATTTATATACCGTATAATTACATGAAAACACACACAACAGAAACATTGCCAGTGAATAGTGAAACATAGTGAAGTTGTCCCATTCACATACTCCTGACAGTGAGGCCACTGAAAAAAAAAATCTCCAATTCTTAAAACCCATGGGAATAAGGTTAGTGAGATTCCCACTATCAATTCTCATTCTAAATGGTGTATATTACCATATTAGGCTCTAAGCCATAGCTATGTTTAACTCCAACATGTGTCCTTAGTGTCCGGAGACTTGACAGCTTCCTGAATGTCAATGGCAGCATATCCAGGCTAATGGAGGAAAAGCCCACATGGAATAGAACTAGAAAACTCACATGTGGTTCGAAGGATAAATTCAAGTGAACTCATATCAAAAACATATGAGTGACTTTTCCATTTTCCACTCAAAATACAACATATGTATTTTATATAAAGTATCTGTGACATGCACTGGCATTGTGCACTGATATCCAAACATTTTTGTTTTCAAATGTTTTTTCCATGGCACATACGTCACATTCGGTGCAAATTTTCCCACCACTGGACTCAAAGAAACTATTAGGGATGTCCAGCTGTATCGGCCAAATATTGGTATCAGCCTGACCTTAGCTATTGGCAAATAAGATGCCATTCCACCAATAGCAGGGTTTATCTGTTTATATTCATGATTGTTTCATAAATTTGTACACTTTAATTTGTGCTCATTCAAAGATAGCGTGATGAGGGGCTGAAAGACTTCAAAACAAATTCCTTTGTTTCCCTGCCACAAAAGGGGGAATAAATTACAACAACAAAATACATGAACAGAAAATAACGTCTGTATTGGCATCAGCTATTGGCCAATTTGTTATTTTAAGCATCGGTACAGTCAGTACGTCCCTGGACACTATAGGGTATGCACATGAGGCACAGTTTGTTTAAGTCACTGTGGTTACACCCTCTGAGTGACAGACAACTTACAATACTGAATGGCAGTGATCAGCTTAAAAACCACAAAAACACAAGAAACATCTAAAACTTAAGAGATTGCATGGGAACACATCTGCTTGGTCTGTCATGTAACTAAAATTAGATTCATATATTAATTTCAATATAATGCTTTGTATAATTTCCACTTTATGTATAGATAAGTTAACCAACAGTGAAATAAATAGTAAACAAAGTACAATAGTGAAGCTTAAGGATTTTGTGTATTATTCACAGAGTTGAATGTGGAAAAGGGTAATAATAAAGTGTCAAGGCTTCTGTATGCCTTCAAGCTTTGCTTTGCATTTCAGCATCAAAATCAAGGACATAGCCTATAAATGTTAGGATGGCACATTCCTGGCCACATGTCAGTTTCCATGGACCACTGGTTCTTTGTCAAGTCGTAAAGAATTTAATCTAAGCAGATAATAATTTGTTTTATTCCCAGGTTCATAGTTTACGCTATTAAATGCAGCCATGTTGCAGCATGCTCTGGTGGTCAGTGCATACGCTCTATAAATACTGGCTGTGTTCAAAATGGCATACCACACACTACAGGTATGCCGATTCGTGCCAAAAGTATTAAGTAGTATGTGACAAACCTGCAGTATGCCGAAGATGCCCGGATATACACTACACTGACCAAATTTCATGGTATGAAAGTCAAGCCATCTTCGTCCTGCATCCCACAATGCATCACGGTCATCATCATCTTCTTTTGTCACAGCTAACGCAATCAGTGCATTATTGCCACCCACTCTGCAAGAGTTTGGGCCAGAGTTCATTATTTACATACGGATGTACAGCTCAGGAAATGACCACAACAACAACAAAAAAAATAACAACAAAAAAGGACAATGGCAGAAGGCGAACAGAGCCGAGTAGCCAGTAGTCCATAGTATTACACACATGCAGGTAGAGGTGAGATTGGCTGGTTACCAAGGTTACGTGCCTCCAAGTGGCAAGGAAGCTTTCAGGAAGCGATGTGCACAAAAGTGTGTCCCTGAACAGCGTGTCCGAAAAGATGCTGTTTATTTACACAAAAGTATGTTGAATGTTTGTATAGACATTGAGAAAGTAGTACATAGTATGGGATTCCGGATGGACCCTATGTTAATGTTTACATACAGTTGTAGTATCCAGTATGTAACTCCAAACACAGGCAATGTCACACATGTGGCATGTACAGAGAGATTATTAAAATTTGCACTTCCCACAAAGCCTTTGGGGCTGAAAAATGAAGCCAACACAGCGTCAAAAAATGCAGTTCCTTGAATGGCCACTTATGACTGGATTCAAAAGTGAGCATGTTAAAATGTCCAACTTTAGAGCAGCAATAAACATATTTACAGTCCAGTACAAAAATGGTTTTGTCTCTATAACTAATTGCTGCCCTGTGCAACTGTGCAGGGGTGAATTTTAACATAATTCACCTTTATATACTTAGGGGTGTGCGTCTCTCCCTTGCAAGACGATTTGATACGCAGCTAGATACATGAGGCTATGATATCATTCAGGGACAATACATTTTAATAAATAATGATTTGGTTCTTACAAAAATGTTATTAATTTTAGACAATGATTTTCCATTATAAATTAAGAGATAACAGCCAGTATTTTGTCCAACTTTCCTTTCTTCTTCTAAAATCCAAAACTCTTCAAAATTTGGATTTATATTTGATTGTGCATTGTACACCTTGTCGGTGTTATTGGACCCGTCCTTTGCCTGTGACACTACTCTCGTTACTCTGCCTATGACATTACTCTCGTTACTCTGCCTATGACATTACTCTTGTTACTCTCACTAAAAGGTAAAACGTAAACACGAGTTGATGCAAGACTGACCCAAGAGCAGAGACGCTGTGCAGCATCACCAGAGCTTCAGTTAACTGACTCATAACTTCAAAATCGTTCAGTTCATGGTACATTTAGATCAATTCAGGGGTCCGCCTATCGATTTAGTCGTATCGTAAGTTAACATTGGCTTCCAATTCGTATTGATGAGTCTTTACACCCCTACTTTATATATTATTTCTTACACTGGGTGTTAGATACTTAAAAGAACATCATCTACACACATCTACCTCTTTCTTCGGAATTGAATCACTCTACAGCTTATTGTTATTTCAATGTTATGGTAAGAAAATGAACTGTTT
>JAPQRN010000018.1:26079778-26102418 GCA_037367275.1 Coranthus polyacanthus
ATTTAAATCACATTTAAATGTGATTTAAGTTGGTGTTGTGTAACTGTTTTAAGAAATGGATTGCCATATTTGGTCTGGGCTTGGTCTTGCCTTGGCTGGTTTTATATTCAATATTAGCAGAGACTCATGCAGTTTAAGTAGTCCCTCCCATGTTAGTTAATGGGACCTGGGCCAAACTAAAAACAGCCTGTCCAATACATTTTTCTCAAAGGTGATTTCTGTCCTTTTAGGTACATTTTATCCTGTTGACTTGTGTTCAAGTCATCATTTGTCTGATCCATTTGTTTTTGAAGTTATTCAATAAAAACAGACGTTGACAGGCCCAATGACCAATCTCAAAATTCCATCGAATGCACAGACAAAGACCAAGCAGACAGCGGACCGGCAGGCGGACATCAGGCAGTTATTTCCTATTCTCCTACTGCATAGGCTCTGGCTCCACAAGCAACATGGCAGCTCCCGTGACTGTGGGATATTGGCTTCATTTTTACATAGCAGCAGGAAGTGGCATTTCAACATCCATCTAGTCTATGCTGCAAAATTGAAAACACCAACCGTGCTGCTGAAAAACACTGTTATGCCACTTGATGAATGTTTACACGTACAGTTTTCTGCATAATGTATAAACACACTAATTAGCACTAGCTGGCTTGATTAGCTGGCTAGTGGCTAGCTGTGGCGAGCTGGCAGATCATATAATACGAACTGCTAACATTAGCTAAGGTAGCTATGTTGTGCTAACAGTTTGGGTACTGTTAAGAATTTCCAGAAACATTTGTATGACAGAACCCTCTGATGGTCTTGTTAGTGTACCTTCTTAACAACAGCAACAGAGCTGTCAGGGCAAAAAATTGTTTAGTTAACAAAAGTTCAGAATGTCTGTCTCAGCAGGCAAGCGAGCTATCCAAGTCCACACGGCCACGTCCTGACTTATGTATAACTTTGATCCTAAATGCACCACGGGATAGCTCGAATCTAAATCGTTACCTTGAAGCTATGCAACATTTCTCCCATAAAATATTTTTCTATTCATTGGAATGACCTTACATATAATACACTATGCGTAATGTGAATAAAGCTTTAAAACATTACCTCATCATCATCTCACACTACTTCGTGTCATCTACTACTACATATTTTATAATTATTTTGATTGACAGACCCTTAGCAGCAGAAATTACATACTGTGTGCATATAATTAATGTTCAGAGAGATCTGTAATGTCGAATGCCGTGAGTGACAAAGTTGGTGAAAGTGGGTGAAAAAGCACCACTGCTGCGGGATCATTATGGCTCATGTAGGCAGGACAAGTTATAATGTGACAGAGAAAACAGGTAGAAATTCCCCACAGAGCTGGTATGGCTGTAGTGCAAATGTCATGGTCAACAATACTCGTAGTGTGCGACTGAGATGACACCTCAAGCTCTAGCTGAACACAACACAGTCTGCCCTTGAGCTTAGCAACAGGTGACACAGGCACCAACAATCAACAGAGTAAGTGACTCAGATTGGTCAGTGTTCATGTTTTCTTCAGGGAGGGTGGTAACCAGTATTTTTTTTTTCATCTGAATGCATGTCAAAAACCCCAGTCATCAATCATCAGAATTCTGTTTTTTCCTGTCAAGTGACAAAGTGGCTCTTTGTCATACAGAACTTGTTTGTCTCTCTGCATGTACCATGGAAAAACATACACAACTAGTTATGTCCTAATCCCAACTATATTGGTCATGCATATATATATATATATATATATATACACCAAACTGAATTCCAAGTATTTAATTATGACATGATGCATTTATCCATCTCACACAGCACCAGAAAAATTGAATTGTTATAAAGCAATGCTAGGATAAAAAAACTTTTCAATTTGATCATCTAAATGCAGCTCTGCTAAAAATGCACTGATAGGGATGGGCACATGAAGGATGATGGGTCCGAGTCTGAGGCCTGCTGGAATACCCTGGGCCTGACAGTGAGCACTATACCTGACTCTGAAGCTCCTGGGCCTGCTGGGTCTGTCTCTGAAGCTTTTGCTGCACGCGACTCTGTTCCTCCGGAGATCCAGCCGGCTCTCCTGCATTTCAGGCTGCGAATGAGAGATCTTTGCTACTGGATGTCCAGCTATTGAACCACAAAAGGAGGCAGGGCAGTGAGAGGAGGAGAAAAATCAATCCAGTACACAGAGCCTATCCTCTTTGCGCAGCCAACCTGCTTACTCCGTGGCTGAGGCTGGATGCACCAAGGCTCCCCTTCCTTTTGTGCAAATACTCAGATTTAAAGCTACTAAAGCTCTGTCTTGTCAAGATCAGGCCTAATATATAGGTCCTATATATGTAGGACCTGCTAATTTTCTGTCAAAGGGACAACAGACGATACAATGATGATAAAAAATTCCTTCTAAGCCAATACCTTTGGCATTTGCATAGTGCCAAGAACACGATTCCATTTTGACTCTAAAAATATCAATAACTCAGTGCATACTAACCGTTCATAACCATTTCGTTGTCTTAAGCAACAGCAATCAGAAGAGGTTATCAATAAATAAAAATTAAATAAAAATTATTCTTAAAGAGTGTGAACAATGAGAAACAGAAGAATAGAACTGAAAAAGAGTGCAACAATATTTAAATAACAATACTAAGAACACTTATGTGTGAATATCGTATAGTAATACAGTGGTAATCAATAGCATCTGTAGTCTCCACAGCTACGGTGCTATGTTTTCTAGCAAATGGCAAGATAAGCTCCTCTTCTGAAGCTCGCAACCAGCAGTTGCCTGTGCAGCGAGTACACCAACAATAATAAACAGGCCACTAATTAATACAACCTTGCTGTACTAAATCACATGAGAGGAAGGGCTGGAGCAGGGAAGAGTGGGAGAGAGAGAGAGAGTCAAAGATGGTGAGAGAGAGGAAGAGGAGGGAGCTCAGGAGAAAGGAAGAGAGGACAGCAAGAGGAAGACAAACAGACCTCGCTTCTGGTTCACTTGGACAGAGGTTTTATTCCAGTTTGCCTGATGCTGCTGCAGTGTCATCGATGCAGAGGGAATCACAACCAGACAAGATGGAGACCCAGACAGGAAACAGGACAACCCATTATTGAAGCATCTGCATATCGGCTGGAAAATATTCCATGAAATCAACAAAAGCAAGAATAAAAATTTTTTTTTTTTCCCATTTCTGTCCTGTTGAAAGCATTGCTGTCATCTTCTTGTCCATTTTTCCCTCCCGGAATAAGTCAAACAAAAGAGTCTGGCGGTTATTCCTGAATTAAAAATACAGATTATGCGGAAATCCATTCCACAGAATCGCTTAAATCGTGGCTCATCCGTTAGCACTCTCTTTCTGTGTGCGATCCACACCGATAACCCTAGTCTTGCTTTCTTTCCCTCACAATCGCTCCCTCTCTCTCTATTCTCCCCTCCTAAACTGATCAATACTTCATTTAAATCATGACATTAGCACACTACTACTGGAAAAAAGAGGGCGAGAACAAATACAAATGAGCTTCTTATGTTAAATGACACACTAACGGATGTTTTATGTCCGAGGATTTTAAAGATTTGTTGATAATATAATGTGAAAACAGAGGCAGAACTATATGCAAGTGTGCGGGGGCTGTAGTGCTGTTTTGATTTGAGCTCCTGAGCCTCACTCTGATCAATACACATTTAAATCCAGGCTGAGAGGAGCTATCACAATATCTCGTCTCATCAGAAAAAAGCAAACACGCTATCCCAATTATCATCTAAAATGACTTGTGTCGAGGGGACACAAGTTGGATGCTGATAGAGGTATATTTCATATTTATTCAGCAGAATTTTTACATTAGCACCTGAGCGCATAATTGCCTAATATATATGCACACTCACACTTTTATCTATTCACATAATTCACAATGAGCGCAATCAATACTGCCCTCTCCATACTCTGTTCCATGCTCATAAAGTGCGTCTGCATTGGATCATATAATAAGCCGTTCAGAAAACCCCAAACGAGACTGGCTAATTTCCTGGCGCTCATTGAAATTGCGAGCGAGCGGGAGTAACTGGCTAATCTTCCTGTTCGTCATTAAACCCGGATATTTACCTGAGCAGCCTGGGAGTCACGGGCCTGGTGTGAGAGTGGTGCATCTCGTTGGAGTCTCTGGATGGTCTCATCCCGCTGAGATAACTGAAGAGAAGCCGATCAGGTCAGGTTTTCTCCATTCTGAACATGGGTGAACAGAGGCGAGGACAGGAGAAAAGAGAGAAGAGAGAGGGGCAGACGGTAAGCTCAACACTAGGTGGGAAGTGGTGGAAATAGAGCCGAAGTCGATCACTCGGGGGAACATGCACTTACATATAGTCTGGCGCCAATGTCGACCAATGAGCAATTAGGCAGACAAGACTAAAGTTATTGATCGGGGGTTCAGGCTCTTTTCTCAGGGCTAACTAGCTTGCCTGAGGTTGTGTGATGGCTGCTACAGCTGTGGACTGCAAGGGGAAAGCAGTGCAAGAGGGAAGTGGGAGGAAAGGCAGGACAGGTCTTTTTCTCACCCCAGGCCTTGAGCTCTTGAGTTGTGCACTGGATATTATCATTTAGGCTGCTATTGACTGCTTCAGGTTTAATGAGACTTCATTTCAAGCAGTCACACACTGAGAGAAAAGCACTTGCAAACATCTAATGAAAGATATTGTGGTAGGCAGATAGATACTGCCATTGATGTTTTGACAAAAATTCAATATTTTCCTTCCAATTTACAGGTTAATGGGAGAGTTTGAAAAAAACAGTTTTGGAAAAATAAAATGCTAATTTTAAGAGAAAAAAAGATTCAGGATTCAAGATTTTCTATAGAGTAACTTCTCACAGGTCCTACCCTTAATGCTATATTGATCTAAGGCTTTGACAGCTAGCTTACTAAATAACAAAATGTATCTAAAAAATTTGGATTTGCTGTGCGCTACTATATTACAACTGATTCACACTGTCAAAGGTTTTAGGCTGGGCTAAAATAAACATGCAAGCCTATCTGTGACACATCGCAGGCTGAATTGAAATATTCTTCACATCTGATCTCATGTAAGACAGTAAAGCAGAATTTACCCCAAAAAACTTTAAATCATAATATACATATTTGAAAATGGCTCGGCTGCATTTCTCCAGCAGTTACAACATCACAAAGAAGGCATTAAAGCACATTACAGCCAAAGATTATCTAACTAAAAGAATCGAGATTGCAATTTTGCCAGTTTCACTGTTGATGAGAACGTGACGGCTAGCCTGAGGCTAATTAGCGTAAGCTTCGATCATGTGTATCACTGCGAGCCAGTCGTATCAGGTCCCTGACGTCACTGAACCTTCTCCTAATGTTCGCGACAATTCGTCTTGTGGTTCAGCAGAGGAGATTACTTAGCTGTGATGGGAGAGATTAGTGACATGTTTGGTGAGTTTGGTTTTTGGTTTTGACAATATAAAGAAGAAAAGAGATATGAAAAGTTGTGTGTTTGGTCCATGGTTCGGCTTCATGACAGACTGTAGAGCTGCTGTAAATGGACCTCGTCTGTCGCAACACCTCAAACTGTCACTTGTCTCAAAAAAACCCCATCATTTAGTTAATGTTAGATCTTATCAGGTGGTGTCGTAATTTGCTAGTCTATGGATAAGATGTTAAAGATCATCACAGAGGTCATCTGATTGTTACGAAACCAACAGTTTTTTCAGAACAGTCATTTATTCAGAGAACTGAGCCACTTCTCCCATAGGACTCAAACAGAAGAGACTTTGGTCTCCCTTCAAAGACCCCGAGGCCGTGACGTGTTTACACCTAAAGATTGTAATCTTTATTCTTTTCTAGAATCTTTGTTACGGCTTAGGAAACACATTCAAATATGCAAATATATGACGGCATAGCAACAATCAAGAGACATACTTCAGAAGTCAACCCTTTAAGAACTGCATGGTAGCAGACAAAGAAAAAAAGAGCTTACCAGTTTGGTAAAAAACTAAAATTCGTCACATGTAGCAGTATGACCAGTGTATTATAGCACCTTTCATTGATTGCAGTGAAAGTGCTCTTTCACAATATTCTGCATGTGGATGTATCATGCTGATCACATACTACACTGTCTGAATGTCTTCTGTGGTCCTTAAATACAAACAAAACAGGACAGAAGTAGCTTCTTTGTAAAACAGGACTTTTCTAATAAAGGCTGGCTCAACTTGTTTTTGGGTGTTTGATAACCACATTCTCTTAGATGTTTCTGTTATTATGCTCACCTTCTGTGCCCATCCTCCTCTGTCAAGGACAATATTTGGATTCAAAATGATTTAACAATGCATTATAAAAGAATAAACCTTTTATGGAAAATAAAGAGGAAGAGTTGTTGCAAAATATTTCCAGCCAGAATAAACATTATTTTCTGCTACACCGTTTGCAGATGTCAGTTCATGAGGATGATACATTGTTGATGACATTGTTCTTTACATACATGTCAAAATGAAAAATTTAATCAACAGACATGAGATGAAAAGGCTTAATATGAAAAGTGTTTCCCCCCTTTGTGAGTGGTTTATGCCTATATTTGCAATCATTTCTTGTGTTTTGAAAATCAATTCTGATATTTCAAAGAGTAAGGCATGATAATAAAAGGGCACATTAAAAAAAGTCTCTCTGAGGCAATTGCTCATTCCCCACAGCTTCCATTGCCTTTCCATCAGAAGGACACCTTTAATATTTGGACTTGCCACGTCACTCTAAGTTAAATCCCTAGCAACCACCATAGCAACATGCTCTGTGTTCAACGTGAAATGCATGGCAAGTTCCCTCCTGCCACCAGCCACAGAAAAAAGGGAAAACACAGACATGCTTAAAAGACCACAGTTAAATGCAGCGACAGACACATCACACGCCACACAAATACCTATATCAATAATCACACACGACTGTGTGACATACAAACAAATCACACTACAAACCACAAAGCAACACATACGTTTAGAACTGTGTGAAGTCTGTACATGGCAGAGATACACAACAGTTACAATCTGCGTTTTCTGGTTTCCCTGCTGTACTGCTTCTATTTCATGAATGTTCTACTTAATGAAGTACATCTATATTCTAAATACAGTGATGGATAGAAATAATTACAATGGGATTAAACCTGTGTGCTCACTTTGTTTTTGTTGCAAAGTGAATTAAAAAGACCTTTGAGGAGTTTAATAGTGATGGTCACTGATAGACACTACAAGCCTGCCAGCGACTGGGATGATTTGGAGACACATTGTGTTTGGTGTTACAGTATGTTCTTTTACAAGGAAGACATCCTTTTAAAACACCAAGAAAAAATAATAAACACAGCCCCGTCATGAGTATTTATTGCCAGTCAGGGCAAAAACGCACTCACAAAGGTTCTCGAAGTAGCTATTAAACAAGTGTAGGGGTGACCTCTGGTTTTAAGCGGCTGTATCTCTGACAGCCAAAGCTGTAGGGGCCAGCCTAAATGGATTTCCTAAAGTTTCATTCAGGAAAATAAAAATGGAGAGTAATTCAGAAGCAAGACTGTGGGAGAGAAAGCTGTATCTTGATCACACACAGAACTGCTTGAGTGCTTCCAAATTCCTGCTCCAGTTTTCTCTATGGTGAAACTGACTGGTTGCCCCGAATCAAAAGCAAGCCTGAGCAAAATTAAATCAGGAAACCTATTTGCAAAAATGATTTAGAGTTTTGTTGTTGATTTACTGTAGCTGTAGAGACTATTATGTGCAGGTAAGAGTGAGTGTGTGCAACGGTTCACATAGCAAACACACACACACACACACACACACACACACACACACACAATAATCACATTTCCCAGTGTCACATAAAGTTTTCAACAACAACATGGAATAGATAATAAAATAAATATGAACTAAAACAACACTTCTCAACACTCTGTTTTTAAAGGGGCAATTTGTTAACATTTTGAGTTTAAACATCCCAAAATGTACTAAAATTATCAACAGAATGTGAAGAAACACTTTCGATGTTATGTCAAAGACATCAATCTACTGTGCTGCAGAGCTAATTTGTGAAGTTAGCATGCTAACCAGCTAACCCCCGCAGGTTGAAATTAGAGATCTACCGAATACTGGCCAATACTGAAACCAATAGATAAAATGACAGTTTGGCCAATACTAATGTTATTTTCTGTTTGTTTATTTTGTTTTTGTTGTTATTTATCCCCACTTCTGTGCCAGAGAAATCATTATATATATGGAAAAATAGGTCAACTTAACATTTTTAAAGCCTTTCAGCCGTTCTTTACATTATCTTTGAAATTTGATTCAATCATACACATTTATGAAAAAACTTTAATATAACACAAGTGATAAATATCAGCCACTGCCACCGGTGAAATGGCATCTTACATGCCGATGCTGATATTGGCCAATATATAGCAAATATTGACTGATACCAATGTTACGCTGATATACTGCATCAGCGCATCCCTAGCTGACATATCACTTTGTACTCAGAGGGCATATTCTAACCTCTGGTCCATCATGGGGAAGAACAGGAAGTCTGAGATGAACAGTAAACACCAAAGTAAACAACATAATGCTGTAAATATCCTAGTGGCACCTGCTGCAAGAATACTGTTTACACACATACAAACTATATAACGTCCTAAATGCAGGTATAATGTAGCATAATGAGGATCAGTGCTAAATCACACATGATAGCAGTGGCTGCCAACAGCTGCACTCTGAATATGGCTAGCTGCTACATTCATTCAATGTAGCCATGCACATTACTATGAGTCATCTAGATGAAATCTCAAAACACCATTTACTTGAACCCTTTAGCCTTTGAAGAACAGGGGCTTTGCGTTGATGAGGGATCAACCCAAAGCTGTGCCTGAAACAGCTAGATTGCATCCCATCTTAAATGCAATTAATGAACCTCACAAAGGAGGATTATGCTGACAGGATTTTTCTCATCAAACAATGCAGCACCCACTGCCAATTACAGAAGCAAGCTTTTCATGCAATTGCTAACCCTCGCTAATCCGAGAACACAACAGCTCTTTAACCAACACCACCAGGACAAGCGCAGTTAACTGCCCATTCAAGTAACTACTGCAACATTCAATATTTCAATATGACTCCAAAGTTTCATGTTTAACAACCTTCACCACTTCATTTCTCGTCTCACTTTAGTTTCACCTAAAATTCTCTCTAGTGCAGGAACAGTAACTTAATCAGCTCCTGTGAACTTTGCAGAAGAATGGAAATGTTTGCCTTGCTCCAACATTTGATCTCAAGCCCCTGACAAGGATCTCAAACTGTCTGCAGGCCAACAAGAGCTGTCTGGTATTTCTCGGGGCAATGCTAAATCAAATTAGTGAAAGCAATGTTAATTTCAAGCAGCATTTCATTAAAAAGGAAAAGATAATCAGCAACAAAGACTCCATGTCCTTCTGACTAATCTAATAATGCTTCGTTTGTTTGCTTTAATCACATTTAACGATTAAGAAGCAGAGACAGGGCTAAGTCATGTAGACAGAGGGATCTCATAATCTGCCTGTCATGGCCACCATCTGATTTCCTGCCATTCGTCACAGTATGGATGGAGGGATGTGCGGGTGGTGTTTCAAACCTCAGCTGATGTCTTCAGGGGTGCACTAGCCCCAGGATGGGAGTGCTCATCTTTAAAAGAACGAAAAGAAGCTGAGGGGTTCGGGTATCACTTTAAAGTTGAAGTACTGAACCTGGCCCACTTGCAGACATGGTTATTAACTGTGAATTCTTGGCCCTTGTGGCTAAAAGAATACTCTTAAGGTTTTGAGCAGAGCCAGAGATCAGATAACATCTGTGCAATATTGGGTTATGTACAGTGCATTAATGCAATCCAGTAGAACAGGGCTGCAATAAACACTACTGTTCATGATTCTGTAACACTATATCAAAGAGGTGTTCATTCATTTGGGGCTTTACAATTATTTTCTTCCTCCATGTACTGTATGTAAAGCTGAGTTGAGTCAATATGACGTGGGTGTGAGACTGGACTGTAGAATTACATTATTTTTTGCAGGCATTTCTATTTTTTTCATGGCACTGTATGGATATTGCTTCCATTAAAGGTACCTTAAGGCTTTAATGGTGGTTTTTACTTTTTCCCTTATTTGGTCACAAATGTGTATGAAATAAATGTTAAAGGTTCGATAGGAAATATTTTTGGTGCCATTGGGCATAAATTCCATAATAATCTTTCAACATATTGTAATTCAAGGGGTCTGAGAGGAAACCTTCTGCATCTCATCTTGGCTGTGTTCGCAGGTTTTAGAAAATCTAGCCCATGATGGAAATTTTTGGCCAATCACAGGTCTTTTCAGGAAGAGGGATATAAAAGAACAAGTGGGTGATTGACAGTTATAATTCATTTTAAGGGCCACTGCCACTGTAAAGTCATGATGACTGGAAAAAAGTTCAGATTGTGTTCAGCTGCAGGTGGATGCAGACGTCGGAATGTGCAATACGAATGTGTACAAATATTTTCAGTTCATTGTGAGACTGTTGGCGAGAGGAATTAGTCGTAGGAATTGGTGGCCCGCCGCAGACTTGGTAATTAATGGGAAACACTGTGGGACATTTGATGCACATTATTCCCCATCTCTCTCCTTAGTTTCATTCTCTTCTCTGTCAGTTTCCTTTTTTGGAGTATTTAGTTACATAACAGGGATTTACAATGACTATTCCTGAGACTGTAAGGGAGATGGTTTGTTGAATGAAAATACTAATGTTGAATTTAAAAAAAAAAAGACCTCATCAGATTCTCCTCCCTCACAAGAAAATAACTCATTCCTCATCAGTGCGCACGATCACTTGAATGGAATCAATCAATCGTGTTCCGCTTGGCTTTGCTCTTCTTTGCTCTTCGTTTCCAAATCCAATCTCTTCCATGTCATCTCAGAGCACATTTATAAGGGCCCAGCCTCTTGATTATCTCCCTCCCTTGCCTCGCCTCCCCCGCTGCTGCATGCTCCAACGTATTAAATTAAATGAGGTGTCTGTCCAGGTCACCCTCGCCCCAGCTTCTCCCCCCACTCTCACTGCTGGTAATCAAGGGAGAAGACCCCTCCCTGCTGGTTTTGTGCCAGCCAAGCTGCATAAATTAGCATTAATGAGGGCTGGAAAGACCTGCAGTAAAGGAGGGGGGGGGGACAGAAAGGAGCACAGCCATCCCTCGAAAAAAACAGAGAGGGGGGGGGACTACAACTGCAGATACAGCTTTAGACTGAACACCCACAAAAGGTTACATTTCTCTGTCGTCTTACCAGCTTCTTTTTCAAGCTCATCTTTCCTTGCTGTAGCCTAGCCTCTGTCTTTCCACTGGCTATCTCGCACAGCCAGGCTCAACAAAGCTCCGAGGAGTAAAACAGTGGTGGCTTGGGCTCTGGCAATAATAAATGAATCATAGATGAGGCTGTGTGAACACTGTTAACATAATCCCACAGCTCTGGCTGAAAAATACTGCAGGGCACTAACATCTTTGTTGTTCATCAAATATTGATGTATACATAATTATTTTTGCATATGTGAGCCCATTGTGAGTGTATATGTATGTGTGTACATATATATGTATATATATATGTATATATATATATATATGTATATATACATATATATATATACACACACACACATTTCTGTGGCAGAGGCATTTTTTGCATTGACTTTATGAAGGCAAATTTGATTCTGGTGGATCTTATTAGACCTTAATTACCTAAGGGATACATACAATTATCTTGTCATAATACAGCTGAACGTGTGATGTGTTTTACATTGACAGTATTTGTGTGTATTCAGTTGACTGTGATTATGTCTGAAAATCTGTCAAAGCAGCATGCTGATGTACAGCATATTGTTGCCGTGCTCCCCTCTCCTCTGCTCCCTAGTAATCAACCGTGATAGCTATGACAATTACAGGAAAAATCATCGCATCACTTCATTCTGCTGCTCCCTAACTTTAATTGCTTAATGCATCCTTTACTGCTGCACTGCTCTGCTCCTCTATCTCATCACCCCCCCTTCCACCCCACCCACCTTTTCTCATCTCCTCCACTGCCACCTCATTTACTACCAAGTTCTTCCTGGTAATTAAAGTTGAACCTCATGTAGGCCTCTAGTGTGAGGGCAGCAAATTGGCACAATCAGCCAATAACTACTGTTTCTTTGCATTTCACACAAAAGGTAACTCTAACATAAGATATCCCTTACACAACCAGGGACAGATAGGAGTTCCAAAAACTGTACTTTCACTGTGAATGCGGTGCACCTGATTTAGTTTATGTGTTGAACAGTTGATTGTTTTAGTGCGAAAGCATGTGAGAGGTTATGAGTGGTGACCAATGACCACTGACGTCACATTCAAGTTGCGAACATTTCTACGTTCTCTGGAATTAAATATTACCAGACTGGACATGTTAATGTGACTGTGTTGACCATCTTATACTGACAGTGAAAACAAATGAAAACTTGAAATCTTTATTAGGGCTGTCTCATATCCCGATATGGGTTATTTCTTTTCCAGATATAGATATCACAATATAGCACATTTTTTTGTAAATTCAATGAACTAACTATATGCAGTAAAATGACCCAATCGAAAGGGCTATTTATTGATATTTATTTTGAATTATATACTCTGTAGTGACTATATGACCAATTCAAAAGCCACCGAGGGATGAAATAACTTCTCACTTTGTTCTTAAATAAAAATGTATTCATTCACTCAGCTTGCCAATGATGATATTCATTACACATCAAATAATAAACACTTGCAAATATAATACATTAAACCTTTGCATATGCAAAATATTGACTTTGTCCTGTGGCATGCTTGTTACCACAGTTAAACCATTAGCACGGTCTAAAAACTGTTTCATACAATCAGCAGCTCCTGTAGCTGCTTTAAGCTTACTTCCTTAAATGTAATCAATTGATAACACAACATATAAAAGCACCACATGGTGGTTGGAGGTGTAAACACAAACACAAGCATTAACTGAAAATGGCTCCAAGCTATTCATCAAATAAAAAGGACTTGCTCCTGTTTGATTATTTGATATGATTCTTGGGTAGGTGGTAAAAGAGGTTAGTTGTGTTGGACTGTGTCAGGACTGGTCTACAGCATCATTTGCAAAGTCAGTTTTTTTGGTCCTTGGCTGCTTGGAGTCCTTCTCTTGTTCACAATTACCCCATTCTGTTTTATGGTGTTGTCTTCATGGAAATGTCCTGCCTGTATCCATGCCACGTGGAATAATGCAGAATAATGAACAATACTGCCATAAAGAGAGTGACATGTGACACAACAAAATAAGCAATACAGCGTAATATGAAAAGATAGATGTGTTTCTATCAACACAACATAAACAGTATATTACAAAGCCATATTTGTAATAATATCCTAATCAGTGTCAGTTGCTACAAATGTAGTAACAGATTACAGGGAATGATCTTAGTAACTCTGTGTCACAAGGGTTTCAAGGGTCGACAAGTTTGCTGAAACTGTTTAAATTGTAGTTGTCAGTAGGCTACGGACTACCCTAGAAAGTGTTTCAATCAGAGATGCTCTTTGTCAAAAGAAAGAACAAATAGAAGAAAAAGGATTCAGTCTACAGTCATGCCATGTTGGACATGAATTCAAATTTAGATCTGATGACGAAGAAAAGTTAATTCATTTCCCTTCAGGACATGTCTTGAAAGGTCTTGGTCACAGTTCTGAAAACTTAAATGACTGACAAGAAGCCATGTATGGAGAAGTCATAACGAATGCTACAACATGGTGGTAGATAGAGAATGAGGCTGAATATCTAGACAGGGATTTCAGAAAAAATGCAAACAATTATCAGGCCCAAGAAAATATCTACATGCTGTACACACAGCTGCAGTGAGCCATTATTCAGCTGTACACCTCTTGACAGCAGCTTAAGGAAAGGGTGCTCTGAGAGCTCGAGTAGAGGCTGTTATTAAGCAGCAGCCCAGTGCTTGTGCTTGAGCAACCGAGCACAATAAAAATTCCTTTTGTTTAATTAACTTTTATGGCCGGCAAAGAGAACACGCTGACACCTGTCTTGTGCGGCACGACCGATTATTTCTTGCCTTCCACATCTACACTTGCAGTATAAGTGGTGTGTGAGTGTGTTTGGGGGTTGTGCTGAGACAAGCCTGCAGCAAACATGAATCACGGTTCCCTTCCCTCCCTTAAATGTGCAAAAAATATCTGGCAACATCCACTATCAGGCATATCATAACATTCTGTGTAACTGTAGGGAGATGGAAGAGTAATATCAATGCTCCATACATTCTATACGGCGATTAAATTATAACATTGAATGTTGTTGTCACAGAAATATTTTTTAAATGCTTTACCACACTTTATAGCAAACAATCGTAGAAATCCTCTGTTCCAGAATTGCACATTTGTGGTCTCACACACAGTTTGCCAGGGATGACACAAATTGGATCATCTAAAAATAGAAATGCATTTCAAAAGCACAGCAAAGTTTAGCAGCAGCTAGAAAAGTCCTAGCTCTACAGGGATTTTAATTAGTGTTGCTCAGTCAACAGCATAGCAACCCACTTTTTTCTTACTAATAAACAAAGCCAGACTTCTTTTCATCATGAACTAAAAACACATAGCTGGTGTTGATAAGAACAACCGCTGTTCTCTGCTAAGTTCTATCTCCTCCATCTTGTCTTGCGTAGCATGATAAAAGAAATGGTGTAGAGAAGCGGAAATTAAATTTGTGACAGATTTCAAGACTGGGCCTATAGAAGAGGGAAAAAAGACATTTTGTGCTGTATTTAAAAAGGTAGAGTTTAAGAAATGACTTTGTGGCTGTTCAGAATGTATTAGCTAAGAGTCATTTGACCATTCAAACATACATAAGCCTTGACTAAATGCATTCAGCCCGAGCGTTTCACAATTTACAATTTATTTCAAAATTTCCTCTGTTAGTTCAGTTAGCCCAACTACTTTATTTAGAATATATGCAATTTCAAAATAATAAAACAGACTATTTTGAATTTCACCTTTAATGTATTCAATCACATTCTCCGATACTGTTTTTAAACAGACTGGAAACGTCTAGAAATTGATGTCATTACTTCAGTCATCAATTGGGACTCAATTGGAGGCTGTAGTTTTGGGCCTTCCTTCAGACCAAGCACTGTTTTGCTTGTCATTATGGGAAAGTCTAAGGAAATCAGACAAAACCTGAGAAAAATAAATTAGAGACCTCCAAAAGTCTGAGGTTGAACACAATTATCCAAGGTGTATATAAGCTTGTGATCTCAACTGTAAGACTGCATACATTTTTTTCATCCTTGTGATCAGAAGAAGGGTTATTTGATACAGTCTGTCACTGCAATGTTTTCATTACATAACGTGGGTAACACAATGCATTCATTAAATTGAGGTTTGTTCATTCTATGAAGAGACGTGTTACTGTGGTTCACCAGATAGTATTAAGAGTGTCACATCAGACACTCTTAATATGCACGTCTGAATCTTTCGCATCAAATATTGAATGATTTTGGCAAGAAATAAAGATATAAAAATAAATAATAATAATAAAAAAAACAGTCTTTAATACTCAACAGTGTTTAATCCAAAGGGGTGGCTGTGAATGATAGCTAAGCCTTCCCAAATAACAGTTGATTGTCGAATAATTAAATATTTAAAATCTGAATAAATACTATTTCAATGAATAAAAAAATGTAATTACTCACTTTACTTTTGACAACTAAAAATGTGCAACACCACGTGTTCCACACTGTCTCCCAGGGACTGTTCCACTGTCATCCCCCATCTTGCTTTGAACTAATCTTTATTGCTGTGCCCCCATATCAATAGACTACCTCTCAAAAGCCTGCACTAAAAACTCTCGCATTAAACACAGCAACCTTGAGGTTACAGACAGCCACAAAACACCAGAACCTACACATTTATAGAATTCCACTGGACACACACGACTGATGAAAAAAAACCTATTTAACTGGTTGTGATCATTTTAAGTATTTTGGGAAGGCATTTAAAGTGTCCTTGCAATGTGGACTCAAGAAATTTTGTAAAGGGGGAAGGAAGAGAGAGGGACGGGCCTTGATTGATGGCCAAGGATGAATGATTAGAGCGGTAAGCTGCAATAATATCCACTATAGCAAGGCATGCTGAAGGAGCCAACCACAGAGCTGTAAACATTTCACTGCATCCCACCATGCTTTACTGCCTTTAAAGGGAGGAGATGTGCATTTAATACTGAAGCAAGCTGCTGCCAAGACCCATTACTACAATCCTGTCACAGCACACCACCACATGCATACACCCATCACAAAACACAACTTTGATGAACCTTAGAATCAATCCCACGTTGTCATTTAAAGACACAATAAAATACAAAGCACTCTAAAAACTTGATCAATATTTCTTCTTTGTTCACCCGATTATATTTATAGACATACCTTTTATGTGTATTTTCTACTTGTTTTAACGTCGAACCAATCTTTTGTTTCGTCAAAAATGTCAACACACAAATCCAGGGATGGTTTATAGTTTATGGATGTAGATGGTGGTCATGTAGTTCAGGTGTCCAGTCCATTTGCATGAAAGCTAGAGCCACTGACCAGACAAGCAAACAGTCAAAGAAACTTGAAACTTGACACTGAATATCAGTCGTTTAAAAAACGATTGGGCATGGTATGCATGCATCAAAAGTAGAAACGTTAAATACTGTTTATGTATGTAATTTGTTGCGCTTGTTGGAATCTAATCAGGCTATAACCTGATGTAAAAGAAAAAGAAAAAAGCTTACAGCCCAGCAACAATTCTGTTCTTCTCAAGTTTCAAAATACTCGCAGGGAGCTCAAAAGAAATATTTTTTTCCACAGAATGAGTGAAGAACATTAAGGATAAGACAGGTAACATGCTGAGTAAATGTGACCGAGTAATTGCGTTTTTAATCCATAATTGTACAAACATAGAGAAACTAATAAGATTTTTGATTGAGATTCTTCTCTTCTCTTTGTTCTATTATAACTTAAGACATGAAGTCTTTGTTGTTTTAATAGTATTTGTTCAGAAAAAGCATTTTTATTCATCAGACTTTGTCATACCTCAAATTTACAGATTCTGGAAGTTTTGAGAACACACATGCGCTCTTATGAAATAAAAATTGTTTTTTGGAAGTACCCCTGCTCAAGTGGAAGGAAACTATGAGTGTTACACGATGCTTACATGGTGAGGGGAAATGACCTGTTTTTCCATTAATGGATCTGCTGGGTCTTGCATATTTAAGTACAGGTGCAGCAAGATGCCTCCGAGGTGTAATAATGATGTATACAGTAGGTATAAAGCACAGATTTCCAACATGGAAAATATGTGCTAAAAAACAATAATGTGCAATAAAAAATAAATGAGTGATTCACAACTGAATATATGATATGGAGGGAAGTAGAAACCTGGTATGTGGCAGTCAAATCAACATTCATCCTGAGACAAATGGGGAGAAAACTTGCCTCTGCCTGACATACAGATTTTCCCATGATTCCAAGCAAAAGGAAAACACAGCCACAGGTATGCTTCTAGCTGATTCCCAAAAATGACAATTAGCCAACCTGAAGGTTATAAAGTCACGCGGTAGCTTCCAGGCTTTTTCAAGACACAGTGAACTTTGTCTAGGTTTAAAAAATGTAAAAAAAACAAAACAAACCCTCAATCATCAAAATAAAGAATTGAAATGAAATGCTGAGAACTGTGGAAAAAAAAAGCAGATTGTATACATTTAGCCATGGTGTATGTAAACTTCCAAACTTAACTGTGTGTTGCTGGCAATTCGTACACATGCACATTCCATCTTGGATCCCATCAGCTGTCAAATTGGGAAAGTGATGGGGATGTGAGAACGGCGAGAATCTCAACAAGGCCTGAACTTGGCACACCACTGAGAACTAATCAAAACACAATCGTGTTCACTGCCAGAACACACGCACACAGGCCTGCGCCAATACACTCATTCTCTCTGCTCACATTAATACCCAAGCAAACTTGAGTCGTTCTCCCTCTTTTTCACGCAAACACTGTTAAACAAACCCACACATAAGCATGCGCACACTCGCAGAGAAACGTTAACTTGCAGTCACACTTGGGCACACACATTCTCTCCCATGCAATCACACTTCGGCCTATTTCAGACTATCCACTGCTCCAAGGCGAAGAGATGATGTATAAAACTGCCCAGTTAAATAGAGGCTCTTATCTCTCACTATGACCCATGACTTGAGTTTATCTCCATTATACAGTGGTTCCTTTCAAAAGCTTCACCTCTCTAGGAGGTTATTGGTATGGAAGACACAGACGGGAACTGTGGTTGCATATGAGGATGAGCCCAAAAGCTTCTCCAGCTGGGTTTAGCCTTCCTTCCTAATGCCCTGGCCCCCTGGACAGTCTATCTGCAGTCCTTGTCGAGTCTACAGTCCACTCACTCAGGTGTGACAGCATCACGGCTGACCAGCTCCTAGGTCAGCATTCCCACAGCTAATCCTCACAGATAGGCCAAATGCTGACCACAAGCAAATAATTGCTTTCAGTTGGCTCTGCCGAAACCACTCTAATGTGCGAACAGGTGTCTGAAAGTAACAAGAGTATTTTTTTTTCCCCTTGTGATTTGTTCAGTTCTGCTAAACTCAGAGATTCTGCTGGTAAGATGTCACTGATAAGATTAGGTCTGGTACTTTATGGTGCTGTGTTTGACGTAATGCTCAAGCATCAACACTGATATTAAATTTTTTTTTTTTTCTGTTCCATCCAGGAGCCAGAGAACCTTTGTGTGCCAAGTACACAAATATGTCTGTTGCTTCATCAGGTAAGACGTACTGACTTTGAAGTATTTTCCTATTTACTACCTTCCATTGAATTTGGCACCCTTTCCTGAGAGAACAAAGGAGGTGAGCTGCCGAGTCGTAGCTGTGTCAAGAGCCCTATCAAATACTCTTGACTTCAGCAGCAGAAGAGCAGACAATGGATATGCAGACTAAAGATAAACCGATGACATGATAGTGATGCACAACAAACTTGACTTTATAATACAGAAACTCCATAAATAAAACAGAATACAGTATGCCCTTAAAAAAAGAAAGCAAACAAATGCACCCTCTGCCTCTTCCTCTTGACATGATTTACATTGCTGTAGTTATACTGATAAGTGGATCTGTCAGATAGTGTAGAAAAGTCAACCCAGTTACAAAAACACAGACATCTTGTAGATGGTTTGTGCAGGGTGTTGAGAGTTTGGCACTACTGTGGATGGTTTACATATCAATGCGAATAATAAGAGAATGTTGGAAATGTTTCAAGTCCAACTCTCTTCCACTAAAAACACAGTTAGAGATACTGTATAATGCACTGGTCCTTTCAATAATATCGTGTCTGCCAAACCAAGACAATGAGTTCTGTGCTTTCTTTCCCGGTGAGAGTCACTCTGAAGGAAAGGATAAATGCTGGAATCACCCATTGGCTTCAGGGGGTCCTGTGGGGCCAAGGAGCAGGCTGCCAACACAAGGGAATGAGAGATGAGAGGAAAAAAAAAGAAGCCAGAATACTCCTCTCAGAAAAAAAGAACAGTGCATCTTTAGCACATACACACTTAGCTGTCCTTTTGAGTAGGATTATGGGGTTTAGGTGCTACAGTGAAGCTTCAGATGTTTGAGTCCACAGACAGAGGCCCAAAGCTTGGTATCAAGTTAACACTGACACAACACACCAAAGCTTCAGAGGACTAGATGTTCCATTTCTGACACAAAGTGCAGTGTTGCAGACTTTAACATCCCTCTTTTACTTCATTTCTTTTTTTCTCTCATCTACTCTTGTCTCCTTCGCAGTCCCTTTCTGTCAAGTGGCACAGAGGAGAAAGAGCCGAACATCTGTGTCTGCTTACTGGGGCAAGTGAGCATTTGAAATGACAGAGGGTGACGTTGGCTTGAGTGCTGGAGAAGATGCCTCAGAGCTAAGTGAAGGACCATTAGGGAGACGGTGATAAGATGCATGCATGTAGACAGGGCTACAGAGTGTTCACCTTGAACAGTCTGGTGTCATCTGCTGAGGAGGGCTATCACACGGTGAGAGCACAGCATCAAACTCCAATCAAACTTCACCGCAGCTGACAGCAAAATCAAACCGATGCCTACACACACACACCGAAAGGTGCTATGACCTCCACTCTCTGTTATTATTCATGCACAGTGACTAGCTATTTCTTTGATGCCTTCTCACTTCGTTTGGCATTCCAGCATTGGTCAACTAAGCAAAAAGCTTTCAAGAGCCACAGTAACACTGATGAAGTGAAGATTCTTGTCAAAGGAGACACTTTAGGTAAAGACAAGGGTGAAAGAGGAGGCATATACTGTAGAGATTAAGGTAATATAAACATCAGAGTTCAGGCACCCAACTGTGTGGTTACAGTTATTTTCCTGGCGGACAGAGCAACTGCAACTTGTACTTTTATATAACTGAAAAAGTATTCCTGTTCTTGCGCTATAATATAGTGTATAGTTTTTTAATATATATTTATATTTAACTAATGCATGTATATATTTATTTGATAATGTCTTAATATCATAATTCTGTATGCCAATAATTGCTATCTGGGAAATGAAACAAAATGTAAATAAAGCAACTTTTTTGCAACTTTTTTGATAAAACGTTGCTTGACATACTGTAACATTAACACTGCATAACTTGTTTCTGTAGACATTTATGGCAGGTTTTCCATATGTGCTTTCTTTATCTGTTTCTTATGAAATATTACAGAAGCAGCTTCCCTTTTCAGAAAGCTGACCTTGGACATATGTAACCTTGTTAGCTGCACCAGTACAGGGATAAAGGATGAGGCAGCAAATGGCCTTAGTTTGTCCCTCATCAGACTTATGCACACACACAATTTCTTTCTTGCTCTCTCTTCCTACTGGTGTTTGCAGACTTAAAATTTCCTTAATAATTTATGCTGTTAATAATCAGCTAGGCCTCTGTGGTACAGAGCAGTCCTGTTCAAACATAGCTATGCATGTGTGTGTGTGTCTGTGCAGCATAGTGAAAATTGGACATTGTTTGAACAGTGAGGTGAGGGTGTATATGTGCATGTGTGTGTGATTGCAGTATGAGCTATCACAGACTAAGCAAAATTGACTGATGTGCAGGTTGAGGGTGGTTATAGAGGGGCTCCCGTGTCAACACATGGGAAACCACAGATTCCATCCATGAATGTAAGAAGCTGAAGGTCACACCGGACAACCAGGGCAGACTTGGAGTAGCACAAACATTGCAACATTCACGCTGATCATCAGAGCGTCATTAAAGATGTCACAAAGCTTAATTTGGTTCAGCAGAACATAATTAACACCTGTATAGCTATAACCATACATACAAACATACACAAACCCAGTAGGGCTGGGCAACATGGACCAAAAATCATTGTTCTGCTTAATGTTGATAGTTGATGAGTCTCTCAGTATTTTCTACAAAGTGGATCTAAATGTTCAGTTGTATGTCAAAGTCAAAAGTGACACATCACAAGCACTTTTATAAAACCCTAAAACCTGATGATCAAAATAAAATACAAAGACAGTGTTTCCTTCCCAATATGAAAATATACAGGTGCAATGCATGTAAATGAATTATTATATTAAAACAGACAATATTAAAAAGTCAATATGTAATCTTAAATGGCCCAACTGAATACCCCCCACTTAATTCCCCTACGGTGGGCACTAAAAATGTGAACGGCCTTCATTAGAGCCAGTGTTTGGTTTGTCCGTTGTTGTTTTTTTTAGTTCTAATAACTCATATTCATAGTCAAACAGCAGGTGATGGTAACGCTAAAGTACAAAAGAGAAGAAGTACATTCTGAATATGGCAGACTCTGGACAGGACCCACTCCCTATGTAGATGTCAGTGTCTCACTCTAAGGTAACAAAATCAGGCAATTACATCCCTCTAAATTTTACACACTGAACCTTTAAATAACAGCAAGCCCTTCTATGAGAATGCTCTCTCGGTTGTTTTCAACAACAATAACAGACTGATTAAAATCGAGTTCAATTACAGGGTTTCCGCTCCTGCTTAAGAAAACACACAGCTGTGTATATAATACAATTTTAAACACGGCAACATCAAACTATATCTATATAAACAATATTGTCTCATGTGAAATTTCAAGTTCAGGTAATTATAAGGAATGCCAATGCCACTTAAATTTATGGTGCTATCAATATTAACGTATAAATCTACTTTCAGCAATTAAGAAGTTTCATCACCACTATTATTGTCAGTATCAAACACCAGCATCCTAACGCCCTTTTATTTCCTCTGTAAAGTATCTGTGTTTATTCTCTTTGTTACAGTCCTGCAGCCTTCCTGCTTGTGAGCTCACTATTTTTACAGCCTGTCTGTCTGTTTCTCAAGATGGGATGTGCAAGGAAGAGGCGGGGGCATACTCTCACGAAGGATGACCTTGGCAAAAGTCTGATTATTTGAGGAGGGCGGCAATATCAATAATAATGGAGAAATTAATAAGCTGGTGCATTGGCCTGAGGGTTAGACTACAGGGGGTGGAGGTGATG
>JAPQRN010000018.1:26128780-26156116 GCA_037367275.1 Coranthus polyacanthus
TATTAAGTAATACTAAGGCTACTAGTTGTATGTCGATGATTGTCTTTCTCTTTTCCATGTAGGACTAGTGAGAAGCTTGGGCAAAGGAGCAGCATTGGTAGCGCCAGGCATCAAAGTTACCCGATAAGATGCAAAACAGTTAGCCAGCCAGGCTCCAGTGAATGTTCGAAGAAATAATCAGCTTGTAGAATCAATTAACCCTTATCTTAATTAATGTCAAGTCCAGTGAACAAAAGGGGGTGATGGAAAGTGGAGGGTGTGTTGGGCATGTGGAAGGAGAGTTAGGGAGAGGAGGAGGTTGGGTAAGAGAGGGACTGAGGAAGAAAGGGGATGGGCAAATGAGGGAAACAAGGAGCGAATGCGGTTGATGGCAGAGAGAAGTTGGCACAGTGCCATCCATTCAGTGGTAGAACCAAGGCGGACTTCTGTTCGCTCTCTAGGGTAGGTGGTTAGATGTAGCCTGCGCGACAGAAGGGTCTTGTCATCATACTGGTAGCGTCACGAACGTGGACTTTTTTTGTCATTATTATTTATTTATTTATTCTTTTCACTTTTTTTGCAGGTAAGAGTGGTTGTCTTATAAAAAATACAACTCAGCACGGAAAACACGTGTTTTGAGCAGATGTTCAGCCTTTCTTCAGTGTCACTATGGAGGACAACCAGACAGAGACCTCAAGATGTGAACTGGACCTGAATGAATCTGGGAAGCTCCAACTCCAGTGGATTAGCTGTTGCTGTGTGGCACCACGATGGAAGGGGTGAATATGGGGCACTCCACCATACAACAAAACTTTTGACCACAAGAGATGTAAAACAGTCAAGCATAGTGATGGCAAGACTGGGAAATTGAGGGTGTGCCACACAATTAATGGAGGAGATGGAAATGCAAAAACAACAGAAACTGTTTTGTTGTTCAAGTGATAACTGCGGGGGTGTGGCGGTGGCACAAAAGGAAGCTCCTCCCACTCGGCTGCTTCTAGCTCTCTCTCCAACCATCTGAGGCACAGCTCTCTGTGCCAGGCAGCCAGCCAGCCATCTGGGCAGGAGACGCCATGCCAACTCATTCGTTAGCAGAAAAGGACGTACCCTTGGACGATCAGTCTGTTGACAGATGCCATTTCAATCACACTGTTGGCATTTATGGATTTAGGTAAAAGTCATTGGTTTGGAGGATGCCCAAGGAACAGTAATTTGGCACTTACTGGTCTCAAGTGGTGTGCCAGCGGGAATGTGATGGCATCTAGCACGAAAACTAGCGAAGGACAAGGGAGATGCCACAATTAAACCAAATCGACACAAACGGATGCTCTTCGTGTGTCGGTTGCCAAAAACAAAAGAACATACAGAGACATCACAGCATCTGATATCACTAATTACAACCAATTTAGCGTCATTAATTAGGGTGACATATTCAGTCAAAGGAGCGACTTGCATTATCAACAAAAGAATCCATAATGGGAATAAAACAACAACAAAAAACAAGACGAAGCAAGACAAACGCGGCGAACTGTTCAACTCTTAGTAGAGGATGTGAAGCGGTTGCCTTTTTTGTGCCAACTCCCTTCCCCCTTTACCACACATTTCCCCCAGTGCAAACTGCCATTTCTTATTGCACTGGCTGGCAGCCACATTGAACATCTACCATAGACACTGCTGCAACAGACGCTGCCAATCTGCCAATCGCTTGTGTTCCTGCCTACAAGAGGAGGAGGGGGGAAAGAAAGGACCTGAGGGACTGTGCCTGAAGCTCAATAGCAGCTGTTTACAATGTCACAGACACAAAAGAGAGAAAAAATGCAAACATGAGGATGCATACTAATGAACTGCCAAAACAAATTATAATCAGCGGACAGACAGGAATTAATTAACTATTTCCCAAATTTAAACTATGTTGATCAAAATAACCACACATCCTTTTTTTTTTTCTTACAGATGAGTTTTTCTATGACAAGGACAACTTCTTGGAGCAGAGAAATACAAAATGCCATAAAGAGATGGAGAATTTCTTTTTCAGCAGCAAGCTAAGCAATAGCAGAGGAATGCAGGCATTTGTGTGATTCATCTATATTCACAGCAATCAGCAAGGACTTGAATTCCTATAGGCTCAATATAGTACCTCCAGCAGCAAGAGAGCCAGGCGAGAGGGGTGGCACAGACACAACAGGAACTTAGTGGAATGGGTACAGAAGGCACAGGGACAAGGAGGCAACCTGGGTTGAAGAGAAACAGAGGGGGAGGTGCTGGCCTGTCTGCAACCAAACTAAGGGTAGTGAGGCCGTGGGAACTCATTACATCTTCCACACCCACACCCCACATCTCTACGACTTTTTTGCCCTCTTCTTGCCAACCATCCAAAAGAAATGAACAAACTCCACCCTTTCAGGATTTTCCCTCTGCGCTAAACTATCATAAACAGATGCAACGCGGACTTACCAACTGGTTTGAGTTGCTGGCCAGGGTCTGGAGGAATGTTTTTGTGGTTCCACTGAGGTCCGCTGGCATCGGGCACAGAGCCAAGGATGGGCATCGCTGCAAATACTCACAACGGAGGCTTTGATTAAGTTCGTTTTCATTAATATGCTCGCACGGAATTAAAACAGTAATTAGCAACGCAACGATATTCATCCACTGGCATCAACACTTATTTTAATTTTCTGCCTGGATTTCTTTGGTCAAGAGGCATGGTTGTGAAATATGAATAATTGAAGAAGTCATCCAAAGGGAGGGATTATAACATCTTTGTGCTTGCTACCCTACCTTGGCATGCACTATCAAGATGTCTGAATCTGGTTGTACCATCACTAAGGAAGGACTGCTTGAAAGGTGGCATCTTTTTGGGCATCTCGAATACCATAATTGCGATCGCAACAAACGCAATTAACAACTTAATTTGTAATTGCTGCCATTCTTTTTTCGTATTCTTAACGAGGGAAGCGCGTGGATATTCTAATCTTTCGGAGCTAATGAACTTTGGATAATCACCCTTTTATCTAATTCCATGGGGGATGTTAATTGTGAAGCGTCTTCATTACACAAATGGATTACAAAAAAAGTGGGCTTGCACGCGAGAGCAGACTGGAATGGGGGTGGAGTGTGTATGTGTGTGTGAGTGTGTGAGAAAGAGAGAGAGAGAAAGCAAGAAGCGGGATATTTTTTCTTCCTTCGTTATATGCCAGTAGTCAAATAATGCCACAGTACTCACAAACAAGCAGAGAAAAGCTCCTGCATTGCCAGTGATGTTCAAGTGCTCCCTCTTGGAAAATGTGGTCTCTTTGCTCTGTGCCTGCTCTTTAGAGAACCAACTCTCACATATGAAGACATTTGCCTTGCGTGGTTCTGGATCTTACAAAACTGGAGCGAGAGGAAACCTTCCCTGGATGTATTTCTCTCAAATTGGATATTATTTGTGCTATTCAAATGATTAGTTCATTAGCAGCATTGATTTTTATTAGAGAGGTGTTGTTGGTGCCTGATCGAAGCGGAATGCAGAGGAGACAACAGACACTGTAGCGGGCACTGGCTAATGTCCTCTGCGCTTAATCATCCTACAGCAGAATGGTTTTATGCATATTTCATTTGCATATCATTAAATCGCTAAGGCATACGGGCAAATGGCAGCGGAGAGCGAGGAAGTGGAAACAGAAAAGCATAAAATATAAAGAGGAAAAAAAAAAAGCGACTCATTATGCGATGACAATCTTCAAAGCTGTGTGCCTGGTTTCTGGCAACCTGCCAATTTGTTTAATTCAACATTAATTAAAAAGTCAGGGCGCTCAACCTTTCCGACACGGATTAATTGAGCACCTTACAATCTGTGCAAGGAGCCATCGCACACACAGTGAATGTCTGTTCACGTAGAACTAATAGATGTTTGTGGGTTTGTAAATTGAAGAGAAATTATATTATTACTGCGATTTCAGACGTCATAAAATATTTGCACTTGGCGAAGTAAATTGTGAATGCAAAACTTTCAAATCAACAATTCACCGTTAATTTTGTGATAGCTTCTATAAGGGTATAACAATAAAGGGGGGCAGAGCATTGAAGGTGACTATTGACAGGTGTGAGCCAGCTGGCTTACACACTGAGACACTGAGGACTAACAACTTTTACATATGATTTGAAACAACTTTGACATTTCTGTTATTGATGTTTACCATGACCTTTCTGCACAAGACAACACAAAAGGCTTTATTTTGCAAGTAAACATACCCTAAAATATATTCCTCACTTAAACCCAAACCCAAAGGCCTATTATATCTGATGTAACTTCTGATAAATTAATTTCCACATTCTCTCCCAAACACCAGTGCAGGACAAACTCACACAGGACAAAGTAATTAGTGAGGAGGAAAACATAGTAAACCGCTATAGGGCATTTTCAGTTCCAGCGGATTGTGCTGTGTCATCTTACATTACAGATGAAATCATTGCAACAGCATTTTATGGCAAATTCAAGATTCTTAAAAAAATCTCATAAAATCTTCCTGAAGAAGATTTAGGTTAACAAACACGGCAAATGACATTTGGCAACCAGAAAAAAAGAAATCTGCCCTAAAACAAAAGTTTAATTCCAAAGCAATGCCCCACGGAGTGCGATACAACATTACAAGTACGGAAAACAACAATTTTGAGGTAAAATTTTACTCCTCAGAGACATGTGAATCTAATTGCAGATCCTCCCTTTTCCAGACATCCTTGCTTAATTCTTCCTCTATGCAAGGCAAATCCCCCCCAAGCCAGAATATTCAAATGAAGTGAGCTTCACGCCTCACACAATTAGCCATGTTTAGTAATTTGAGAAATGAGTGCCGCAGGGGCGAGGAGGAGGGGCAGTTACAGACACGAGTCGGCTGGCAGGGGAAGCCCGGTGAAGTGGGTGGGTATAAGCCTGGCGCTTTGTAACCATGGCACATGCAGATGTCGCTGTAGTTCTTCCAAAAGCTTCTACCAACCAAGTGGGTGGGAGGTAACGAGGAACTCGTTTGGCATCGCACACCTCCACCATGCGTTTCTAAGAAGGAGTGTAAGTGTGCAAGACTGGTGAAGTGAGGGAAAGAGGCTGGCAGGGCCAGAGCAGCTGACGTGCATGAGACCTGGGTTAAAGGAGATCCCTGTATGAGGGAATGTGGAAGCAAATAACAATGATAAAGGGCAAGGTTAAGCAACACTACTCCTGTATCTGTGTGTTTCTAATGCTGGCATATGATGAAGACATTATGCAGAGTGCTGATATTAATATGCATGCAGGTCCTCTTTATTATGCAGCTCAGCATGAGGTAATATTCCAGGGCTGTTCTGCTACGCTTTAGTTACTGTCTGAGAATGTTATCTCTCTCTGAACAAACAGCCATCATTTCCTCACTCTACTATCAAAATGTTTAATTATCGATCACAACATATCGTACTGTATTTGAAAAGGAAACAGAATCACGAGTAATGAGCTCCACAGTTGACAAGGTGCATAAAAAGGCAAAGGTAAATCGGTCAAAGCTCCAGACATTAGGAAAGTAATTTCAGCGCTATTTTTAATTATGATCAGTGCATCATAAATGCATGCCAGGAGAAAAGTTTCCATTTGTGAAGAATAATTAACTCTTTTTAGTTCCCCAGGATTTATTCACACACATTTTTCATCATAAAGTATCAGTAGCTACTGACATATGCATGTTACAATTATATCTCGACACTTGGTAACTTCTCAAATAGCAACCAAAGTTTGTTTTTCTGCCCTACCCCATTTCTTGTATGAATAAGTCCACTGTATAGCACACTAGGCATTACAGTCTCATGTAAGCATTTGCACAGCCATGATGCCTCACCTTTAGGCTTTTCACCCAGACAGAACGGGTAGGAATGATGCATATGAGGACTGACTCGGCCAAACTAAGCAGCAACACTATCTCTTTAACCACTGCCTTGTCTAAGGTCTGCAGATTAATTAGTTTCTGGTAATTCTATCAGATTACTATTAATATGCTGTCACTGAGGCAATCGAGGTGACCCACTGTAACTAGCCAGCTCTTTATAAACTGGTGTGAAGGTCAACTGTCAATCAACCCACACAATATGATAATCAGCCTTTAAAGTCAGCATGAGAACACCATTAACGGCTGTAATGGCTGATGAAAGAACCCTCACAACGTCAGGCCTCCAGAAATAAATGCTTATAGACTGGTTCGGAGGAGAAGGAAAGAAGGGGATGAAGAAGCTCACTAAGAAAGTGGACATGCAATTTGAGAAAGCCACACAGGTGCAACTGTGGCTGTTTAAGAACACCATGTAAGTATAATGTACTGTAACTGTCATACAGTATTAGCACCTTTCAAAGCATTTTGAAAACCGATTTACAAATGAGAAAAGTAAAGCAAATCCCCACCTTAATGTGATAAAATATAAAAGTAGGGAATATTAGTCCAACCATGCTCTTAAACAATACCCAAATTTAATTTAAGAGCCACAAGGGCCTCTCTTTTAAGAGAACTATGAGGGTAAAATGACCTTGCACTAGAAGATCGTGTCCAGCAGGAAACTGAGTGTGAGCCCTCTCCTCTAACAGAGCAGTTCTTAAAGCGTACTGTCGCTGTCAAGGAGATAAAGATGTACCATAAAATTATGACTGTTCTGCCTGGCCTGAGAAGCAGCTGCCTGTTTGCCTCTTCAGTGAGGGTAGACTTGACTGCACAAGAGAAATCCACTGTATACTGAAGAGAGGAGGCCATCTTCCTATGGGATATATTAGCTAAATGCCCCTCCTGAGTACTGCATGCCCAGTGAGATTTTGTATAAGTGTGAGTGACTGTTGGCATGTGTGTAATTTACTATCTGCAAAATCGAAAAAGACAGTGTATGAGAGGCCTGCCATAGCCTCTGTCTAGGTCAAAGTTTAGAAAAGGAGAAAAGGAAAGAGGGAGGGAGGGGGAGACAAGGCAGAGAGAAGGAGAAAGAGAGTGAAAGAGGGTACATGAAATAAGACAGTGCGAAAGAAATGGTGCGTCTGTGCTGTGTCCCACAGGGCCTGAACTGGGCGCATGGCAAGGGAGCTATTACATGCGTGGCTCTGACAGCTCACTCTCTCATTACGGCAGCAGACAGTTAACACCACCACTCTTACACCCTAGCAGTAATGCGGACTACATCATCACCCACCACACACACAGCAAGCTTTACTGGCTGCTTTGATACTGTATGCAGTGCAGGAGTGGCTGGTGACTTCTTCATATTTTTAGATTCACTACCGGCCTGCATAAGAGTAAATGTTAATACTGGCAATGATATTTACAAGGTTAAAAGTTATTTTCATTCAGGGTTTCCAAAACCTGACATCACATGACCCAAATAACATAGAAACAAGAGTGGGCAATAAGGTGATCTGATATTGTGAACGATCATACGGCTGTCCACCACTCATTCCAGTGAATCACAGAGGATCATGTCCTTTTATGTTGTGCTACTCCTGTTTCCAAGCTTCACATGATAACTTCATAGAGCAATTAATAGGATGGATCCATTAAGCACTTACTGCTACGTCAGGGAGATGGTCACCAGTTATTTTGTTGTTTTAGAACCATAACTAAGTATTTGAAATATCTATCTAGGACAAATACAATGCCAAGCCACAAATATTTTTTCCAATCCTGTCATTCCTCGCCTTCCTGCCAAGTGTCAACAGAAGACTAGTGGACAAACGTCTGATGAAAAGGACGGAATTAGGAAAGTGCACACTGGGATGTCATTTTCAAATCTCCTTTTAAAGAATACTTGAATTTTATATTGTTATTTTATTATTATGTTATTGTTCAGTGCCAATTCCAACTCTTTAGCTCTTTATTTGAATTATCAAATAAATCCAGGTATTAATCATTATTTTCTCTGTCTGTCTGTACCCAGTACATTTCAAAGTCATGAGTAAGTTTGCAATTCAAATCGTGGATCGTGATTATGATTAAAAACATTGTGATATGATCTTTTGACCAGATTGCCCACCACTACAGCAAACAACAAAACAAAAAATCAGGACACTGCTTAGCAGGTGTAGGCAACAGGCACATGTGAAAGTTTGACATTTTAATTGACCACCCTGTATGCAGTGTGTGAACAGTGGTCAAAGTAAAGTGCACTATGCTTTTTCCTGGTCATAAAACTGTCTTTTTAAACATGCATATACAGTAAAATGTATTTAGTTTGGAGAAAACTTCAATGGAATTGCTTCTGCAATTTCCATCACGTGTCTTTCTCCCTCCAACACTTTAAATGTTTGAGCCCGCCCCTTCCCCAAGAAAGGGATTTTTGCTCTCCCAACTGCCTTGCTTGATCTAATACTATTACACAACTGCTGAAGAACTCCTCTAATGCTGAGAAACTACGTTACTCACAATTTACAGCACTGCCAAGAGACAACCTGTCTGTTTCAAACCTCTCCTGTCCCACCCACTCAAAATGAGCTGAGGCTGTGAATGTGATGAGAAAAAAGCAAAAAACACTCATAAGAATAGAGCTAAGCAAGCACACATGAACATGACCTCTGCTGGGTGTGAGAAAAAAATCTGCTGCCTCCACACTTTACCGCTAAAGGGCAATGACAGACTTAATTGACTGAAAAAGACATTTCTTCAAGACTTTTTGGCAAATTGAGCAGCTAAGGTTATGAGAACTGCTCAAAAGGAGGAGCCAAATTAAACAAAAGGATCTGTGAAGCAAGTGGGCATACATCTGTAACTGCTTAAGCAACACACATTAGTAAACTCTTTGATAAAAGACCACAGTATGAAAATGTTTTCTGCTTGAAGGTGTACACTGTCCATCAATCAATCAATCAATCCTGAAAATACCTGCCTTTATGCAGACATAAAAATTAAATATGGGAACAGAAAAAATATCATTCTTACAACTATGACAATGCTTAAACTGTCTCCTTGACTCTTTTAAGGTCTGAAACCTGTGCTGTATGCAGGCTCACATATGGATTATTTAAACAACGAAACAGTCATTCTTCCTGTTAAAAGCTGACAGGAAGTAAGTTAGGGTGCCCGTTGTATCTTACATTGAAAAACTGCTTTAAGTCTGGTTTGTTCATAAAGTAGTAGTCCAGAAGGACCAGCATTAACCGGGTGAAAGGATACCTCTACCTCAGTGCCTTCTCCTCACATATATGGCTTGTATAAGGCTTAAAAGAGAGAGTGCAACGAATAGAAATAGATGGAGGTCTTGTTTGAAAATGACTGACATGAGAGACCTCTAATGAAGACCTTGAGACCAATTCTCATTTTTTTATTCCCAAAAGCCAAAGACATTAAGCAATGTTTTCTGTGCAAATCTTGAGAATTACCTCTATCATGGCCAGAACAAAAGGAGGAAATGTGCCTTTTACAGCTAACAGCCTTTTATGCCTTTTACTTCTCAGAACTTTTTATTATAGACTTGCCTTTCCTTGTGTGTCAATTCTGAGGAAAAGGTTCATTAAAGTGAAATGCCTATTTCTTCTTAGAGTTTTCAACGTAGTGGACAGGAATATTAGCCAGTCTCTGCGAGAACTAAAAAGCCAGACTTCCTCCCGGCCAAAGCTTTTTGGTAATGTTAGCTTCGTTAGAGCACTATGTTCTTGTCTGCTGTCTCTCATACTAGACACACTGAAGCTGATGTGAAGTATCAGACAGAGAACAGAGAGAGGAATATGAACAAAGGACAAGAGGGAGAGTGATGACGAGGAAGGGTAAAAGTGGGGCAGAATAAAGTAAAGCTAAAGGTAGGGAGAAGGCAAAACTATAAAGAGCAATCCACATGGAGGACATAAAATCGAAGAACTGTAATACACTTTGCTGCCTATTTTCAGCTTTCTGTAAAAAGGTAACAAAAATGTAGCCTACTTGTTATTTGATTATGTGTTAGATTTCCTTCTGCATTGATTTATTATATTGTATTTTCTATGGTTATTTTATGTACCTACAATCTTTGTTGTAATTGTCTACTTGTATATTTGTATCTTTTCTTTCTGTAACTGTTTGTAAAGCCACTGGAAACTGTGATTTTACAATTAAAATAAACTTGTGCTGTCTTAGCACGAGTGACCGTCATGTCACTTTGAATTAGAGGTCGAGTGATTAATCATTATAGCTGATTAATCTGCGCCAATAGGACATTTTATAAACTGTTGGCATCAATGGAACTAGGCTCTGATAGTGGCCGATGGCTGTGCACCATCCTCTGGTCACACGAGGACGGATGACGCCTGTTAGAGGGCTGCACATCTACTCATAGACCTGGAGATGCATCCAGTAACTCCTCCATGTACATGGAACTCTGTAGCCCAGTGCTAATTTTAGTCATCTTGTACTGCTACTGTCACTTTCATTGGACATGTAATGCTCTTTAAGTGTTATGACCTTATTGTTTTAAGACCGCTTTACTTCAGTCATCTTGGGTGTAAACACTGTGAGGCAGACTCAGAGGGGCTGCTGTGGCAGAATAAGGCTGAGCTAATGCTAGCTGCTTACTCTACACTCAGTCATCTTAAAAGTCACTTGCTTATGTTGTATCCTACTGCTGCTGGAATGTATACATCTCTAACATCCATAACAGCATGGTAATGGATGAGAAAAATGCCAAAGCAGTGTGATCTCTGGAAATAATAGCTTTAACCTACTTTGTATTGTGCATATACAGTGCACAACTGGAGTCATAAAAACCACCTCCAACTGAACACCTCCAAGACCAAAGAAATGGTGGTGGATTTTCGAAAGTCTAAGCCCCCTCTTCAGTCAGTTAACATTTGTATGGTAAACATTGAGGTGGTGCCAATAAACAAATATCTCTGCATCTGGAAAAGCAAGATGGAGTGGTCTCTGAACACAGACGCACTCTATCGAAAGGGACTGAGTCAGCTATTTTTCCTAAGTTGGCTCAAGCCCTTTGACGTCTGCACTAAGATGCTGCACATGTTTTACCAGTTGGTGGTGTCAAGTGTGGTGTTCTATGCTGGGGAGGCAGCATGACACAGAAGGACGCAGGACGGATGGACAAACTGGTGGAAAAAGCTGGACTCACTGGGGACTGTGGTGGAAAGATGCACACTGAATAAAGTGGAGGACATCTTGGACAATTCAGATCTTTCTCTTCACCACATTCTAACCAACCAGAGAAGCAGCTGCAGTGGACAAGTCACCTCACTACACTGCAGGACTAAAAGTTAGAGGATCCTTAGTCTCCACTGCCATCAGACTGTACAACAGCTTAGTCAATGGCAGATAGATGGGAAACTAAACTGAAGATAGACTGAATATTTTGTAAATAATTCACTGATTGCTTGTTATAATTGTATACATTTGCTATAGGTTCTCTAATAATACAAAGTTTGATCTGGATCCTGGCAAAATTCTGGATGCTATGATTCAGAACAGGACAAATTATGGTGCTTGCGGATTTTCAGGCACTGTAAGGCAACAAATGAAGATAAAGACATGCAACTAGTACCAAAATGTAGCTGAGTCTGCTGAATCAGTAGAGTGTGAACGGATTTGTTGCATCTTCAATAGTTATGGAGCTATATCCAGAAGAAAACTGCCATTAGGGAAATATAGTTTTTTTTTTAATAACTATTAAACTAAACATGATACCAAGATTATTCCAAAGGCAAAAGGAATGTTTTATGATCAATGAATCCAATGAAATAGACACCATGAATGTTGGAGTATTAGTGTTGGGTGTAAGTCACAATATGTGGGGAAATGAGCTGCTTGGTGGAGGTCTGTGTGGCGGCGGTCTCCGAGTGCTTTTCTAGTTAATGAATCTGCCATTGATCCAAACTACCATTCTTATTATCGCCCTTTAAAAATCCACTAATGGTCGACCTCTACTTTGAATATGACATCATAACCCAAAGATTACACAACTCAAAGATAACTGAGTCAAATTTAGACAACTGGAGCCTTTTGCGAAGATCAATAAGACAAAGATCAGCTCACAGTAACTGTCCAGTTTCTGGTACTTGCAGTGATTGCTGTATAAAAATCTTTGGAAATCTGTGGGGCAGAATATGTTGATGTTGAATGGCCAATTGAGGCGGGCTCTACAAAAGAGTCAATCCCCAAAGACCTGCATGGTAAAGTGGCCAACTTTACAATCACCTGTTAAAGTATGCAATTGAGGGCGTGGCCTCTTTGAGTGACAGGGGAGTGTCGTCCCTGTTTGATTGACATCTAGCTTGGCTGCTTAGTCAGACATTTAGAGCTCCTGTTTAATAAAATGGTTTTTTTCCCCCCCTGACAGGCAGCTCTGTTGTAGTTGTGTTTAGTAAGTTACAATTCTGTCATGAAGTTAACATAGTGTTAGTTTGCAGTGTTGTCAGTGTTTTCAGTAAGTTAGCATTAGCTTGGTGCTAATGCACTAAAGCACTCTTCCCCAGCTCCACTCGTATCAAAATAATGGGCACTTGTTTCCAAAAATAACAAAATGGTGACGGCCATCTTGAGGCTTCAAAACATCAGTTCACCAACCAATGTGTGACGTCACAGATAATTGTCTGTTACTATTTACATACAGTCTATAGGATGGACTAAAGTACAGTCCTAAAGTGTGAACTAAATAAAGAACAGAGGGAATGTACCATGAGATGGACAAGAGCCTTGCAATGGTGGCACAAAAGACTGAACCCTACTACTACTAAGATCTACGGTAATTCAAGCTGTGGTGAGGAGTGAATGAAAGGAATTAACGCGGCAAACATCCAGAAGATAGACACAAGGAACTGAGATAAGGAAAAGTAAACAAATACATCTAAACACTCTTGAAATAAACTAGCTGTCTTCCAGTTGCAGAGAAACAGCTCTCTGTTGTTGAGTGACAGACCACATTGACGTTCTTAGAGGCCAAGAACTGGTTACGTAATGTACAACAATGTGCAACAATGGCCTTCATGCAGTACAATATTTCATATAACTACAGAATGCAGTATATTCTGTAGTTATATGAAATATTGTTTTAAACACAATACTGACCTTATGAAAAATGTTTATATTATAATAGTGCATTTGTAAATGGATCCAAGTATTCCTTGTTCACAGCAGACATGTTGCCTGCACAAACAAAATAAAGCTAAGCCTACATATACTGCAGGTATTTCTGAAGGTGAAAGATTGTACTATGTGCAAGTAATGTAATTTGCACATTACATTGCAGAAACAGTATGCGATAACTGCAAAGCAATGTGCTGTTGAACAGGATGCTCATCTCCACTGTTGAAGCAAAACACTGCTCTACATTGCTTAAAAGCCCTCAACCTCAAGAGGTTTCTCTAGTGACCATTATATTTACTACTGATCGTTAATTAACATATAATAAAATGGTTTGTTCAAAAAAAATCCATATCCCCACAATCTCCATCCACAAAACAAAAAAAAAACAAAACACACAATTAAACCGTTGTCAAGAGTATGCCAAACCAACAGGTGGCCATATAACCTTAATCTGTAACCATGGTGGCATATCGTACACCATGACATCGAACAAAGGAGATAACAGCATACACTCTGACACTCTCACGTTACAACCCAAAAATTCAGTTTCCCCTGTCCACAAGGAAACTCTAGCGCCAAAAATTTCTCACTGCTAACTAATAAAGGATAGTGGTACACATGTCCACTGGTTAAACAGCTGCAGTCTTGAACAGCAGGATGGCCTAGTGTCTGGATCACCCAACATTTTGAAACCTCATTATGAATAGGGTTTAAATCAGTGTCTAGCAATAAGGACACAAACATCTTCTTGCAAAACAGAGATGCATTTATGGTAGGAACTAGATAATTTGCTAAAAGCACATAAGACCCATTATCACATGGCACATTACATCATTCAATAGAGGCCCCACTGCAAATATTAAAGCAAAACAAGGCCCTTTGATACAGAACTCTTCTTTATACCCTCCCCACAAAGCCCAGGACTAAATTGGATTTTTCCAGCACTCTTTTGTAATTTGAAACATCCATCATTTATTATTAAAGAAAGGAAATAAAGGGAAGAAAGGGAAGTACTGCCGTTGGCAGCTTCAATAGGCCCTTTACTAAACCACCACCCATATATTTCTGCTCTTCTATATCTTTTCAATGTAGGTAACTTTCCTTAAACAGCATGCTGACCAGCCTGCTATTTTTGTGTCCTAACAAAATATCTCAGTCTGTGAATATTATTTTGAAATGAATGTATGCACACAACAGTATGAGAAAAAACAGCATAATTGCTGATCTTCATTCCATCTGAATATTAATAGGCCATCATATATTTGTATGCAATCTCTGAAATTAAATTTTTGACAATTAGATGAAAAAAAAATCTGGGCCAAAATGTAAAATGTAAAATTAATGGTGTACAAGAATATTTACTTTGCTTATAACAATTTGATAAGATTTTATAGAGTTTTCTGTAGAAAATTTGTAGAAATGAATGGGATACTGTTATGATTTTAGTATCTTATTATTAAAAATGATGCAGTTAAAGAAGAAGAAAGGAAGGACAGATGTAGGCTTATGTGTTTATACAAATGGAAAAAAAATATGTAAACGTTCACATTTTAAACACCCTTTATGGGCATTTGAGAATAGATTTCATAGTTGTGTGCCTGAATGCACCATGAAGTCCTTGACGGTACCCATGTGCTTTGCTGCACAAAGCACGGTCAATTTCAGAGTTTACGAGGTGCACCTGAATGCACCATGATATCCCTGCCCCTGTCTGCGTGTGTGTGTCAACTCTGATACATAACAGAGGACAGAAGCAACGCGCTGCCCCCAGATCTACTGGCAAAATGGAAAATTACCTCACATTTGGCATTTGGTGTTAACTTGCCTAAATCCTCACAGACAGTTGTCAGAAGGTATTTCTCTTAAAAAATGTCACTTGTATAGACTAAAATAAAAACCTGTGTATTATTTCAAGATATATTAGGCTCAAGTGATAGCTTAGTATAAAAACTATAGTAATTGTAAATAATTGTAATGGATGCTGAGACTGCACTGTTTATGCATGCATGATGGATACATACATATCATATCAGGCAGGACGAAGTGAGAAACACAGTGCTTTGAGTGGCTCCTAGAGAGACAGAAGGTGGTGGTGCATCTTTCAAAGACACCCAGGAAATCCTTTTTAGTAAAAGCTCCTCCATGTCCTTTTGTAATCCTGCTCTGTATTATCTGTACGTTGCAGCTAAGTGTTGCAATTAGGCCGGCTTTTTCATGCAAATCAATTTGACAGCACAACAATCAGTTAGTTATGCTAGCTCCTGCTTTCATTCTCCCCTCTCTACTGCTTTGCTCTCTTGCCCTCTCCCTCCCTTCAACCTCATTTTCTGTGGCATTTGCAGAGGTTGCTACATTTGCATTATTTATCATATAAGGTTAAAATATGCACCACTCAAGGCAAGAGTCTGTAGATATTAACGTAGTATTACAAATGCTAAATACAAAATGCAGTCATTTGCCTCACTCAGCTTTCACTTCATCCCAAAAATTTAACAGGATCATACTGCACTTAAGCTATTCAAATCAAACACTAAATGATTGTGAGGGACCTGTCCTTGGCTCTTATTAAGAGATAAATAAATAGACCTAAGTAACAGAGTTGTCATTGTTTACATGTTGCATTCCTTTTTTCTCAGTGTGCAGAGTGCTGATATCAGGCATCCAGCTATCACTTTACTAAAAAATGACATCCAAGCTGCAGCCACACTGCACTTGACTCACTTGACATACTTGGCTTTACAGAATTGAGCCTTCACAGGAATGCAGCGCAACAACATGCAAAAACATCTCCATGATTATCACAGCTATCATAAATGCACAAATGGTACTCCTGTGGTATGTCCCTCATATATCATGATGCATTCGCTGTTGGATGGCTGGTCATTGAGAATATTAATAGATACCATTTGTTCATATGAGAGCAGTCCCATCAAACATAGACAGCATAGACTTGTGCTAGTATGATGGATAGATGTGGCTTCATTACCATTAAAAAGTCATTTGCAAGACAAATAGGGACAACTTTTTAAATTATTGTTACGTTACAAACTGGATCTGGAGACAAGCTGTTAGTTTGCAGTTGTGACTACTACTGATTACTGCAGGTATTTAACCCTGTATTCACTGCACAGTAAATAGATGAAGCAAATTAGTGCAGTGGACAGTAGGTTATTGGCAAAAACAATATGGCCATAGCTCCATTTCATATTCTCACCATAAAAAGTGCACACAGTATATGGTGTGTGTGTGTGTGTGTGTGTGTGTGTGTGTGTGTGTGTGTGTGTGTGTGTGCATGTGTGTGTATATATAGCATGTGTGTGTGCGTGCATATCACAAATGACCAGAGGGCCTTTTAGTCTTGCAGTGGTGGTGTCTCATTAACGTGCCAGCCTACTGGAAAAACGATCCAAATTCATCTCTTCATCAAAGTCCTTAGCTAAGTACAGAGCCGAGATGGGGAGACAGGCAGGCAAAATCAGAAGGAAATAACTGCATGTGATCTTTTTTCTAAGGGTCAAATAAATTAAATCTGACAGAAAAAATATCGAGGGAAAATTTAAAAGAGAGGCTACGAGGAACGAGTGAGTGAGCCAAAGTGAGAAAGAGAGAGACAGAAACAGAGAGAAGTCATAGAAGTGCTGCAGGATGGTCTGTGTGCCTTTAAACTGAAGTCTCAATCTCACATAGTTTTGTTCCTTAAAAGGAAATCAGAGGGCTTAGCTGAGGCATTGCCTTGAAAGTCATGAATAAACATCAGATTGCCTCTCTGTGCATACATCATACATCACAAGATGACACTACCTAATGGAGGAGGATTCCTCGCCCCCCGACACATGAAAAGGCAGTGAAATTACCCACCAAACCATGGAGCCGCATGGTTCTAAAATGGACCGCTGAGGGAGAGAAAGGGAGGGGCTAAGTGGGAGAAAGGAGGAGTACTGAGAAAACGAATCTCTTACCAAAATGGATCCCTGTGATAACTGCCTTTTCTCAGCACCGGCGCTGAGCCAATGTTCTCTGCAGACAAAACTACAATATATATACTGCAATAATAATTTATAGTTTCAAAGAATTTTGTTCTATTTGCATGACACCAGGGGCTATTTCTCAGTTTCTATACTCTCTTTTGCCATAAATCAGACCAAGATTTCGGCAGGTGTTGATTCTAATTGCACATTAAGTATTGGGTGCCATTTTAAATCAGACATTTAACAAGTAAAAGTGTTATTATTCCAGGCTCTATAGGAAATTAAATTGCATGCATCAGTGTGCTCCAGCACAGAGAGTGAATTTGTTCTGAAGGCTGACTACAGAAAAATGTCATCTGCTAGCCAGCACAGAGGGCCCTCTGATAACAACCGCATGGCTCACACAGTGTGACCTCCCAGAACGGACATGCAGCCATAGCATTGAACCAAGCGACAAGAGACAAGAGACAGACAGATGTACAATCAGGTGAAAGAACACACACAAACAATGAAAAGGGGAGCAAGTAAACAATGACAAGCAGAGGAAGAAGGGGTGGAAGACTCACAGACAGCAGTGTAGTCAGATGCAGTGTTGCACTGTATTAATGTGTTGAACATCAGAAACTTACTAAACCATGACTCTACTGCAGTTTATAGGGCAGGTCTTATGTACTGTTTAGGGATAGGTCACGATTTTTTTCAAATAGTAAATTATAAATGAAAATGCATCCAATAGGGGATGCATTGCCTACACACAGATAAAATAACTATATGTTCTGTTACAGTCACAAAGCCACCATGAACACAAACGCAGACCTTCAAGTTCTCAGTTATTTATCAGACTTCTCAGATGAACACAAACTTAAAATGTTAGGCTGACCTGTATGAGGAGAGAGTAGAGACTCCCAATGCAATGGAGCAATGCATGTTCAGTGATTTGTTCAGTGAAGTACACAGCGAAGCTGAGCCCTGAGTGATACTCAGCAGCTCAAACTGCCGGAAATTCAGGCCCAGAGAGTTCACGAGTAATGCTGAACTGAAGATGAGTTAAAAAAACATTAAAATCAGCATTTAATTTAGATGTTCAGTGAGGAAACTTTTAAAATATCAACAATTATAAAAATCCTGGTATTATGTGCAATAAAAGCCTTGTTAAAAATGTAGGAGTTCTGTCCACTGAAACGCTAGAGGGCTTTTAAGTTGACACAGTTACAGGAAATGATAGCTTTATAGGGAACACAGTGGATTTTCGAACACCATTTCATTTCTTCTTAAGCTAGACGCAGGAAAAATGAATGGGTTCCAACTATTCAATAACAAGGGTAGAAATCGAATAGTTTATGCAACTACCACCTTGTCTTCGAAAATATTTCCTCTTCCCTTTTTACTGACGCCTAGTAAATCAAATAATGAATATCAAATAGTATTTTTTGTTTCAACTGGCCATCCCTCGTATTGTTTGGTAGACATTGAGATAAAAACTATCAATGACTGCATTCCTAAAGAGCCAACTTCTTTTTACATAATGAGACAAACAAGTAAAATGAAATGCAACAGATAATCTTTAAAGCAATTTCTTAATATAAAAAAGACCCTGAAGGAAAGGTCTGATAAAGTATAGTTAGAAAACACTTGTGATAATATGTCCATGAATAATTTGTGGTAGGGGTACGGAGAACAGGCATCATTTTGAGCACACGCATGTCCTCCATTTCCTATCTGCAAGCGTGGGTGCATCAGTATCAGCAGAAAGCCTAAGGCAACTATGCACAGGGCATTTCCACAGAGGATCACTTGGAAAATATCCATCAGAGGGAGATACTAATTAGTGCAAGTCCATGTATGCACGTGTGCATGTGTGTGTGTGTGTGCATGGCCTATGCAAGTGCGTGTTGGGGCAGAGGGATCTACACCTAGCCAGGCGTGAGAGCAGTGTTGTGCAGCCGAGTGCAGTAATTTCTTTGATCATTTTTAATGGCCATTCTTTCATGTGAGGCTGCAGCTCACACACAGCTCCCTGCAGGTGTCATCTCATTGCTTCAGTTCTGGGATTAGTATGCGGCAGGCAATAAAAAGCCAGGCCATTACACTGTGCAGCACACATACATAATCTCAACACACTCGGATCATTACCTTTTCAAAGGATGATATCAGCTCACAGCCTACAGAGAGACACAAAGAAGGCAATAGAAGCTGAGCAAAAGACGAAAAGGAACCAAAAAGGAGACAAGGAAAAAAGAGGCAGCAAACCACAGTTGCAGCGTGGGATGGGGGGGTTAGAGAAAGAGCCATCAATCAGCATTGCAAATCAAGGCAGACAGGCAGGCAGCAGGTGTTGATGCAGTTGCCTCCAAAGGTTGGCATGATATAAACATAGTGGTACCTGTTGTATTTAGATACAGTATATAGTAAACCATTGTCATCTCTACCATGCTACAGTCTTCAGAAAAATCACGAGCCTTCTCAACCTTTCGTTCTCTACTACGTTGCAAATGGGTTGAGAAAATGGCATACATTCTGGCCCTGTGACATTAAAAGGCCTAACATTAAATTTTGTGCGATTAAAACAGGGTCAGCAGCGGTTTTGTCTCAGTCTCAGTTTTAGGGATCCTAAAACATTGCAGCAGTCATGTGGATTGCTAGGTGTAAACATAGCAAAAGTTAGGCTCCATGCTGTCCTCAACAAGCACCAGTTTTCACTAGTTGCTCTCCAAGAGGCCAAGTGTGATCCCACTGTGCCTTTCACAAACTCCTACACCGAGCAGACAGGTAAAAGTCTATAACAGCAACTAAAAAGTAATTTTCATGATATGTGAATCTGTACAAACCAGCATGTTGTTTCATTATTAATATTTCTCAGGAGGCTCTGCTAGTTGAGAAAGACGGCTGACTTATCTTATCCACCCTCATACTGCATCTCCCACGGTGGTCTGCTGTACCCGGTGCAATTTACACACAGTTTTTATCTATTCCTTCCATTCCTATAACCTATTCTGCCTTCAGCCAGAAGTCTGTCATCCAGAGAAAGTGTGTTCATGTACTGTATGTAATGTATAATGTATATATACAGTATGTGTAGTCTAGTCTAAAGGGTCAGCTTTATTAAGGCTTTGTTGATTGCTGTTTCTATTTCACTATCAACACAGACAATAAGGAACTGCAGACATTAAAGTGACAATCCTCAACATTTTCCCATCTTCCTCTAGTCTTTACTCCACAGCGAGCCTTCCTCAACACCAAGTAATTAGTTGACTCGAGGGAGATGCCTAATATGATTCTTGGGTTTTGCTTTCAGGGAAAGCCGCTGAGCCCTAGTGTTCTTTAGTAAGCTCATTAATCACCAAGAATCTGATAATATCAATTATTTCGGTAAACAAGGAAGTCAAGATCAAGCCTTTGCCCCTCATTCAATCCCAGCATTATATCAGCACACAGATAGACTTGCAGCTAATTGAAGTAAAATGGAGCTTTGTGAGGGATAAATGAGGATTTCTATACAGTGTGTAGATCTCTCTAATGAATAGCACATAGTGTATTCACAAGGGGAGTGAGTTGTATTATTATTATTAAGGAATAACTGCTGTTAAAGTTACATAGAAACACATACTATTTAATAAACAAATTATTGCTGTTTAAGTCTTCTTTCAGCCATAACACTGTAAGGGATGAAACATTATTTCTACATTTTTATTAGGCTTTGGTCAGCCTAAGTTATCCTGCTCTCTTTCACCATTGGCCTTTTTCTGTGTGAAAGTGAATTATTTGAAGTAAAAACATCTCCAAGACATATCTGACAGGCGTTCTGATTCCCTGGGTGCATAACGGAGGGCTCCCACTGGTCCGATAAAAGGCCTGGGTTCCTGTAGCAAACGATGCCTTTCTCCAGACGTATGCCTACGCTCTGCTTTTAATTGGCCTGTTCTGTAGCTGTGAACCTTAATGACTTTGTTCCGGGATTAAAAGCCTCAGAGTATTCAAGCAAGGCAAGGGTCCTAACCTTACCTTGGCTGCTTGTTCTCTCTGCTTTTCATCCCTTTCCCTGGATTTTGCTTTCTTTTCTACGTAGCACACATGTGTCTCATTGTGTTTTTCCACCATTCTATCGTGAAGTTAAATATGTTACATGTATGCGTTGCTGTGTGCTTGCAGGTCTGATCGTCTACCACAGAAAAAAGGCAGAAGTTGTGATAAATGCACGAGACCTCTCTGGCTTTTGAAGGTGTGTTCTATACATGTGGGAATACAGACGAACTCAAAGTGACAAATGATTATCTGTGCATCAAGATATCAGTGACTGTACATCAAGCAGACCATTGCAAACGTTTATAAGTGGAAAGAATAAACTAAGAGAGTATGTTTCTTAACATTAAAATGCATTAAGGAAACAGATCATACATACAACATTAAAATTTGCCTAGTAATAGGCTCAGTATCTGACAAGGAAAGACCGAAGACTTTATATACCTCCTGTGCTGTTTAAATGCCTTTCTTATATTTGTGATTCACATTGAGTGAGGTCATTCCTCCACAATGGTTGTCAATCCCACCTGCCCCCCAACCTCACAGATGCTCAAGCCAGGCCAGTGCTGAGTGATAGACTAATCGATGTGCAGCCTAATCAGCCAGCTTAACTCTAATACCCTGGACAGGTCCACATCATTATCATATCAGCCTCCACACGTTTCGAGGTGACATGGAAGAGGCAAAAGATTAAAGGCAATCTTGTAAAGAGGCAGCACAATTTCTCATGTGTTGACCAACCAAAAGCAGCCATATAGAAGCTGACAGCAGAGAGAGGAAGCTTAAGGCGGAAACAGTGTAGACTAAAAGAAAGATCAACCCAGACAAAGGCTTCTTCCACTTTTTCTGCTTAGGTACCATGATCAAAAAAGTGGAGCGTTGGATTTACAAGAGAGCAACCACTTCAAGAGACACTGGTCCCTGCAGACAGTCAGCCAATGTCAGCCCATTACCGGGTGTCTATTAAAGTGAAGAGTTTGTTTAACTTAGGCACATATTTAGGGGAGCTCAAGGAACCCGTAGAAATTATCTATAAACTTCTTTACACAAATTGTTTACAGGCAGTAAATGACGCATAAAAAAGAGGTTTGAGGTTGATGCTCAGAGCACAAGGCACCAGGCATGTGGTGCAGACTGCGCACTTAACACAATTAAGTTTACACAGACACACAACTGATCTGGTGTTGATTACACTTGAAGCAAATGACTAGACACCCAGACTTTACAGTTCCTCCTGGTAATATCAACATGACACAATGTCCTGTGTGTGTTTTGGGTTTCAATATGTCCCTTGTTAAAGCAATGGTAAAATTCAGTAAAAACTAATGCATGTGCGATCCATTTAGTATTGTCTTCTTTGCCTCCTTATAATATATTACTCTGTGTGTGTGTGTGTGTTTTTTTTGTCTTTAAAGCAAGACTGATGAATGTGCAAACTGATGAGGTGTGGATTTCATAATAAATACTGTCTGTTAAAAAGGTCAACCTTATTAAATTTGAAGGAAGATTAAATCCCTCTGAGTCCTTAGATTTCAATATCATGGGCAGAAAGAACAGAGAATTTTAGCATTGCAACTCCAAACCTTAATAAACTTTACTATTTTTTTTAATCTTAATGAACTTTGATCAAGTTAGAGTTTGTCATACTGTATACATATTTTAGTCACTACATTCGTCAAACAAAGCATACTTAAGAAGAGTTGGTGCATAATGGAACTATTTTCATCTATCATTAAACAATACTATGGGTGCTTTAGGGTGCCTGATGTAGCTGTTTTTATTCAATGTCCTCTTTATGTGTTTCACTTAATTTAAAGTGATATTCTACTTGTGAAAATGAATGTCTATTCGTCCAGAGTGTAACTCAAATTAACAACTCGCAGTCGTCATTAATGTTTAAGATGGTTCACAACTGTGGTGTCAACGGCTTCCAAGATAATCGACATGTCAATCAATGGCGAGAGTGAAGCCAGCTTTTAGAGGGTCCCCGAGGTGGCTGCTTAGAGCATGGTCAGTTTAACATAGTTGCAATGGGAGAGTGTAAACAGTGAAGAATATAGACTCCAGGATTGACTGGCTGATCAATGCCATTGATCATTTAGCCTGCAGTACCTCCAGTTCTTTGAAAGGGATGCTCATTTTCCCCGCAGCCATTCAGCTCACAGGATTCAAGCTTTGGATCACAACAACCCTCAGTCACCAACAAATGCAGCATGTGCACTTGGCTCTAGAGGGAGACAGAGAGGAGGGCTACAACAAACATTGCACCAAGCTAACAGATCCTGATTAAGATATGTTAAAATATATCATTAATTTAAGTAAATGCACACATTACAATCCTCTTCTTGACTAATAGATAAGTACTCATAATTTGATTACGAATTTTAGAGTCATATTACTACTTTTAAATACCATTTGCACTAGATTAATTCATAATTAAATATTAATTATTACCCATTTCCTACAATGTGAAAGAGATAACATAAAAAACTCCAAAAAGCTGTACAGCGCGTTTTGGTATTAACGTGTTTTGGTTTTCCGCTTCACAAACAGTTTTAAATAAACTGATTTGCGGAGGTAACAGCAAGCAGCTCTTTTGAGAGACAGGCGCTATAAATCTCCTGTATGCTACCAGTTAAAAACAACCAGAGTTTTTAACTATTGCTGCTCAGTGTTGGTGAACAATTAGGAGCTAAAGAGCAACATATTTTTCCTGGAGGTTGGTGGAGACCAAAACAGAGCCACAAGGACTTAATTGAATTGTCTTTCAAAGGTCTGCAAGGCCTACAGATTTTCACATAAATATTAATGTCACAGGAAAAAGCTGCATTCATATTTAGCTACTAAGTCATTTTAATCTGCAACTGCTTATGCTGCTGATTTTCAGCTACTGTGTGAAACACTTGTCATTTCTTTTATTTCTTTTATAGCTATCATTGCTGAGTCTTCGGTTTCAGTCTATTTAAAACAGGCCACTGTTTTGACCTTAAATGTTTACATTTAACACCAATTGTAACTAGAAATTATTACTGCCATCGAAACAGTGAGATAGATTTTAAAAGCACAATTTATATAGTGTATGTGAAAATACAAACAAACTCCAAACTTCAAGTGACAATTGAGACACCTCACTTTTATAACAAGTCAAATGTATTGGCTTGATTTCTTGCCAAGATGTATGGATGATTCTGCCACTTCAAGCACAGAGTATTGGCACCTTTCAGTCTGTGGTGTGTGGATCCAAGATAAAAAAGATGGACCCTCAAACACACAGCTAATTTCTCCATTGCAATATGTTGGTGAGAGCCCTGTTACTGCCTACAAGATGGAGAAGAGGAGGAGTGATAACATGGCCAATACCTTTTTTAAGTTTCACTGCCACTTCCAGATACTATGAGAGTGGGAGTTGAGGAGTTAGGAAAACGTAGGTGAATAAGATTTGTATACATGTAGAATCATGTTATCAACTGTGAAGAATTTGACATAAACCAAGATTTTTTAAAAACACTGCTAATCAGATGATGATAAAAAATACTACAAATAATCCATCACTTATTATTCACAAACCAACTAGATCCAGGGTAGTGGGTATCTGTATCTACACACAATTCCATCAATTTTAAAATCATGATGAATTTTTATTCTTGCTCTTTTCTCAAAGCATCCATTTCAGATGAGATGAAAAAGTAATATTCCAGCAATAAAGCTTGATTTACATCCCCTTCGCTGTTCCCCCTCTTCCTTTTTTATTTGATCATTTAGCCAGGATCATATAACTGTATATCAGACACAAATGAAATCAGGTCCCATGCACATTAAGGACATGTCTTTCTGCAGCTAACATCCTCTCCAAACCAACCACCCAGCTCCGCAGCAAGCCAAGGGCAGAGTCCCATTCATTTTCAGGCCCATTTCCTCCTATGATTAGGCGATCAATCAATCCCAGCATTCAATCTCATCAGGCAGACGGGATTATCTGCCCATCTTCCCCTCTCTCACTTTCAACTCACTCCCTCCCACACACAGAGCAGCACATTAACATCAGATCAAGTATCACCCAACACAAGCAGTCTACCACATCCTCTGACCACAAACAGACAGCTTCTCATTTTAGCCATCTCTCAGTCATCCACTCCATCTCCTCAAAGTGGCTTTGCTCACCCAAAGCAAAAAAACACAAAAAGATATAGCGCAGGTGCAAACTATTTGTTTGTATAGATTTTTCAGTCTGCAGTGTCGCTTGCGTCTAATGGAAATGATAGAGTCTGGGTATTTTTTAAGGTTTTGGCTTCGTCTATTTTCTTCCTTTTAATGCACAAGTTCTGCTATACTTTCTTTGTAAACACACTGTCACAGTCATTTAAAGAAACTGTTTTACGTTTTGTGTTGGTGCAGCCAAGTATTTTTTAAAAAACTAAGTTAATTAAACATAACCTGTGAGTTATCAAGGATTGAGAACTATTATTAGATTACACGCGCCTGCGTTAACCCCAGACTCCAACTTTTTTTTAAATGTAGGTATTCTCCTTCCAAAACTTCATCATGAAAACAAAGAACAATCCATCTGACAGCTTCACACATTAAAGCATTAATTAAGGTAAGAACATACTAAAATTTCCAAAACTGCTAACTTCATCAGGTCCCTGTGAAAATGTCTAATCCACAAACCAGTGATGTGATACATATGACTGGGAGAGACATGGAATCTGTTCATCCTCATCATCTTTGTTTCTTTCTAGTGGAGATGATTATGATAAAACATCATATTGTGAAATGTGGAAGAGAGAAAATGAATTAGTAATAAACTAAGAGAGACTAAGAGCACACACAGGAAAATTAAATTACTTTTTATGCCATCACTAATATTTAATATTTCTAGTTTTTTCAGATAAGCACTTGGCAAGAAGGACATTTTCCTTACAGCTTAAAATATTTAATGAATTCTAGTTAATGGCAAAAAGCTTTTTGATGTAGAAATGCTAATTCCTGAAACAACACTGATGAAACTGTCAGGCTTTCAAGACACACTACCTTTTAGTAACCCCGTGCAAGGTTAATGAAGTTTCAGGTCTGATAGGCAGCATTTCTTCTTAACACCTCACAGTTAACACACTTCTTTTAAACAAAACTGTAGAAGGACAGTGGCCCAGGCCCATTTTGCAGCCCACATGTGCACAATGGCGGTATGTCTGTATCGGAGTCTTGACAACGCTTTGTCATTACAGCTGTCAATCACCAGTTTTTTATACCATCAAATAATTTAAAAAACACAATCAGAAAGATGACAAGTTGAACACAAATCAGCCTGATTAAATCTACTTCACCTTCGGGAAAAAAAATGATTGGATGACTTTTAGTTCGGCCCATGTCCCATTGACTAACACTGAGAAGGCAGAGCTTGTGACTTATACTGTGTCCAGTCACAAGGGGGAAATTTAAACATTTTGGCTTCACTTTAGATCATTCACCTTTATATACAGTCTATTGTAGCCACAAACATTAAAATGAACATCTTCAAAAGTAAAATAAGAACGAATCTAAAGGACGTCATGTTAATACGACATGATATGATTTATTCTTATTTTACTTTTATTCTACATTTTTACATTTAAATTCTTATTCTGTACTGTTTCCTTTTTGTATATCCTGGTTTATTTTCTGATGTATCTACATATGCAACATATACATACAGTTTTACAAAAAGTTTGACACTTTTGTCCTATCAATACAAACAACAAGAACCACAAGTTCAACCAGATATGTCCACTATCCTTGCATCGTAATCTGAAATCTTGAATATGGACAAAAATGTGTTTTTGCAAGGTCACAGCAACCTTGACCTTTGACCACTGGTCATCAAAATCTTGTAAGTTCATCCTTGAGTCCATCTGAATGTTTGTGCCAAATTTTAAGACATTCTGTCACACCACAACCCTGTATGTATGGTCCCATCTAAAAGATGTTTCCTTTAACATTTCACACACCTACCATCAACATATAAGCAAAGAACATCCAGCAGCAAAATACCAATAAAATATATTCACTTTTTTCTGCCTATTTTCACATGAAAATGCTAATTTATTGTCGAACATCAATGGCCAATGCAAGATCATCCCTGTGGGATCCTCAACTGTTGCTGCAATAAATAAACTTATTGATACAACTGACTGAGGTCTCCTTGCCTTTGCTCTACATGTGTCACAGTTTCTCTAAAGAGACCATAAGCCAAGCCACGTATATATATGTATATATGTATATATATATACATGTCTATATATATAGACATGTATATATATATACATATGGTATATCAATAAAATGGAAACACAAATAAGTGC
>JAPQRN010000018.1:26183181-26225695 GCA_037367275.1 Coranthus polyacanthus
GGAGGGGTCGGGGGGTGGGGGGTGGGGGCGGGGGGGCAACCACACATCAGCAAAACAGCCATCATTTCCTTCTGAGATTAGTAATATGTTGACAAAAATGATACTAAACCTATGAGACGCATCAGTACCAGATGTATTATATACATTTTTGGTAACCACTATTACTTGCTTAACAAGTGAGCAACAACCTTGACTGGATGGAGGGATTTTCAGCAATGTTCCATGCCAGCACAAAATGACATATGGAGGTTACTTTGTTAAGCAACCAATGATGCAAAAAATTTACACAACAGTTTACAGTCACTTTAAAAATGAGAAAAAATAGATTGTGACAATTAAAAGCAATTAAATGAAACAGGATCAGTCCTTGCTTAAGAAAAATCCATTGTGATATTTGGAATGCACTGTTCTTTACAAACGTTATAGATCATTGGCTTTAAACATTGGTCTGTTCAAAAAGAAAATCGGCAAAATGTCCTTTGGAACATATATTCACAGTCTTCAAAGTTCCGTTTTTGCAACAAGAAAAAAAAGGTGTTGCAGAGGCAAGAAATTGGTTTATTGTTTGTTTTAGTTAAAGCTTAGCCAAAAGCAAAATGAGCATGCATCTAGGTACTCTTTTTTTCTTTCAAAATTCTACATTAGCAGCAAAACGTATGTCCTTGAAGACCAGACCTTATACATTTTCTTAAAAAATGGACATTTGAATGTGACAAAAAAGTCAAACAAAGATTAATAACCTCTATCTTACAAACTGCAATGGCTCTGTAACGGTGCTACTCCACAATGCAAGGACATGGGCCCTTTTTGGTTTTTGGTATTTACGTAAAAAAGCCACCTGTTTGCTTGCAAAGCAGCAAAAACGGCAACTCTGATGCGTACTCCTTTATCTTTTAAACTTTGTTTTCTTTCCTCTAAAAACAGCAACAAATTCTCAAGTATAAAGAAGCCTCTTTTCTCATCTTTATGCACCAATGGTGAAAGTGTTTAGTCTTTGGATTTTCTTTTTGTCTTAAAGCGTGAGAATTATTATTAGTATTCTTTTTTCATTTTCATTTCTGACAACAAAAATGTCAAAATGAAAATAAAGACTGTAGCCACACTACATGAAGAACAAAAGACCTGCTTTGTAGTGTACACATCTACAAACACAGGAGAGCAGAGAAAAATAAGTGCGAAGAGAGGAACAAGTAGAGTGAGAAATAGGAGTCAGACAGTGATAAGTGCACAAAGGTAACACAAATATTAAATAAAATATAATATAATATTTCACCCAGGATCTTTTTCATTTTGGTTAGAGCAGTACCAACCAAACCATACAATTTAAATAATTCTAAAAGAGGATCCTGCCTTGTCAGGAGGGGCATTTGGGTGAATGTTTCCCAAGAAGCTGAGAATAAGACAGAAATAAAGTTTAGATAAATTACCTGTCCATAATCTAGTCTATTGGAATGACCAAGACAACATCAAATGAAGCGTCTTAAAGTTGGACAATACAAAAGCTAAATGTACACAAAGTTTTTTTTTCATCCTACCATACTGTTTAAATTCATTTCCAATGCAACACTCTACTTAACACCAAAAATCTATCATAAATACAGAAGGTTGTTTTTTTTATCAAATCTCTTTTTATCGCCTGTTCTCATGTCTGCAATGGTCTCCTTGGGTATAATGGGATTGCAATTTCCCCCTTTTAAAAAAGATTCCTAATGTTGAAATCAGCAAATCATTTACCCTTTTTTGAATGCCCAGAAACAATGCCTTATTATAATTTCATTCAACTTAAAACTCTATTATTAAACCAAGTTCATAAAGAAAAATAATGCTTATCTACTGTTGGAAACAAAAGGTGTAAAACATGAATTTCTGTAACAGAAAAAAAACATCTGTGAGCTGTTGACCTGAGAATAAAATAGACATTACATTATTCTTTACTTTTGCAAGCCATTGGTATCTGAATGCTTAAATAGCAAGAAAACTGATAGACTATTCTCCCATACAGTACATACTGGCTTTTTGTGGCTGTGCTATTAAGTAGAAATTATTACAAAACAAAGGGACAACTTGTTGACTCATATTTCTTCAAAAAGGGTTCTTGGGCCATTTGTCAACTTTGAGGCAGTCCATTGCCATACAGTACAGCATTTCTCTACCATTACCCAAAACATAACTGCAGCAATCTTTTCATATTCTCATATATTAGAATGCATGTATTTCAGTTGATTAAAACAAAACAAAAAACGACAAAACGAAAACGAAAACCAGCATGTTGATATGGGAAAACAATCCACTAACATTTAAATTTTTGGTTACAAGCTTTGGAATTGCAGTTAGTCTTTACACATCTTTTTCTGAAATTGGTTTGTATACTTTTAATGTATTTTTAACATTGCTGCTTTTTATGTTTTTCCCATTTGTGATTTTTTTTTGTCTTTTTGTGTTTTTTAAATATTGTCCATCACTGAAAGCTCTTTTACAATCTGATGGAGTCTGTTCCTACACTAGCAAGATTACTACTACAACTACTACTGTCTTTGACAAAGCCAGGCTGCTGCGGCTCCTCCGCCGTCCTGCCCAGCCTGTCTGCTGACTTCTGACTGCTGTCAGAGTCAGACTCGTCGGTAAAGACGTCTGTTGGTATCGAGGTCTGAACTCCTGAGGTGCTCAATGAACTTGAGGTAACCGTTGAAGGTGAGGACACTGGAGGAAAAGAAGAGGAAGAAGAGGAGGGACTGGCATTGGGCTTCCCAGCTAAAGCTCTGGAGAATGGGGCCTGGGGCCAGGGTTTGCCGGCAGCTGTGGTGTTGATCGGGGTAGTAGAGGAGGAGCACAGGGAAGAGGAGACAGCAGAGGATGACATGGTGGCTGATGTTGTTGGCGGGGGAGGGGGGCTGCTGATGGGATGAGTGGCAGACTGCGAGGTAGATGCGGTGTTAGGACTGGGGAAGCAGGCTGAAGAGTGAGGTAATAAACTAGTAGCGTGCTCTTTGGCATTTCTGGCTGATCGCTTGATTGTTCTGTGTTTGTGCAATGCCGATTCCAGGTGTTGACTGAGTGCTTTCTCCCCATCCAACGTAGTGTCACAAGCCAGGCAGTCGTAGAGACTTCCAGCCCCTGCACCTACGCCACCGGGGACACGCAGCAACATCTCTTGCAGGTTTGCAACAGACTGACCGAAAAAACAGTTAGATTTAAGGTGGGTAATAGCCGCTTCTTCTTTGTTGAAAACTGCTTGACACTTGCGGCATGCCAGTTTATACTGCACCTTGGGGACGATGTATTGGTCTAGATGGGGGTCCACAGCTTTGCCATCCATCTCATTCTGCTCAGAGGGTACTTTATTATGAGAGGAGGAGGAGGAGGAGGAGGAGGAAGAAGAGGAGGAAGTGGGGGGTTCACTGTGGGGGTTGCCCTTTTGCTCCTCTGTTTTGACTGGATCTTTGGCAGATTCTTTGCGATCCCCCAAGGGTTGAGGGGGAACTGGAGTTTGGCTTGCCTTGGGTTGCTGGATCTGCTGAAGCTGCCGCTGCTGCTGCTGTAGTGCCTCCTGCAAGCTCTGCTGATATTGCTGGTAATGCTGCAGCAGGGACCCTGGAGACAGGCCCATCAGTGCTTGTGACAATGCTGGGTTGTAAGGGAATAGACTTTCCATACCATACATTGGTTGCAGATAGCCCCCCTGGAGTGCACCAGGGATCTGTGGGGTGTAATATGGGGAAAAGCCAGGCATGAAGTAGGGTAAGAACTGGTTTGTGAGCAGAGCTGTTGGGTCTGATGCCAAAGCAGCCTGCAGGGCTTGAAGCTGGGCAGGGTCTACCACATACTCCATGCCAGGGGTGGGCATAGAGGTGGCAGGCACAGCTGTGTCAGGTTTCTCCTTCTTGGCGCTGGCAGCAGAAGTTGAGGGGGCAGGGGTGCTTCCAGTTGATGATGGGGTTGGGGGCTTCTCTGCTTTCTCCTTGGGCTTCTCCTTCTCTCTTAACCTCTCAGCATCACGTTCTTTGGGGGGTTCAGGCCGGGAACCAGACTGGGTAGTTGATGAGGTGGAGTTGGATGTAGAGTTGGGGCTTGAGTGGGAAACAGATGTGTTGGTCTGGGCTGGGCTGGATGCGGCCAGGGACGATGAGGAGGGAGGCTTGTTGGGCAGTCCAGATGTGGGGAGACTAGGTGAGGGAACACTGGCACCAGGCATGTTCAGGAGGTTTGAAGGTTTTGGAGGAGTTAAAGCTGAAATGTTTTCAAATACAGACAAAAATGCAAGCATTAATAGGTGTGTTTTCTTTAAAAAAACAGTTTCATAATTGAATAGAACAGAATACAAGCACAGAGGAGAAAAGAGGCACACAACTCAGCACAATGGTACTATGGCAGTATTTACAGCATTAACTGCTAATTCATTACAGTAAACCAATCTGAAACTCTGCAGTCTACTATATAGTTGTATATCACTGAATGAATGCTAAATCATGACGTACCTGAATTAGATGAATTAAAGCTGGAAAGAGAGGGGCTGCCAACCCCAGGCAAAAGGACAGGTGGAATGCCTTGCAGGTTTGGATAGGCTGACTGGAGATTCAGAGCTTGCATTGCAGGGTTATCAAACATCCCCTGCTGTTGCATGGCCTGCTGCTGTGCCAGTCCTAAAACTTCATTGGCCTTTTTAATGCGGTCCATCTCTTGCTGGGCCATAAGTTGGCGGACAGTGGCTGGGTCAAAGTATTCTTTTTCCTTATCAATCTGGCTGCCAATTGTATCCTTCACCTTAGAGATGTGTTGCTGGGAGAAAATGTGATCACGGACAGAGAGGCGTGCACTGTACTTGACACCACACAAAGTGCATTCAGTCTTGGGCCCCTCATAGGATGTCTGATTTATCCCGAAATGCTTAGCCATGTTGAGCTTTGCCTTCTTCTCCTTGGCACGGGCATTTTGAAACCACACCTGAACCACTCTCTTTGGAAGTCCAATGTCATTGCCTAGTACTTCACATTCCAGCATAGTGGGTGTCCTGTAGTCGTTAAAACAGGATTTCAACACTTTGAGCTGGAGGTTAGTCATCTGGGTTCGGAAGCGCTTTTGGCCAGGACGGTCCCCACTGTCAATACTCCTGCTCCCTGAAGCTCCAGGACTTGGTGAGCAGGGGTCGGCCAGGCTGGACGTCTCACTGTGGTCAATCATATTTTCATTTTCATAGTCCTTAGCATAATAGCTTGTTGCAGGGCTAACCAGCCCTGAGGACATCTGATCATCATTTTCAAGGATGGGAGCTGTGCCCCCAGACTTAGACAAGTAATCACTACTGTTTAGGCTGTGCTTTGCATCAGCACTGTCATTATCAGCGTTGGCTTCATCACCAGTAGTTGTGTCTGTGATGGCTGTATTCACAGAAGAGCAGTCATCATTATCAAGTTTGCTCTGATCAAAGCTTAGGTTTACAGAGGACATTGTTGCACTCTCAAAATCTTCCATTCCCTCAACTTTGATGGATGAAGGGCTGAGAAGGGCCCTTGGTGACAAATCCAAGCCTTTGTTCACTGGTGACATGGAGGAACTTTGTCCATCGCTGTTAGTAGGAACCATGTGTGAGTAGCTTGATGTCTCTAGAGCATCCATTTTTTGCATTGCCTCCTGGTCAGCTAACATGCCAGTGAGAGTTAAATTATATCCAGCACGTTTTGCCTCATGCCAGTGACGAGAGCGAATATGTGCCTCAAGGGCAGTTTTTGCTTTGAAAAGAGCTCGACAAAAAGGGCACCTACGATGAGCTTGAGCTGGCCCAACAGCTCTAAACTGACCTTTTCTTTCCCTGGCTCTGGTATTTTGGAACCACACTTGCACTACTCTCTTTTTTAATCCCACTTCATGAGCAATGTGGTCAAGCATTTTACGAGTAGGATTTGAATCTAATAAATACTTCTGATAAAGGATCTCTAGCTGCTCAGGTGTGATGGTGGTTCTGAGCCGCTTGTCTCTCTGTGGCTCCTCTCCACTGTTTGTGCTATCGTTTTCCCCTGGGCTAGTACCAGCTTTCTCCTCTAACTTCCTTTTTAGAGAGTTCATGGTGGAAGTGGGAGTGGACGGAGAGGTGGCAGAGCTGCTGGGAATCTGTGGCATTGCTCCAGAGAGGAGTTGACTTGCCAAGAGAGGATTGCTGGGATCAAAGAGCATGAAAGGCATGTCAAGTGGACGATCAAGAAATTGAGGGTGGATGAACTGATTTTGCACAGAAAGGAAATGTAATTGCTGGTGTTCCTGCCAGTGCTCAAAAGAGGGAAAGCCAATCTTGCACTGCTCACACTGGTATGGGATCATCTGCTGTGCCAGTTGTTGTGTGGCAGAGGTCAGGTGTGGGTTTAGGCTCATATGGGAGCTTTGAGATGGGGCCTGGCTTGCCTGAGAGGCTGAGGGGCCACACTGTGCTTGTTGCTGAGAGAAAGAAGGAGATGAATGTTTGATGGGCTTGGAAATAGATTGAACCTTCTCTTCTCTCTGAGGTCTATGGTGTACCTCAGATTGGGGTTGATGGACAATTTCCTGCTTAATAGAGGTCTGGTTTTCCCTTGGATCAGCAGACATTTCTGGTAGCTGCTTGGGCTTCTCATCATAGAGGTTCGAGGTGCTTGCTGGTGATGCCGCTTCTTTCTCAGTCGATGGGAGATGTGAAAATGCTGAAGTGGAGGGTGGGAGCGGACAGAGACTTGAAGAGGAGGGCATTGGGGTGTGGCAGGAAGACCCAGAGGGAGTATAACACTCATGGGAAAGATCCAGGGAATCCTCATTTTGACTGTCATACTGTCCTTCCTCATCTTCATCTTTGTAACACAGCTTCTTTTGGTGTTTTATTAAATCAAATATACGCTGGAAAACCAGACTGCATTTCTTGCATTGGTAGTTCAGATTCGAGGTGCGGATATAGCGGTCATTTGACAATTCTCGTCTTTCACCTTCTTTTCCACCTTCCCCCTGATTTTCATAATTCTTCCTTGCCTTCTGGCGAGCATTTTGGAACCACACAACTATAACACGTGTGGGAAGGCTCAGAAGGTTGGAAAGCTGTTCAAATTCATCATCTTTAGGATAAGCATTGGCATCAAAGAAGTCTTGTAGCACTCTTAGCTGGTAGTCAGTAAACCTAGTTCTGGATGATCTCTTACTCCCATATAATTCTTGTTTCTGAGGCTCAGGTGAAGGAGGTTTAGAGTCAACTTTTGTGTCTTCTAAAGTTGTGGTAGGTGGATTATTGAAATTGTATGGCGAATCCTTGTTACGCTGGCGCTCTTTAAAAAGAGTGTTTCTGAACCAGTGCTTTATGACTTTTTGTGGCAGGCCTGACTTGTCTGCCATTTCTTTAATCTGCTCCTCATTTGGTGAATTATTGATATCAAAATATTGTCGCAGGACCCTAAGCTGGTCATCTGTGATGCGTGTCCTTGGCCTTTTGTTCTGCTGCTGCTGTAGCATGGCTGGTGTCAGCTGTTGTTGATAGAGTTGGGCCAGGTCTGAGGCCAGGCTTGGCTCAACAGAGGGTAACTGTGGAGGCATCTGAGTGGGTAAGGACTGGAGAGACATGGGCTGCATCATGAGTGGTGAAAAGAGAGGCAGATCCATTGGCATCGGGATTTGTGCCATTGGAACTTGCGGCTGTGGGGGAGGTACAGTTGGGGGTGTAAGTGAGGCAGTAGTGACAGGAATATTTGGTGTGGGTGCTCTTTGAGGTGGAGGTGGGGGTGGAGGCGGAGGAGGTGGTGGTGGAGGAGCTGGAGCAGCCTCTGGTGTAGAAGGTCTAAGTGGATAAAGTTTATCATAATGCTCTCTGTATTCCTTGGCAAATCTCTCAAGGGATCGAAATGGAAAGAAGGCCTGGTGGATATGCTCCTGGTGACTCTTTAGAATTAGTATGTTTGAAAACAGCTTCCCACAGGCTTCACATTCCAATTTCTCTAATCCCTCAATGGGGTCAACCACTCTTGTTATCCCACCTGGACCACTTGATCCTGTAGGTCCAGCTGTCTTTTTCTGAGCTTTCTGTTTATTTTCATTGTACTGAATTACTAACTCAAACCCAAAATTTTCCAGCAGGGCTTTAGTTGCATTTCCACGAGCATCTGAAGCAATCCTAGGTGGAGGTAGGCCAGTGTCATGGTTTATGTTTATTGATATATGCTGAATGTCCTTCTTGTCTTTTGCCTTGCTTTCTGCAGAATCTTTGTTAATATTGTCTTCAGTTTTGTCAACTGTGTCCTTTTCTCTTTGTGTTTCTCTGTCTTTCTCATTATGAGAGGCTGCAATTTTCTGTTTTTTTTCAGCCTGTTGGAGGAGAGTTGCACTCTGTTGCAGCAATGCCATCTGCCCCTGTGCCTGTGAGTGAGACTGTTGCTGCTGCTGCTGTTGTTGTGACTGCTGTTGCTGCTGCTGCTGTTGTTGATGTTGCTGCTGAAGGTGATGGTGCATCAGTTGCTGCTGTAGGCAGCTCTGCTGGGCTGAGTTCTTTAGGTCTTCCAGCAAAGAGCTCGTGGATCCTGCTAGGCCAAGTGCTGAGTTGCTAAGGCTGAGCTCTGGGTTCAGCTGAAATTCTGCTCCAGGGATGTAAAAAGGGAATAACAACTGTTGCTGTTGTAGGGGTAGAAGTGCATCAGTTGTCATTGGGAAGTGCTGCAGAAGTGCTGGGTTGAATAGCTGTGACTGTAAAAGGGCAGCCTGCTGCTGGAGCTCTTGTTGAAGTTGGGCTTGAGCTTGGGCTTGAGCCTGAGCCAGCTGCTGCTGTTGCTGAAGCTGCTGTTGTTGTCCTCTCGCAGACATCATGTCTGATAACTTATTCTTTTTTACATCATGGTTCTCAGATGGTGAAGAATGGCAGCTCACAGAAGAATTCCCTAGGCTTTCAATGCTATGAGTCTGGCTAATGTGGTTTCCACCAAGAATACTCTGAGCGGTTTGAGATGCAGAAGAGCTGTGGTTGTTAGAGCTAGATGTTGAGTTGCTGGCTGGGCTTGGACTTGATGTTGAAGTGCTGATGCTAGATGCTCCACTGCTTAAATTAGTAGCTGTTGCAGAGCTAGTGATGCCACCTGCTGCTTCAAGTTTGGCTGCTCTTGCTTTGGTCTGGTGTAGAACAGAGCGCATGTGGATCTCCAGAGTAGAACTTTGGCTATATGCCACATTACAAGTGCTGCACTTGAATGGTTTGTTGTCAGGGCTGCTGGTGGGTTCAGGCTGACCAGTAGTGGACTCCTGGAGCGCCCTCTTAACCTTGTGCAGGTGGGAGACAGAGTTATAGTGAACCAGAAGAATGTTCTTCTGTGTAAAAGACTCTTTGCAAACAGTACACTTGAAAGGTCGAGATGGATCCAAGAACTTCTCCATAGTAAAGTTTGGGCCCTTTCTGAAGGGCAAAGCACGTTTGGGTTCAGATCCAGAATCTTCCTGCAGTGAGCCAGAGTCACTACCTGTTGGGCTTTGTTTCTCCTCTGGGTCACTTTCATCTCCGTCTTTGTCATCTTCTCCCAGACTGCCTTGCTCTTCACCAAGGGACAGGTCACCCATGACCATAATGTCACCATTCATCAATAAGCCCCCATAGAGCTGCTGGATATCAGCTTCACTCAGCTCCAGGTGGTTGGTTTCCAAATGTTTCTTCAAGGCTTGTAGTGTCCTAAAGCTTCGCTGACAGAGACAGCACATGGTGGCTGCCCTAATCACATGGTACTGAGAATGAAGCTGTAGTTTTTCCACAGTCTTGAAGGCCAGGCTGCACTGGTTACAACGATACTTGTAGACATGGCGATCAGAAACTGGCAACTGGGGCCTTTTGTTGTGAACTTCGTTAAAGTGAATTTGGAGGGAGTTGGAGGATTTAAACACTTGGTTACAGCCTTTCTTCCAGCACAGGAATCCTGTGGCGTCATCCCTCTCTGACTGTTGATCTTCCAGAGGTGACTTGCGTGCTTCAGCTATTTCCGTAGGAAGAGACACTCCCTTTTCTGGATCAGTATCTGATGCATCTGTGAATAAATAATCCAAAAAAAGAACAATTCATTACATTTTGCTAACATTTCCAAAGTTTATACAGAGCACTGAACTATTGGTTTCAAGTTCATCTATTATATACTCCACCATTACAAATACAAACATTTAATTTGTATGAAACAAATTCAATAAATCAATTTTGTTTTCAGTTTTTTTTAACACTTTGACCATAGTGGGATACTAACCAGCTTGCTTTTTCGTATCCTCACAGTTTGAGTTGGCTGTTGCATGAGGGGTGCTCTGGGACTCTCTGTCTAGACCAGGTACAGGTATAAACATGCTTGCTGGCAGTACTTCAGTTGCTGTCACCTTGAAAAACAAAGCACAAAGGAATTCTAGTGTTAATGATCTTGCCTAGTGGCAACAAAATATTGTGTTTTAGTTCAAATGATCAAAGGAAAACTAAAGACACAAACAAGAGGACAGAGAACACCAGAGAACACCATTTGAGGACATACAGTTCAATATTGCACTGACAATGACTTCTGGCTAAATGTTATCAGACTAATGAAACAGGATTTTAAAAACGACCAATGTAGAATCATTGCTGAAAAAAATGTGTTTTAGATTTTCATAAAAAAAGCTACTTTTTTGATTGGAACATGAAGTATTGTTTGAAAAGGGACAGAGAAGCACTAAGAATAACAGAAACCCTGTTTTATCCTACTGTGCTGTCTCAACTATCTTACCACTTGTTTTTCTGATGCTCTTTTTTTCATTCCCTGTGCCTGATAAATTAACAAAATTACTTATTAATAGACCTTTTAAAATAATCATGAGATAACAGTGCAGAAGGTGGAAGAACGAGGACCTGTCTGCTTCACCTTCCCTCAGTGAACTTCACAAACAGTAATCCACTTCATTCCACATTCTACACTTTGATTCACACCACCTCACCCTGTTCGTTGTTTTTTAGTTCACTCTTAACCTAACCACACAGCTTTATTATGCTGGTAGGACTTTCAGTTTATATGAAATAATATGAATAACGTCAATAACAATAAAACGAAGGGAATACCCTTTTAAGAAAGCATACTGGTGGCTCCACAGTCTAAGATTTCAATCAAATGAGGAGGTCCTTTATGACATGTCATTACTATGCTTCTCCACCAGCTTTTTCCATGCTTCATGTCACAATCTAATATAGTAAAATAATCCAAAAAATCTCAAACAGAATGCTTCTGAGAGGAGGAAATTCAAATAAAGGATAAAAAGTACATTATTATTAAATATGCGCAACATAATCAAATCAAATCAATTCATAATAAAAATGTGTTCCCTGATGGAACCTGTTTTTCTTTTATTAAAAAGTGTGCACTGAATGCTTTGGTTAATCTAACATATGTGCCCTTTGCATTATGCCCATCTCACAGGCATAGTGAAAACGTAGCTGACCTGCAGTCATACAAAATCTATACGTCAGACCCAAAAGGAGCCGAGTCATTCAAGCAAAAGGGAGTTTAGGTTTAAGTAGATTAGTTAACACATTCAATCACAAGTTGAACACTATATGATTAGTGTGGTCACAAATTCACCAGAAAACATTCAGCCTTTCCTCCATTGTTTGTGCTACCTCTCTGCCTTTTATCTATTGAAAATGAAAAATGAAAAGTGGAAAATTAATGCAACCAACATGGAAAGTCACAAAACAAAAAAACGATTTACATTACAAAGTGGACTGTTTCTAGACAACTGCTTCATTAGGCGATTAGAGGAAAGAGCAGAGTATCCCAAGGTCACTTTTAATTTGGACCGCCTAATTGGCAAACATAGTTCAAAATGGCTATCATCCAGCCAGACTCAGAATTAATGAAGCACAAATATTTTCATTACCCCTATCTCACGCAGAAAGAAAAGGACACATAGAGTGAGGGAGAATGGAGAGGTGTATGTGTACATATGTATATGTATATGTGTAGACAGACATGGGTACGCAGGAAGGCAAGGGAGGAGGGGGTGCAAAGCTGGTGTAGGGTTGATGAAGGGTGGGAGAGTGAATGTATCATTATACATGCTTGGCAAGAAATAAAAGTCCCGTATTTCAGAATTAATTTGACTCCTCTCCTTAGACATGTGAAAAGAATAAAGTGCCTTTCTATCTGCATAAAAGGTGCTGGCTTAATACGTGTTATATTACCTCTGTTCTATGATGGTCCTCTTGTAGTAGTTCAGTATATTACTACCTCTATAAAAGAAATAAATATTGCCATGTACCATACTAATGTGCTTGCCATTTACTCTCTAGATGGAGCTTGAATATGGCTGGGCAGCAGACAGAGCAATGTTTTACTCTGTGATTGTCCAGCAAGCCATTTAGCTTCACAGGATAGAACAGAGCAAAGATTTGCTGTGTGATTTACAAGAAAACAGGGCAAATAAAATTTTATCTCCCCTTGATGAGCATTAAAGGAAGCAAGGAGAGTAGTCTCCCTAGCTGGGTGCACCAGGGCACTGCAGCTGATATAAATCTAACTTCAGGACTAGAGAGACAAAGATCACGTGACTTAAGCTACAAACACTACAAACTGCATGACTTTCTGTAGCTGAGTGCTGAGATTTTAAAATGTTTTGTTTTTATACAGTCTAAAAAAAAAAAAAACTCTTACGTGACAGGATTTCGGCTTGATGAATAGAGCATTTGCATCTGCTGCACTTGAATTTCATCAAGAGGTAAACCAGTTCATTAAATTTTGATTAAACTCTGTCACAATTATAGTTAGACATTCATAATAAAATGCTTTGTTTTGACTAGAATACAGGTGATCATAGACAGGGAAAGAATGCCAGTGCAGTAATAAATGAACTGGAAGCTAAGAGAAAGGCTCATCTTAAAATCATTAAAAAATACAAAAACAGATTATGAGTTCCCCTCCCCAAATGACTGTGATTATAAGAGGGCTGGAAAAAGCTCTCTGATGATGGGTGCATTAAGACAATGAAAAGGAAAAGAAAAATATGCATCTTAAAAAGGCCCAATCATCTCCAGTGAGCCAATGGGATTGCCTGCAGCAATTTCACAATTAACAGCATTCTTTGTGTTTCATAAAGGATTGAATGTTGGCAATTTATAAGACAGAAGACAGGAATGACAACCGTGTTCACAGCTAGGCAGATTTTCTATTGGGGGGGGGGGGTGACTACTCATTAAAAGTGAGTGACTCATCATCTTGCCGGGTTTGAATCCTTATAGTGCTCCCTGACCTGACCTACTTCCTGTCATCTGACCACCCAGAAAGTGTGTAAGACTCGATATGCAGAGTCTTTACAGCACTGTACTGCAGTGGACTGGCCCCACCACAAAATATGAATAACTGTGAAGTTATGACAGACACGGTACAGGACAGAATGGATAAAGAAATTAAAACTTAGAGTGGTACTGTATAAGATACCTCTCGTCTAGGCTGTGAAGCCAGTGGAAAACGCATTTTTCATCTATTTAGCTTTTCTACATTTCTTGACCTATCTAAACTTTGGATGAAGCATTACTTAGAGTATTTATGCATCCTATTTGTGTGGCATTGGATGCCCCAGATAAATACTATGTAGTTGCTATACCAGGTTAATAAATACCGATCAACAAAACAAAGGCTCACGCAGGTTTAAATAAACACAACATGGCGACCTTCCCTACTACCTTTTCAACTATGCTCTCTCCAATCACATGTTAAAAAAACACACACAGCATAGGACTTACTGTGGCGATAAGCTTGTCAACACAGTCAGGCGCCACACTGTGGAGGTGTGTGAGGTGGAACTGCAGGTGAATTTTGTTGTTGAGCATGTCCTGGCATAATGGGCAACGTAACATGGGCTGAACAGAGTGCTGTGTCATCACGTGCATTCTGAGACGATTCAGGTCCGTGTTGGTGAATTTGCAGTAGGGGCACTGGTACATCTGGGTGAGAAGAAAGTGGGAGAGGGCAAAAAAAGAGAAATCCACAGAAGGTTAATGGGATGAAATGGGCATAGTACGCACAGTGGGTTAGCTTGTTGAGAAAAGAGAAGCTGCAGATCAGGAGGAAGAGTGGGGCACCCTTCCCTCAAGCAGGCAGATCCCTCTGATCACAGACAAGTGTGTAATACTGAGCACCGCTAAGTCTTGGCACCCACTTTAAAGTGCTCTCATCTGTCAAATACTATATTGATTTTCCACCTTATACACAATTAGCAGTGCAAAAGCAGCAGAAAAGGCAAAATAATTTTGAGAAGATTTGAAAAAAATCCTTTTTAATATAAAAAATATTGATGAAACGACTTACTGAATAACTAAAAATTATTAGAAGTATTTTTTTCACCTTATTTTCTTTTAATTGATGTGAAAGTTTTTAAGCCTATAATGAGGGCTTGATAATTTAGGATGAGATAACCTTTAGCAAGAATCTCCTAATTAAAAGAGATTCAAACACACAGTATTTTATGTGCATCTGAAGGCATTAATGTTAGCAAAAATCTGTCGACTGTAACTCTCACCTGCTCCGAAGCACTCTTTTCAGCTGTCCTGGGACGCTTTGAGGAGAGAGGGCTCTCGGAGGATTCTGACCGAGAAGAGGGCCTTTTGGAGGGGACTGGGGAATCAGACTGCTGCCGTTCCAAGTGGCCGGACACCGCTGAATATGCGCACATTCACACAAACACAGAGGGATAAAGAGAGGAAAGTAGACATGTCAAGACAAGGTGAGGACTTGGCAGCCTGAGAACAGGTCAATCAATAACACTGTGGATAAAGGGCTTGGGAATGTCTTTCTTAAATGTGATATAACTGCATTTAATGGGAAATGGGCAGATAAAGTGTTGTTAGCCAACTCATGTCACCCCATAAAAAAATACCATACACTTTCCACTTCTCTTCCCATGCTGCTGCTGAGGATCACACGGTCAACATGCTCTAAAGGGCTGTCTCTTTCATACAACACCATAAACAGCTAATGAAAATATTAGTTTGCCTCAGGGTGCAGCTTTAGGTTTCACACCACCACATATTTTCAGTCTACATGAGTTTCTAAACTTGAGACAAGGTACACAAACATCTTGTGACTTCATCGTCCAGCTCGAAGGATAAAGAGATCCAGTCTCCTCCTCCGCCTCAACTTTAAACACGTTAACTTGTTTCTGTGATAGCCTTTATTACCTGTATAGCAGGTCATGGGTAGTGTAATAAATCAAATTGTCTTTGTTGTCACGAAAAAATCTAAAAGGATCCAAGAAGAAAATGGACACCAGCTGTCGTAGACAATAATTCAGGTCTTTTTCCAAGTTCTAAATGACCTGGTCGTGCCAATGCAAAAAAAAAAAAAAAAAACAACAACCAAGAGATAGATTCTGTTTAATAACTGTTTTTATTATGCGCTGACTATAGTTTGACACAGCTTGAAAAATTTCTCTGCTCTTTGTTTCTGCAAGCACATGAAAGTAAAACTGGCAGCTAAGCCTTCTGCAGCGTGGTGTCACTCTGCTCAAGTGGCCTGTGACAAAGAAAAGACATCAAGATTGGAAAACCTCTTTTTTAAATCTTTGAACTGTTCACATAAAAGCAACTTAAGTTATGTTGTGTATGACATGTTTTCATTTAACTTAAATATTTCTCAAGACATAAAGACATGCAACTGAGCTAAGAGATGACATTAGACTGATGCGTTGTCAAACTCAACACTTAAAGCTACAGAAATGCTGAGAAAGGTGATTATCTGTCAACCTATTTTTGAAAAGATTCCATTTCTATTTTGTTACCCTGAGTGTTTCACTACCTCCTATGCTAAATCGCACAGATTTTTAAAGCAAACAACACTAATATTAAAACATACTATGCCTTCACTTTCTGTGTCTGCAGAGCATGGCCTCGCAGAAGAGCCCCTGCAAACCACTTGAAATGTACTTGGCTTTATAAAGAAAGAGAGAGAGAAGCATCACAGTTGAGCTCTCAGTTAAGCTTGGGCTCATACAGGAGCTAAATCCACATGGAGCCAGCATGGGGGAGCTGCAGAAGCACTACGCTTTGTCACCAGCGGAGAGAATCCACTATGAAACTTAAGGAGATGTCTTGCCAAACCCTAACAAGCCCATAAAGAGTTAAATTTGGCCTGATTTGTACAGTCCTAGAAGGGCAAATTGAGAACAGAGGGCATTGGTAGGGGAGGGGGGTGGTATGGCAGGGGGTCAGGTTAAGCGGGGCTGACCACGCTCCTGCTCCAGACATTAAAATGTCACCTCCAATCAGGATGAGGGCAGTTGAGCTGATTACCCAGTGGGGGACCTGGCTTTGGACAGAGCAGCCTGCAAGATCTCCCAGAGACACTAGGATCAGCCAGGGAGGCCCTATTAGGGTCCAGTCACAGTCAATCCTATTAAACACATCCGCCAATAAACAAAGGGAATGTTAAACAAAAGGAACCTCCCATTCCCTGACATTAACCTCTCAGTCATGGCACTGTCCTCACCGATTTCTCCTCCTCTTCAACTCTCCCTCAGTCTACTACTACTTGCCTGAACTTATCTCTCGAAGGAAAACAAGGGCAGTCATCTGTGGCCACTGTTCACATCTGGTCTCTGCATCCTGGCCTTTCCACTTTCCATCAGCATCTTATTAATACTGAATACAGCTATTTGACTTCTCACTGTATGCGTCATTGATACAGGGTAAACATTTGTTCCACAAGTTACAGAATGAGGACTGAGGAGAATAAAGGAGGCAAACTAGCATACATAAAATTCAAAGAACCTGTCCTTTAGTATAAAACAAATATAAACAATGGATAAAATGAAAGAAACAAATATTATAGCTAATACAATTTGTGTAATAGCCAGAAGAGAAGATCAGCAATTACCTAAATGTGGCACTAGTGTAAAAAAAAAATCAAAGACTACATTTTCAATTATTTGTATGAGCAGGGGATACACAGCTGTAAAGTGCATATATATGGTGCAGAAAATAGGCATGGATTAAATAGATACAAGTATCCTCTCAGCTCCATGATTAAGAGGATAAACATAATTGATTGTAAGTATATTCCACTTCCACAATTACTTAATTAGCACCAGAGAGGTGAAACAAGTGGCTGTTTATGCTAAGGGACTAGAGAGCTGTAGAAGGACCCAAAACAGCTGTCTAGCTCTGGATGCATTTCACTTTTTTTAGTGTGTGTGTTTGTGCCTTGTGTGTGTGTAACAGGGGGTGTGTGTGCAGATGGAGGACGGTGGAGGCTTACTCAGACAGAGTCGTTCTCGTCACGGCCAATTAGGACTCCATAAATCTGATCAATCGCTTTCTCCTAAGGATCCTATACCCCAACACTATCACCGGCACCATGACTAACATCCAACTACTGGATTCTGTTTTACCTTGTCAAGGATGATGAAAAAGTGACCGAAAAATTGTAAAGCTGGGAATGAAATAGAGATAAAAACAGTTTATTTTGTTGTTGTGTAATACGGTCCCTAGCATGAGCGCACACACACGAAAGAAAAACAAGAGTCAAGGACGATTACAAGAAAATATTTACCATCAAAAAGAACAGAAAACTCCCTGGTTCAATGTGCTATGGATGTCAACGACAGATGCACACTCCTGTGTGAGGTTTTCAAGACCTACGTTAAATTTCAGTATATAGATCTCAGTGGCTGGTTTGATTAGCAATGTGTCTCATTCACAGTGTCCACCACACAGACCACTGTGGGGTCTCATTAGGTACAAAGCCCCATCCGCACCAAGCCTCTGCTGACAGATATACAGGGTGGGCTTTCGTTTGAAAGCACAAAAGACAGAGCAGTAGTGGAGAAAAAACCCTAAGAGTCAATTAGGTGATTATTAATTCATGCCCCTTTTCTGTAAACCAGAGGCTTTTGTGCTGTTGAGTCCCGTAAGTGAATTGGACTTTGGCACCTTGTCTCACCTCCCATAGCTGGACTGTATTATTCAGGCAGCAAAGGGGCTGTCAGCACACTGCACCGGTCTCTGGAGCAATCACAGCCTTGTTGTGCTTTCAAGGGGAAAAAAGATGGCTGCTGGATAGAGTGACTGACACAGCACAGGCTGAATTAAACAGAACAGGTCAACTGCCATTGAAATCTTCCAGGGGCGCAATCACAGCTGCAATTAATCTGCTTTGTCCTTGATGATATATCCATAACACACAGCTAACAATATGTAAGGAAGTGGAAAAGATTCTTGGGGTTTTGAAGGGGAATTCCCCTCCACTGACTGACATGGGGTCCTCATCATCTCCGGAGCCTCTGCCCCCTCATTACCACAGTTCCTGTCTCGCCGTGGCAGCTTCAGGCCTCCGGTTGTAAAAAAAAAAGAAAAAGAAAAAGAAGGAGCACAACCTATCATTCAGCCCATCTATGCCACTGAGGCTGCATAACTTCACTGTCACTATGCCCAGAACAACCACATTCTGCCAATCATTTTAAACTGGAGCTCACACCCACATTTCCTCTGCATATTCCTAAAGATCTACAAAGGTACACTTTCCTAAACATATGTCCTCTCAGCCAACTCCCTGAAACCTTTCACCTTCACACTGCAGTGGGCTTCTAACACCCCTCTGCTCTTTGCACGGTAGAACATCCTTACCTCTATTCCCTCAGCAAGCTGGCCATTAATATGGAGATGATTCAACTCCCCCAGTGCTACAAGTCATTTTCTTTTAATGCTGTGCTAACAATACATGAATATTGGCTTTTCATTTTCCAATTTCTATCTACATTTGTAATCTATATTCTATATCAGAACCCCAGACAGTAAAAGGAAATGCTCCACTACACCTTAGTGCATACTTTTCATTTATTTATTCTACATACTTTTGGAAAGGAAACTAAAATCTGGCAGTTTAATGTCATGACAACATAATTGTAATTAAGATGAAGCAATTTAAGATATTTAAGACAAAGAGAGTCTATATTAATTAGGAAAAGCATTATTAATATCCAGACACAAAGCAACAGGACGACATGGTGTTCACCTTTACAGGACACTGAGACACAGCATTGGTGCTTAGCCATTAGACACCTCGTGGCAAAACTCATAAACAGTGAGCTTTCAGGGAGTTGGCTCACAAACAAGGACAATTTATGGCCTATTATCTTCAAAGACAAAAGGAATTATAATTTGAGGGATGACAAGCACTAAAAAGGACGTGATATGAAAATATAAACATTTTCACTGCTCTCTCTCCTGATTCTTCATACTAATTTGGACTTAAAAGCAATAACAAATCACCAAAGCACTGAATGTCTCCCAGTTTGGAGTAACAATAACATAAACTTGAATAATTTGATTGTAACTAACCATAAGCAAGCCATTTCAGCTTCATCTATAGCTAATATTAAATCTACACATCAGTACCATTATATGGAGAACAATGCATAACATTTGCTATGTCTGTTCCTGAAAGAAAAACACAAGAAGAATAACAGCACAATAGAAAGCACAATAAAAAATCTGCAGATTGCAATGGCACTCTGCTGCATCTAGGGGATGCTAATGGTCATGTTTATTATCCAGACTAAATGTAACCGCTACAACACATCGTCTGCTTCTCCTTCACACACAGCACATCTGAATGGGCACGTGTGCATCCTGAAAGAACCAGGTGTGTGTGAAGCAAAAAAACCCCCAAAAAAAACAACACAGGCTCACACACAGAATTTCTTCAGTACACCCAGCGGCTCAGTCTGCACCTTTGTATTTTTACAGATATAATGTCAACATTTTAATAGTATGCAGCAATTTCTTGCTGCTCTGCGAGACCTAGGGACCTCAGATGAAACAGTCATATTTAGACAGTAATGTAGAAATATGTACAAACTAATCTGAAATGGTGACACAGCACTTTTTAAGTACAGTCAAGCAGTTCATTATCAAATAATTTGGCATTATGGCCTTTAAAATGATTCCCATCAATCTACAATACATGCTTTAATCATAACCACTGTAATGAAAACAACACTCAGTCTAAATAAATGTACCAGGGTTTAACCGTATATAAATATAGATTTCACCTACTATCATTTTAATTACTCAGGCCAATATGTGAAGGAAAAGTAATGTGAAAAAATACCACAGTGTGCATTATTTGCACACAGGCAGAGCAGATAATCAAATGCTAAATTGGAACCTGCATGTCACCTTTAATTGGTACTCCACAAAACTACAGTATGTCAGAATACTCCTACACACTTGCACCTCAGTAACACTAACATTTAAGCCCATGCCATCACAGAAAAGGTCCAGTGCAGCGTTACTCAAAAAAAAAGAGATTCATGGTCTAAAAAAGACCTATGGTAATTGTACTCATAATTTCCCTTTTGCACAAGTTATTTTACCCTAATAAACCCACCGCGTTTATGAATACTGACAGGTGTTATTGCAATACAAAAAAAGCAAGAGCACTGAACAGAGACTAATGAAGCATCAGCAGATACAAAGACTGAATACTGTATGTAATGCAGAATAATAAGAAAAATGTGCATAAAACAGTGTAAAATTAAAACCGAAGGCATTAAACAGTTATCTGAAGTCTTTTTTGCAGCTAGTTTTCTTTTATTGTGTATGAGCTGAACAAATAAATAAATGGCCAAAAAAAAAAAAGTTCTAATAATTTCTTGGGAATTGGCAGATGACAGACAAAGACAAAGCCTCTGTCAATACACAGAGAGAGAACACTGACATGTAAATGTAAAACTATCGGCAAAAGAACTGAAACAAAGTAGGTACAGTATTATGATTATGAGTCATGTAAATAATCGTGTAAATGTACATGTGAATTAATATTACAAAATTAGATGTTCAAATAATAGACTTCTGAATGAACTGTGATTTTTCAGTATCAATAACACAGTACATATCTCTGTATATACACATCTCTGTATTTTACATATTGGCCTTTACTGTCATTTTTTGTCTTCTTATAGACGCGTCTCGTTGGATTCACTGGCCTTAAACTGAGTTGAAATACATTTTTAATTACACGTAAAGAAAGACGCATAAATCAAGCTCATTTTCAGAGGACTACCTACAAACCAGCAACAGAATGAAGGGACTATTCCTCCCATTTCCCCATCTCTGTACTAGCCCCAAACCTTCGATAAAACATCTTCCATACATTTACCATATGTTAAATATAACAAATCACATTGTGGCCAAGTCTGTGGGCATATTAACAATTCACCCCCTTTCCTCCTCTTCCTGCTCTTCCTGCTTTCTTCACCTTCCTCTCTCCTCTTCTCACGCTTAAAACCCTCCTGCCTTTCACCGTGCTGCATCCCCATATTCTCAGCTGCTGCATAAATACACCACCTGCTTTAATGAAGGTAAGGGGCCCGCTCCTATGCAGCTCTTCTCTTTTGTTAGTGCTGTCTCAGCTAGGTGAGGAAGGTGTGAGGAGAGAGGCTCATGGCTCACCATTTATACATATTTCATACCTTGCATTAAAAATGACCCTTTGAATTACTAATCACGAGAAATGATTCTGGTCCTTTACTGTTAAATTTGTATTTTCTTCTCTCAGGATACGTACTTAACATGCAGCCTTCTTTCTGTCACACGATATAAAATATTCTATAATCACAAAAAGTTACACCGCACGTTGCCTGTGTCTGGAAGCTTGTGACATTTACATATGTCTAAAATCATGGCATGTACATGTGCATATATGTATTATCTTTGAGATAAATAAAAAAAACAACAGAATAATGAAGGCATCTTTCAAGAGATGACACGCCGAATACATATGCATTTTACAAAGACTTCTGATGTACCTCTAAATGATTTTAATGAATACTGAGGAGCTGTGGAACAAGAAAGAGAAAACAAGATTGACAGTGGCTTTAAAAAGGAAGAAGCCTTTTTTCTGTGTTCGCTAATGCTGTCTGTCTGACAGTGACTGTCATTTGTAAAGGAACAATGTTGTGCTCTGTTCCAACAGCAACATGACAACGATGAGAAAAATACTTCAGTAGTTCTAATGATGGACTTTAGAAACAGCTCAGCCTCAGACAGTGGGAGACTGAGCACCTTTCAGATAAATAACAGGTTGATGCTCATACACCACTTACTAACATGCACACCATCTGTGTGCTTACTGTACAAACATCTTCAGACAATCATCAGCCCAAACAAGTGCTCCACTGTTTACCAAATGCACAGCAAAGGTTTTTTTCTCACTTTTTTTTTTTTTGAACAATATATGTTTTCTGCTCTCTCTCTCTCTCTCTCTCTTTGAATGGGCATTGTATTCATCAATCGTAAAAAAAAAAAAAAATAAAAAAAAAAGTTTGTAGTACAAAAAGGGACCTTCCATTAAACTACAGCTGTCTACCTTTCGCTGACAACACAGCCTTGAACCCACCACCCCAACCTACCCACCCACCTTTTCACTGACATCAAACAGAACCTCAGACCTGGTTCCCTAATGCACATGCTATTTTTAACTAAGCGTTTCTAATAAGCTGCTGGGAAGCTGTAAATTTTTCATATGCAAGCACATATTTCCTTTGTGAAAACACAGAAACACACTTATTTGGTGATTAGCGACTGACAGAGGGGAGGAAAGGAACTGAATATGCTTGTATCAAATTGCATGCCTTTCAAAAAGGAGGAATCCTAATGCGAGGAGTCGTCTTCCTGTGCACCACAGGTATGAGTGAATTATTAATCGGCCAGCTCATTTTAATGCTTTTTAAAGTGCTTTATTTTGATGTGCTAAAACATACTTTTAGCCATATTCAGTCAGGCATGCATATCATTATTTCTTCCATCAAAGAAGAGTGTCGCCCTTTCAAAGAGCACAAACAACTCAGCCTCATTTAAAATAGAAGTTCGAATATCAAAGACATTTTACAAAGGCAGGGCTTCAAACACTGTGATGAAGTTTTTTTTTTTTTGCTGCACTTTATAAAAAACTTAGGTATGCAAAAGGTCTGAATTGTTTTCCAGCTTTTAACCTGACTAGTGTAAATCAAAACATCCTGCAGTAACACAAGAAGTTAGACAAGTGAGAAGCATCCATCCAGGCCTGTTACTGTTCAGTGTCATCATTATCAGAAATCTCTTCTATTGAAAAAGAGATGTCTTAACTGCCTGCATTGTTTTTCTAAGAGTAGCATACAAAGTAAATTGTGCATAAAAAAAAAGAAATAGAACCACATTTAATTTACAATGACATTTCTGGACTCTGAGAACATTTTGAAAACAAAATCCTTTTGTAAATGTACTAGATCCTACTGATGGACATACACTGTACTGCACACACAAACACACTGTTAAATAGTCAACATCTCTCATTCCTCTAATGTTCTGGTATGGAGACAATCTTTTTTTTTTTTTTTGTCAAACGCACCATTAGTATAAATGTCACAAAGTAGCACCTTTACTGTTTTTAATGATTGCTGCATCAACTTTTCTTGCCAAGTTACTTCTTTAAGATACAGTCCCACCAACAGTCCTGCAACAAACACAGCTACTACATGCCTGGGTACTTCAACCGCCATCACTGCCAGCATCTTCAACTGAAAACCTCTGTTAAAACAACAAGGCCCGACAGACCGCACAAGTCAAAAATGACTTAAATGTTAGGATTTGATGTTAGAAATTCCACATATATTATTGTTCCTGCTAAGGGTAGAAGGCAATTTCGAGGAGCCAGCCCTTGAGCAGAGGTTGTTCAGGTCTAAGCCCCTCCCCATACCCTAAGCCCAACCCCTTCACTGGAGTCATGACCTTTACCTGGCAGAATAGAGGAGCACATTTAAAACCATCCGAATACACAGGATATCGCCAAGCACAGTTAGGTGTTGTCAGTGTGTGCAGCAAAGTTTAGGAGTGATAGTGTTCACATGTGAGCGCACACATGGCTCAGCTGGAATCAAGCACACAGGCCCCTCTCAGCACATCAGCTTTTGAGTAAAGACAAAACATGGGTCACATGTCACGTGAACATATCTATTCATATCTAAATTAACAGTTTGCCCTAACTGTATCTGTTGGGCTTTAATGTTTGTAAAACAGGCAAGAAAAAACAGTTCAAGTAGACCTGAATTTGGGGAGTTCTGAGAGAGAGACTGCTGCTGCTTAAAAGGGTCTCAATATTTTGATAAAATATGTGTAATTTAGTTTGACAAATGGCCTGTTGTTGAGCACAAGTCAAGTGCAGGACCACATGTTTCCTGTGTACAGTATTCCCTAACTGTGTGTGGTGTAAATATTGGCCTTACCTGTCCCTTTGGTGAGCTCCTTCTCCCCCCCACTTTCTCTGTCTTTGGTTTGGTCCTCCTGGTCTGTGGTGGTCTCACTAGCAGCCTCCACATCCTCGCTCAGCTCTCCTGAAGGGGGAGGGAGGACGGGATATGTAAATCACCACGCCATCAGAATTGGTGGAAGCACTTAAAGGGACGGTAGCGTTTTTTTTCTATAGGAGCTTGCAACAATTACATTTGCTGACACACAGTTGCAAGGCTAGCAGACAAAGAGGTTAGAATCTGCTTTCTGCTTACTGTCCTGTGGTGTCTGATCATCAATACTGAAATGTAATTTGACAAGAACACTAAAGTCACACATTATTATTATTATTATTTTTATTATTATTACTATTAATATTATTGTTATTATGATTATTATCATTATTATCATTATTAGCGCATTATTACATTTATTATTGAGATTTTTATGCGAGACCATATTTTTGCATGTATTGAAGGTGATGATACCGTGTTTTCCTCTACAATAGAAAAAAAAAAAACATCATGTGGTCTGGGATAGGCAGATGGAAAAATAATTGTGTGAGCGGTATCCTTCAAGAGAAAGACCTTTTACTAGACAAGCCCCCACTCTCTTTGTCACACACATGAATACAAACACGCACATACATTACTGCCCCTTGCTGCAATCTGCTAGGTTACTTACCAATACAAGCCTCATTTCACTTCTTCTATCCTACTATAGCAGAAAAACATAAATATTTAAAACTTTCAGAGCCACAATTCATTTTATTTTTATGCCAACTCAAAGGCAGAAATCCCCTGTAACCACCTTAAAAGCCTCAGCTCGATATATCAGGCCATTTAGGAGCATCGAAGTCCAAACAATGGATATTCGATAACGCCATTTGTAAGTAACACACAGAGGAAAAGATAGCAAAAACAGATAATAAAAAGGGCATCAATCTTGTTTATTTCCCTCCAGTGCCCCCTGAACATCCCCTTTGCCTGTTAAGTTTGTTTAAAAGTAGTGGGACTTGCATGCAATAGCATTGATTTGACAACAGTAAACTAGGCCGCAGTCAATAGGCCCTATCAGTTATTACACAAGTCAGCTAATTCTCAGCAAATGTACTTAAATGCTCTTTTGAAAATGCTTTCATGCTCAGGTCTCTACTCTATGAGCTATTGATATATTGACAATGCTACAACAGCTACTGAAATATCCTGTTCAAGTATTCAGCCCTGCAGTCATCACACATCCAATCTTAGCTCACCACATGACTACCCACAGCCAAAACCACTTTTATGATGTTACATTATCCCCAACACTCACTATTTATCCTGTCAGTTATGAAATATTGCATACACTGTATACAGAGTTGAAATCGTGTTCTCAAACTCCGGTATGTGTCATTATCACAGATGCACTTTGAACACTATTTGTGTTGCTTATATTTCTGAACTGCATGACTACTCTCACTATGCCTTTCCCGACGATAATTCTTACTCACAAATAGAATATTCAGAGCATATTGGGTTTTTTTTCTGCTGAAAGGCTAAATAGAGATGATGTATGCAAATAAGCCATGTTTATAAACAAAAAATAAAATAAAATGAGTGTGGTTTGCTTTTATTTTATTTTATTTCAATCTCTGATGTGTATGTGAAAATACATGACAGTGGCTTAAAATAAATAGCTTCAATATTTCTTTTTTATTTAATATTTTAAAATAAAAAAACTCTTTGTTAAAGCTTGATTGAACGCACAATATAGCAATAAAATCATATCAGCATAATAATAATTTTATTATTCTAAAACACACCCACATGTTTATAAGTCTGGGGTTATTAAGCTTAACATTTTCATTTCCAGCAGAAAACACCTTTGTGTTACTGCAAAGACATGAGCAATGCCTTTCATATCCTGCTCTCAGATAGAAACGCTATAGGAAACAGCTGTCTGAGCAGAGTGATTGGTCTGTGAATTCTGTTGTTTCACATTATTGCTAAGAGCCGCTTTTGTGATCCACTGATCCCATGTTTAACTTAAAGTAAAAGGTAAGGGTTCTAGGCTTCTAGGGAAAAATGCAATGTTCCCTGGATCGCACTCACATAAATACATTTTATTCTTTCATTTTTAACAGTATTTCTAGTATGTTTCCAAGGCAACACATGAATTTCATCCAGTGCAACCCATCCGATGCCGGTGAGGCAGATCTTAAACGTTACCAGAAAACCAAAGATCTGTAGCAGAGTCCCAAAATCCCATCTAACTCCTGCTTGCGTAAATCTCCACAACTCTGTGAGAATTAGGATACTGTACAGCTGCATAGGTGCTCAGATTACAAAATAATCCTTAGGTAAATTTTTTCACCTTTAAAAACGGGGCAAGGTGTCATTTCTTAGCTATGTGACACTTGTAGTGAGACTAATTCCCCACCTACACATTAACACACACTTTGTGCTTAGCACACGACACCTTTTGTGCTTAAATATTACTGTGATAGGCAGCTAACATTCGAATGCTATTCAGCTTCCCTGTACCCACCCCCAATTTCCAGCGCACATAATCTACATGCTCATATCTGCATAGACTTCTTCCTCCCTCATGTTTTCAATATTTTTTTTATTTAGACATTAAATCAACATATGACACTTTCGGCACACACATCACAGAACACCATCCATAATTTATGCAGAGATTCAGACATTTAATTCAAGGAGCAGCGTTACATCTTTAAGTGGCAAATAGCTTTTCCTATTCCTCATCTCATCTCCAACGGTATTACAGAATGATTAAAGCCAGGCCGACCATAATTAATGAAAGGTCATGAGTGGCCTAAGAGTAGGATGCAAATGGAAGAGACACTAAAACTGTAGCCATAGATTAACTCTGAAAATAGATGAGGAGAAGCACTCAAAGCTATGGCAGCAGGCCATTTCTAACCCAAATCTCAGAGATGTAAAGGACAATAGCCTGAAGGTTGTCTTCTAATTAATTGTCTTCATTAACCATCCTAATACAATGATATGAAACAGTTCCATTAATCTAATCATGCAAGCTGAATAAGCCCATTGCTGACACAGAGATTACACTCATCTGTTCTGAGCATATAAATATCAGCCTTGGTCTGCCAGTCACTCAGTGGGGACAGTCCATGGGCTCCCTGTTCCAGTATATCACAGACGTACACACAAGTCCACGCACAGACATAGGCGCACACACACTCACACAAGATCTCGCCGCTCAGCAGTCTTCCCCTCTTGTGTTTGCCTGCCAATGAGTGCAGAGGCTTAATCGGGCCCATAGGTGTCACTCTATACAAGCTGGGAGAGAGCAACTTGCTCACACACATTAATGAGGTGCGGGGGGAAGGGGCCGAGCAGCAACAGACAGAAACACGCGGGGAAGGGGAAAGGGAAGAAATATGTGGAGATGACAAAAGCAGATGCTATGCAAGAGGCGTCCGGTGAAGATGAGACACTGAAAACGGCAAGATTACCTTCAGATGAGAGAGACCAGCCTTCCTTTCCCCTGAAGAGCAGTGATTACACTAATGCTAATCAGACTGACAAGCACAAACGGCCTAATAAATAATTGATGGTAACCACTGCACTTTCCAGTATTCCTTCCCAGACTGTAGAGAAGAGCAGCAGCAAGTAATAATAGTCACTCTAGATATCTTTCACTAGGTCAGGCTCCTCCTCCATCCTTGGCCTCAGCAGAATACAGTGCTATGATGATAACTGCCTTTCTTAAAAAACTGAAATCCAGTCCTACCTGAGAATGGCTCCAGTGTTCCTCAAACAGTAGTGACAGTCTGCTTTTTTATGTTGTCTATATAATATTTCAGTCAACAACACTGTCTTGTCTTTCTTGCCTTTCGAAAGTCCTGAAGAACCAGCGCGGGGGCTGAGCTGAGCTTCTCCCTCTCCCCAGCTCTCGAGTACTGGGAGCGAGGGTTGAGCTCTGCCTCTCTCTGGGCTCTTGTGTGGAACTGTGTGTCTAAGCTCTCATTACTCTCATTATGATTATTGAGGCTGTTGTTATCATTTTAACCAGGTGTCACAGGACTGCACTGTAAATCAGAGGTGTGCTTCTCCTGCTTTATCCAAGGCCGGACAGCTTCCTTTTCTTTAACGCTGCACTGTCGGATAAAAAGCAATCTTATTTCACACTTCACAGACTCTATCTTTCTCCCCTACTTCTTCTTTTAAAAATCCCCCTCTTGCTCCCCCCATCATCCCTTGCACCCCTTCCTTATATCAAAGTTGGCCTGACTCTGGACTAGAGGGTGCAAAATGAAAGTGACAGGAGGGTACCATGGGACAATGAGACACAGGACCCATGCTGAGGGCTTTCAAGCATTGTCTGCTCCTCATATCAGCACCTCTGTGCCCCATACGCAAGACCCCCCTTTTAAAACACAACACACAGGAAAACACTCCCACTGCTCGTAACCCCCCCACTCCTGACACACACTTTCACAAGCTCCCCCCTTATGTCCTCACAAGCTACCTCTCATAAAACCACAACAGAGCAAAACATGCCCACAACCTAGCCAGAGACAAGAGTGACTTTTGCTTATGAACAACCAATAAACCACAACATGGCATTATCCGTAACTATATGGGCCACTGCACTGCAAAGCATATAGCTGTGTTAAAATGTGGACACGTGTTATGCTGCGCAAAATTGCATTCAAAATGACTTGCACAACATTCATTATATGTCTGATGATTATCATTATGACTTACAATTCAATTTAGTTTTATGGACCTCAGCTTTTAAAATTAAATGGATGCAGGTCCAGTAAAAACAAAAGGAAAAACATTACACATCAGAATTAATGTCAGAAAACACATTTCCTGAACAAAATGGCACTGCACACATGCACACAAAATGAAAGTGTATCTGTCCCTGTACTCTTCTTTTCTCACTTATGCTATCCTCTCACTCCCCCTCCCACACACTTTCACATTTTGAAATGAAAAAAAAAAAGAGTAAACTACCTCAGCGCTGCTGATCGGAGTTACGTGTTAGATTCCTGACCTGTGTATGGGGGGACACGCTGGCCTCTCCCTGCTGGCCCTGCTGTGACCTCGGGATCTAAATGTGAATGAATACTTTGTGTCTCCATGGGGCTAAGGGCAGGAGGAGAAGGCGGGGGGGTAGCAGAAGAGGCGGAGGTGCAGCAGATGGAGGAGGGGTACGGGGTTAGGGCAACTAATAACTAAAAAAACTTTAAACGGTGAGTTAATCACAAACAGCAGTGATAGCTCACACTGCCTTAGAACAATATCACAGCAACCCCTCCTCCACTACTTCACTTCTCTCCCAGCGGTGCCTGCTCATCAGTCCGACCTCATAGGTCTTCCACAAAACACTTAATTCGATCCCCTTTGCCTTTCAAACTCGCCGGTCATTTTAAGGGATTCTCAGCACATTCAGGTCGCAGAAAAAGTCACACGTAGCACTAATTTCTGTCTTGTATTACATTGGCATGCTTTAGCTACGAAAAAAAAATCATACATGTTACATGCCGCTAATTTGACTTTTTCCTGCTCTTGATACTTAGTAGATTGGGAACTGTTATTGAGCACTTCTTATTAAATATTTCCCTAAAGTGTTATCTCATGGGAAATTCTACTAATTAGAAATACTTTTTTGTAATAATGGCATGTTTAGATACATTACAAATAAAGAGAATAAAGCGATTGCCGCTCTACTTCTCGGCTTTGTGTTTTACTTGTGTGATGAAAGAGAGGAAGATCTAGGTTAATGTGGCTGCACAGGGAGTGAGCATTCAGGGACTGCTCACTCTTCTGCCCCAGCTGACACACACACACACACACACACACACACACACACACACACACACACACACACACACACACTTCACTGTGACTTGTCCAGGATGATGGCCGCTCTCTAACACATATTATGTCCACAATGGAAGATGCAGGCTGTACTTTTCCCAGCTAGGATGGTGGGCTAAAAGCCTGGATAGGGGGCAAAAACATCACTGGCCAGTACTCTTCCATCTACTCTGCCTCAGGGACATTGTCCTGCACAAAGAATCACTCTGCTCTCTACCACCCCCCGCCATGCATTTATGCTTATCGTCTACCACTGCTGCCTCCTCTTAAATCAACCTCCTTTTATTAAAGCATCTTCTTCTTTTTCCTCCAGCTCACACTACAATGCCTTCACCTATTTGCAGCTATTCAAAGGGACCAAACAGAAATGGGGTGGGATGACGGAGTGTGGGGGTGGCTGAAGGGGTGTCTGAAAAAAGAAAAAAAAAAATGCATCACCACTGTCATGAAGGGCAATCACATCAACTCCGAAATATTCACCAGTGGGTTGGAAAATGCGATGGTACAGTTATGACAGGCGAACAGGCGACTCCCCCCTCTCCGGCCCACATTCCCCCGCCCCTCTCTCCATCAGGGCGGAAGCATGGTGGACACTCTGAATATGTATAACCCGGAAAATGTATTGATTTTTCATTTGGCAAAAAAGGGACACAAAAATCACATAACCTGAAACTGTCACAGCTCTTTTGTTCATAGCTCATCTCTCCTGATGTTTGGCTTTTGCCACAAACTCTCTTTAATTACCAGGTACAGTGAGCTTCAGAGCCTTTCTCCACAGAGACACAGCCACATACAGCCTGCTGGGCTTAACAAGACAGCCCACATCTATTATATATGACATACACCCAGCAGCTTTTGTTTCATATCTGACTAATAAGCGCACTGAATATGACTATACCCACAGTTTGTTTTGTTATTATACATTAGATATACTGCAAAAAGCCTTCTTGAAGAAAACCTTGAAAATTAAAAACACAGTGTGCCACATTAAAAATAGCACTTTCATTATAAAAGGTATTCCTAGATAGGCCCGGTATTCATTTGATGTACTTTTCTGAAACCGTAGGACTTAACATGAAATTCTATTATCGATCTGAGTTTTCCCAACTAACAGACAGGTACACGTATGTCTGTGTGAATGTACACACTTGTGCATGTGTGTGACCATTAACAGGTACTTATCTGTTTATCTCTCCTTTTAGGCACTGCAGACCGGTACAGTGGACTGTCTGAAAAAGATCTCTGCCTGTCGATTTATCGAATGCACCATTTGCATATCTTTGTAGTGCATCCATCTGCCTGTGGACTGTTCTGTGGAGGTATTAGCTCAGAAAATCAATGTTGCCATGGTTGGATGTATGTAGCGCCTACCTCGGCGCGTGTTAGGAGTCCGACTCACAGCTCCCACATGGGTCCTATTTGCATGAGTCCTGCTGGCAGAGGCTTTCCTGCCGGTCCTTCAATCTTTATAAACGTAAAGTACACAAACACACTTCTCAGCATGCCCCTTCAGAATGGTTTGCCATCCTCCTCGATGGTCATCCTGCCTCCCTGTCTCTATTCGCAGCCCTGAGCCTGACCGGCTGTTTGTTTATGAAAGCGTACTCTGAGATAAAACAGAATCTGACAAGGTTATGAATACCAATTTTGCTAATCAATTTTATTTAAAATATAAAGTATAGGGTAATATTGATGTGTGTTTGCTCTTGAAAGTTTAACAACCTGCTAAGTTCAGATGTGTTAGGGTAGTTGAAAAGAGAGGTGGAGGATGTTGGCTGTTTTTAAGTTATTTATGAGTTATTTTTATTTATTACATCATACAGCTGTCCAAATATACAAGGAGACGGTGTCTAAGGGCACCATAGTATGGATATATAGTTTTCTCAGAGAGACTGTTGCAGCTACAGTGAGCAACTTTTCCTCTAACAACCACCCCGGCTGGTTGCTCATAGCTAATTGTTAAAGAAATCCAATGATTACACTGCACAGGCACTTTGAAACAACCATGAGAGTGCTACCACTTATTGAAAAAAAGCTCTCCCTACCTCTATCCATTCAGTTTCTAATACAAATCAAATACAGTGAGCCTTCTTTCACCATTTGTCTTTCTTTCTGTTCCTCTTTGCATAGCCCATCCATTACTTTCACATGAAATATGAAAAGGCAATATCCTCTCTGTGTTTGTACTGAAGCGTAATGCGATTGTGTTGTCATTTATAGGAAATAATCGCAAACCTCTCTTTCATTTTCCAGTTCAAATAACCATGAAAAATTAGCCTTCAATGTCAGGGAGGACAACAAAGGGATGCACACAGACTATTGCTTCACCACCGCGCTTGACATTTCTCCTTAATAGGAAAACGGGTGGTTGTTTCTATCTTTCTTTTTCAATCTTTTTATTTTTCTAACCTCGTTTTTTTCCCTAATTAAAAAGTTCTGCACTCAGATCTTTGTAAATCTTTTCGGTGTCTTTATTCAGTGTGGACGATCTGTACGTTATGAAGGGTTGGAGGGTTACAAAACTCCGGTCGCATGCACACTGCACCCTGCTCATTAGCACCCCTACCCCTGTCTGCTAATGGCTACTGTTGGAGGGAGATGTCGCCAGACAACCACTACGGGGCCTAGGTCGCCGTGACTACCGTCCAGCAGCCTGATAGATAAATAATTCAAGAGCTATCAGACTCCCTGGCAGCAGAGCAGTCCCAAAAACACACACTTAGGACACAGCTTGTATGCCTTCCTAACTGATCAGCATTTAGCTGTAACAAATGATGTACAACCAGATGTCTGTACAAGACCCCACACAATTAGCCTTAGCAGTAGTCAGAGGATCCTTTTAATTTAGAGAAATCTTTATTTTCAGTGTGAGCAGCAAAGTAATGGTAATTGCTTTCTGTATTACTGCCATTAAAGGCTTAATAGGCAGGTTGTTTTCCACTGTAATTATGTACAAAATAATCAACCAACTTTGCAGTGCAATTATTGGAGATGCATTTAACCAAGTTTATTTGTGCTCAAAACATTAGATTCTAGAGAAAGAGAACAAAGGTGATTATCAATACTGTAAGATGTATTGTAAGTATGTCAAAAAAAATTGCAGTATTTGTTTATGTTTATACACACAAAGACTGGCACTACGCTAAAAGAACAGTCTCTTTAAAAGCTCAGTGTTTTTCCTGTGACTTCTGTGTGACTCTTTGTAGTTAAAGAAAAAATACCTGTATCAAAATTAGATGTCTATTCAAATGCAGTGTCTCCTATGGAGCACCTAACATAATATTTGATCCTTATTTGCATATTTGCAAAACTGGATTTCAACTGGCAGTATGGCTTGTGATGCATATAATGAAATTTCCTCTCAAAAGGCTAATGAAAAAGACTCATCTCATGCAATTAGCTGCTCTTTTATTCACTTCTTGTAATGTATTAATTCATTATCACATAATTTTGGCAGAATTATTTATTTATTTGATGTGCACACCTTACAGCCTTAATTACAAAATACACTCGGAGCCAGATGATAGGATGCAATGCACCAACTCAACCATCATTTAAACTAGTTATCCTTTTAATCTCAGTGGTATATCCAGCCTGTATTAATTTGAGCCTAATCAGAATGCTAAATTGCTTTAGGCTTTCAATTTTACCTAAGATTTAAGAAATGCTTTCGTATGACACTTGACAGAGTTTTTTTTTGTTTTTTTTTTGTAAAGTTTACACAGATGACTTGCTAAGTTTCGCCGTCTTTCTAATAATTTTACAATGTTATTATTGGGTTCTAAAAAGACAGTCCTACTCAAATTACATACATCTACGTGGAATATAAAATGTATGCACTTATGCTTTACATGGAATGGTATGTAAGCAAACTGGCTTTGTCTGATTCTTCATGAACATGTCATAATACTGTGAAAGTGGGCTGAAAGCTCCTAGAGGGGTAGAACCGTGCTGCCCGCTGTGCTGCTCTCCAGAGAAAGAGACTTGGAGTGATTACAGTGAAACAGTGCTACTCAGTTATCTTTGGCTCAGCCACAGGAGAGGGAGAGGAAAAGACATGAATGAAAAAAAATGGAAATGATGATGTGGCTAAAACATGGGCCAGCTGTTCTAAAATGACCAAAATGACTAGTATGCCTGATGCTGTTCTTAAAACATTTACCCCATGCTAAAAAAAAAAAAAGAAGATAAAATGCATCCACAGCATTTTGCGCACCAAGTTTGATATCCACTGGCTACAAAACATCCACAAAGTACATTCTTCCCAAACATAGTCAAGAGCAGCTGTGTAGGGAAAGATATATTATTAAATAGAAATTTCAAATACACTTGGATTCTGAAGTGAAGGCCAATTAAATGGCTTTGCAGCATCCATTTTGTGCCGAGTGAACAGGTATGAGAAGGAGGGAGAGGGAGAAGGAGGGGGGTTTTTATGGCAGCAGGAAAGAGGGGAGATGACTCTGGCAGGTGTGGTACCTGATTGGCTCGCCCGCAGACTTCACCAAATAGATTTTTAATTTGTGCACATTTGTAGTACATTATGATGACACAACATCACACAATTTAATGTAGCTTTAACAGGAAACTGTTATGTTAATGATTTAAGGATCATATCTACGGCATTTGTTAAACATAAGGTTAGACAGCTTGAGTGTGAATTCTTTCCAACCCTCCTCCTGCTTTGGTTTAGTGCTGACTGTGCATACGGGCATGAAAATGAGCAGGCCAGTCAGAGTCGTGGAGTCCCTAGCCTCTCTAAGGCATGGTCAGGGATTAACAAACCCTGGTCTACGGAGACCGAGCCTGCTGCTAAATTGGTGCTGTGCTATACCACATCTCCTGTTTCTATTTCTATGCATGGCTATGGTTGTTAGTGTTGCTGTTGTTTTTATAATGGGTGCCGTTATTGTCCTTGCTGCAGAAGACTCTTCTCACTCATTAGGGAGAGGTTGTAGAGTTAGGGGTGAGAGCCAAATAAGGTACAATATTAATTATTCATCTCAGCGGTTGGTGTTTGGGTGCTGCTATGTGGGCCTTAAGCAGGGACTTTAACTAGCAGAGGTCTGCCTCTGGAGGACTCGTGGAATAAACAATTGAAAAAATGTTATGCCATGGGTGCCAGTTACAAGGAGAAAACAAACACTAATCACCAAACTAATCATTAAAACAAGCTGCCTACAATAATATAACTCTCAGAGGATTCGTGGTTCCTCCCTTGTGTACTGATCCACTATCCTAAAGGTCTATCATGTCCTCTTCCTAGATTCTACTTCAGGCTCATAAAGGCCCAGAAACAACCCCCTCCTCTCCATTCAGCCATAGCTTCTGTTGGCTCTAGCCAGGACCAGTGGCCTCCTGAGAAGGCTGTGATAAGAATTCATTTCTTCCTATTATGTGCTCTTGTCCACTGCCTCAGTTCATCAGTTCAGTGCAACCAAGTCGATGAAAGGGCCTGTAATGAAGCAATCAGATGCAGCCTGGCTTTCTGGGCCCGGCACTCCATTCTTGGCTCCCAGACCCTAGCTCCCAGTGCAGGGTGTGAGCTGGGGTGAGGAATGGCGAGGGGGAAAACGGACACAGACTGCACACAGCCATTAATTCAAGACCTTGTCTTTCATAGACTGAAGGATAAGCTGCTCTCACATGTGTTTCACGCCAGGTCTGCCGCCTCCTGTGGGTTCAGAGAATCACCCAGTTTTTGAGCGTTCCATTAATTTAAACAGGTTTCAATATTGCCACTAAACCAGCCAGTCAGGTTTCTGTTGGATTCTCTGCTTAGTTAGGTTAGTGGTGGAGGTGGCTTGATGGAGCCCTCTTTCTTTATCTCCTTCTATCTGCATCTAACCTTTTCACTCCACTGTCTGCTCTGCCATCCCTACTCTCCATCCTCCACCTCTGACATCTCTTCAACATGTGGAAACTATTACGTGGAGTTTGGGAGAGGAATGTATGTGTTGAATCTTAATCAGTGCCTTAAAGTGAAGGATTCTGGTCTCTTTTGTCCTATAATGCTGTGAAATTTTCATTTCAAATTAAAACAGACTTTTTTGATCTACCTAATATTGTTTTCTCTCCCTTCAGGGGCAGGAAATGGCTGCCGTTATCTTTGATCATCCTCCCTTCCTTATCCTCGCTTATACACAAGCATATACCGTAGAAAAGCACATGGATGTAATATTTTAAGGTCCGTATTATAAAGTGGTCAGGTTCAATGCTAGGGTGCAAAGAGCAAAAAAACATAAAATAGAGCACAGAGGTGTGGAAATTTCTCGATTCAAAGATACATCGTGATGAATACAATGAATATTTATACCTCTACTTGTAACAGAGTACTGAGATGTTTAGATTAGATCTGTTTAGATTATAGACTATTGCAGTATGATGTAGAACTTTCCAAATAAAAGGGAGTTCAGATTTACTTGACTGCTTCTATTAATTGATGAAAAATAGCCATATGCAGTAATATAGAAAACTGAGGATGCAAACTTGTTGACAGGTGAATCTTAATCGAATCGTGAAGCCAATGAAGAGTCACACCTCCAGAAGGTCACTCACACAACGCATGCCTCCACCAAGGCCCTACAGTCCCGTAATTCAAAAGCTGTTGCGTGTAATGTTAGGAAAAGTGAACACATGCAAGGCTCTGCCCCTTTTCAAGTTTTTAAGTTTCACGAATTTCATTAATTCGCCTGACAGACAGACGAAAAAATACAAGTAATCACGTAAACTCTTTAATCCCTAATGGTAATAAATGAACAGAGAATGAAAGAATGAATTGATAAAGACCAACACACATGCTTAGATGTGTTCTACTATATTACTGTATGAGCTCACATTCCTTGTGCACCTCATTCAGAGATAAACTTAAGACTATTTGGCTTAAAATATATGGGTTGGCAAAATCCCACATTTTCCTCTTTATCTCCTTCCATCTGTACCCTCTCTTCCACCCTCTGCAGTTCACCTGCTGCCAGCTTTGGCAGAAAGACCCTGCGGCTGGATTCTACCTGACAAGAGCTCCTTAACAAGCAGCAGTCATTAACCTCAGGAGCAGGCAGCTGCCATGTGATGTAGTGCACTCGGCCTGCTGCAGAAGGGCCCTATTGATCCCAGACATACTTGGTGCCTTCCTGGATGTTTATAATCAATATGCAAATGGCCCGCGGCATTGATTCAATATTAATTTTCAATTAGGGAATTCTCGGGGGGTCCTGAGGGGTCAATACAGAACCATTCAGAGCAAAGGCTTGAGCAAGTTGCAGGCATTGACGTTCCTCTACCCAAGACAACTTACTTACTGTTTATTTAGCCTGCCCTGCTGTAAGTCCCGATTAAGGCTTCGGATAATAGGCAGAGAGACAGATGGGCCTTTCTGCACTTCTGCAACACTCATTACATAAACTGGATTTTGGTGTAAAGGGCTTGTCGTAACTAATAAGTCATCATCTCACAGTTAGTTTGGTTTCTTATTGTGTTTAGACTAGTTGAATAAGAATACTATAATAATTCATTTATATTAAGGTTCAGTTTTAAATGCACATATCTTTCTCTGTATAATGTAGCCATTATACATGCTTACATAGAGGCATATACTGTACATAAATATGTCTGGTAAACTGAAAAGTTACCATAATTAATTGAAAGGCTCTGCTTGCATGCTGAATGAGTGAAAAACATTTCCTGTAAATGTCTACAGCAAGCTAACGTATGGCCATGGCACGTTGCATGCCTGTCTCTGTTCTTAAGACTCTATTGTTTCCAAAGCCTTACAATGAAGCTTTACTAGTCTCCCTTTTGTTCCTTAACAATAACCTTGCAATGAAATGTAGAAAACCCAGTTTTATTTACATCATCTTAAGGGAAGAGGAGTGAAAATATTAACCAATGAATGAGGGTGTGAATTCCAGGTAAGTAATTCTTACTTTAAAACATTAAAACAAAGGTATTGATTTATACGCCTGCTATTATTCGTGCACAGACAGAGTGTCTATCACACAGAGCTGTGGTTTGTTACTTGGCTCTTACTCTCTGGCTTGCTCTGTGTTGCAACTGTCAAGACAATCAGGCTGTTGTGGTTATCAACACAGACTACAGTCATATTCTTCACCACAAAAACTACACTGCGCATAACATGGATAATTAAAGGTGTAATTATAATACGGTTCAAGAGTTATTGGCCAACAGGCTTGTTACCTCACCATTATCTGTATTGTATGTTAATGTTTTGTTGCCAGAACAATGTGGGATATTTTAAACCCAACTCAGCAGTGTCAAAGGTGTAGTTTAAGGGAATAAAGAGATGTGGAGAACGGACTTTTTAAAGGAGAGGAAAATGGAAAAGGACAGGAAAAGGTGTGATTTATATGAGACTCAGAGAAATGAGGAGGAAAAGAATGATCTGAACAATAATAATAAAGTTTCAGCTCCGTAAGCGTGTACTGTTTTGAACAATATGATGAACTGAATTAGGTTAGAATATGATGCTATAAACACTTGAGCTGGTTCTGTAACCTGAAGGCCAATGCGACAGCTAATGTCTTGTAATTCAAATACAATACAAAATGCTGCATGACTGTTTTGTAAATGTATTTTCAATTTGTTTGATAACCTCTGCAATCACTTCACAATAAAAATGTTTTCTCTGTCTTGAATGGGCTGGACTTTACAGAGCAGTAAAGGCTGAATGAGGAAATTACCAAGAGTATAAGAGAGATAACCTGGTTGGACTATTTGCTACATTTTCCTGTAGATGCACTGCCTGAGGTAATTGGTTTAGGGATAACATTAATTACCACATTGCTCATTAATGGATGAAGCCTTTATTGGTTCCATTGATCAGTAGGACCTGTTAGCCATCATCCTAAGCAATGGTGGATGTAACAAGCTTACATATTGGCATATCAATTAATGCAATCAATTCCTGTCTAGCAGTTGCCATTCCCCCTATCTAACCCGCCCGCTTTCAGTAGCCCCTTCTTTCTTCTTCGTCGTGTATCTTGAGGGCCTGAACAAAAGCCCCCATGTCAAACTAAACTTTATTAAGAGATTTCCTAATTGTTACTTAAGTTGAGGTTGTTGCACACTTGACTGATTGAGCTGTTATTGAGTGTAGAAGCCAAACACTCCTCTAATTTGCCTGCAGTAAAAAGCAGTCAAAATAGCTTTCAGGACTGGAAAATAGAAAGGAGATACATGCTACACCGTACTGGAGAAAGAGAGTTCTGACAAATATCCTGTTATAGCTGTACCCTACTTTGACTGATGGATAACTGCACTTCATGTCACTTACTTTTAAACCATAAAACTGTGACGTATATTGAACTGCACAATTAAATACTTGAAGAGTTCCAAGGTTTAGATGAAGAATTACCCCGTAAAAGATTAAAACATGCCATAAACAAAAAAAAAAGTGACAGCCTTGTTTTGTGATATAAGTCGCCATTGTTAAAAGACGCATCAACTATTTTCAAGTGAAAACTGATTCCAAATCCAAGTTTTTCCCATATATGCAAATGAGTCCTTTTGATTATACTGGAATCAAACTTTGTGCCTTTAACTTGGTTTGCTTAATTTCTAAGGCTTCCTTTTTGAAATGAGATCAATGCGCCATTTAAGAAGTCACTGATTTCAACACGGAATCCTTTCCATGTCATACATGTTCCAAAACGAGTAACTGACTTCAAATACAATGCTAGGGTGCCCTGGTATAACATAGCGAAATGTGTAGAACATCAGCAATGAATGAGGGAGCAGGGTGTGATAACTGAGAGCACACCATGACAAAGTGGAGGGATTTACCGTTGGGCCCGCAGCACTTCATTTGCTTAATAACAGATCATTCTATAAGAAAGTGGCTGCTCTGAGGGGGATATCACCCAACGAGGATGTCTCACTTGCAGAAATCCTATTTGAAGACAACACCTTTTGAGCACTCATCCTCCTCCACGCCTAAGACGATCAACGCGCATGACAGGCCCCATTAATATGACGCCCCGTGTAACCTTGCTCTTTCTCCCTCTCTTGCAAAAGGAACAAAACTGATAGCCAAGAAGGAGGGGCATTATGTTCTGACTGAGCATGTAACGGGAGGGGTGGTGTTCGCTTTAAACAGATGTCTTACATATTTTGAGGCACCTGGAGCCACCACTAAGAAGGTGAGAGGTGCATGGAATGGGGGGTAAGAGGTGTGCGTGTATGAATGTGTGTGGAACCATGTTTGGGCCATGTGATAACAATACCCTGGGCAAATGAGGCCTCTTGCCTCCTGTGTATATAATGCTGATGTCTTTGGCACAAGGCCTGGGTTGACTTATTTGCACGTCTGTTCTCACACACTCTTCATAACATTAGCAGAAACAATGTCCTGACAAAGATAAACAGTACACCTATACACCATTTACACATCTTTACAAGTACACTGAATGGGTTGCAATAACAAATACACTTTGGAGAGAGATACAGTGCACATATATCTGGAAGTATTTTCAGACAGACAAGATCATCACGACTGCACAAACATGGCCCTTGGTTCACATATTAAATCCCAAAGTTTTGAGTGTATTACTACTCAATTGTGAACAAAATGTATTAAACAAGCACAGACTGTATTATACTGTAGCTACAATTAATTTTGAAGTACAGTATGTGGAACACATCTCTAGTAGCTGAAAACATAATTGTGTGAAGGTCACGGGGTGAGAGGAGATGAACATGTTTGTTGGACAGTGTTATGTGTCGAGACCAGACGTGCAGGCAGTTAGTTGGACACCCCTACTGCCTCGATGCGGGACCTCCTCGAGGCCCCTGTCCCCTGAGCAACGCACAAGTGGGCTGAGCAATTAACAATTTCATGCTGATTGCCTGAAGCATGTTTTGCTATGCCATAAAGATAATAGCATGAAGGGTGCAGCGGCAGCAGCCCCCACTCACCCCTCCTCCGGTGTTCCTCTATTGCTTCCATCTCTCAATTCTCTCCCGTGCAATTCACATGTTGGAATGGCGCTCTGCCTGCTTGCTTTATTAAAGACACTCTCCCTGCTTAGAGGGCACATTTAAGAAAAAATATATAAAGATGACTCCCTGAAGAGTAAACAGGGATGATTATTAAAGGGAAGGAGAAAACTAGAGTCTTGGTCTCCCACTGGCTTCTTGATTTGAAAGTCTAATTTGGCAACTGCACACAACAGGCGTGCAGGTAGACAAAACAAACAGGTTCCATTTCCCCCAACAAACAGAGCATGCTCAGTGTGGCTGCTGGTGACAGCCCTCATCTTCCTCATTCTCTTACACACCATGGCATGACAGCAATCCACTCTGACCATGGAGCTCACCGCTGTGCAACAGGGAAATCTGTACACCACTAAACCTGCTATTCGTCTGCAGAGCAGAACACATAAAAGAGTGCAAATGACTACAAGAATATGGCACAGATTATAAGATGTGTTCACTCTACGATGTTAGAAGTGGAGTGTATGTGGAGCCACAATATGTAATACTGGCAGTGAATAAAGAACAAGTGCAGAATTATATTCATTTCAAAGCTGTGAAAGTTTAATTTGTCAAGCAAATAAAAAGCCTTGAATAAAGCATTTGGTGTCTTTTTTTTTAAAGAATTTGGTGTTTTTATTAATCCTATAATAAAGCATGCTGTTCTGTACAGTAATTCCTGTCAGATGCACATAGCGTCATGCCAAACAAACAGCTACCCACCATTACTAATGCATAAATAACACTAACTGTAGCATGATGTCTTTGGTTTTTGAGCACATCACAGTTCCCAATAAATAAAAAAGCCATAAGTTGCCTCTTTTCTGAGCTGAAAAGTTGCCTTAACACCTCTAATGATGCCCCAATGTTAACAAATGCAAATCATATTCACCACGTGAATATATATGATTTTACTCTGTATGTGAAATGTATGTACTCTGTGTTAATTAAAGATTTAGAGAGGGAGTTAAGTCATAAACCATTTCAGGTGTATATTCAACAGGAAGAATCTTCCCATAACCACAACTTAACTTACTCACATGTACTATATACTACTGTGTAACTTCTATGTGACAAATGAACCCTGGGCGTAATGTGCATCTCTTTTTCTGACTATGGCAGTGGAAAGTGAAGAGGAGAGGTATATTTGGAGATACATTTTGATTCAAATACATTACACTACTAATGATTGAGATTAAGTCTGGCCATCACAGTGTTGAAGCAGCCACATTATTAACAATTTACCCAAAGGTCATTGTTTTTGCTCTGTGAAAATAAACCCCAAAGATATAAAGAGGGGTGCTGTGGACAAAGGGTTGCAGCACCAGCCCCCTCTGCTCCTCTTGCCCGCCCTCTCTGACAACATACACATAGCTGTTTTTCTGTCAAACTAAGATGCCGAGGAATGTCTAGGAATGTGAAGGATTTG
>JAPQRN010000018.1:26225871-26248019 GCA_037367275.1 Coranthus polyacanthus
CGCCCCACCACCACAGACACACAAACAACACATACACATACACTTATAAATTGCAGTCACATCCCCCTGCTAGAAGGGGATGATAATTGCGGACGGCCAATAAATTACTGCTGCCTCCACATCAATTATAAGCATCACGTCTGGCAATGAGGAAAATGAGATCTTGTGACAAATTTCATGAGGCTTGGCTGCCCAGCAGCCTTTCTTAACATGCTACAGATAGCAATCCCTTATCTAGCCTCTGTAATGGGGAGCTACGGATAGAGAGATGGAGCTGCAGCCATTTAATTAAAAAGCTGGGGGTAGGGGGTGGAGAGGTGTAATTCATTGAAAAGGCACAGGAAGGAGACAAAGCCTTTGTCTCCAATACATATTTTGCTCAATATTGTCACTCATCAGAGGCCAAGCTTGTATCTTCTCTGACAGCAATTCTGGAGATTTTCCCTGTCTTTGTGCTCATCTGTCCACCATTTTCTTCTCCTTTTCTCTCCCTCTTCTCCTTCCTTGTTTTTTATATTTCCCAAGAGTCCACTGTTTTCTCCACTGGGACAGCTCCAGCGTTTTTTACGAATGACTGCGGTGGACAGACAGTGGCACTGAATGAAATGGCCCCTGCACCTAATTGTATTCCCACCTGGGGAAGGCAGGCAAGGGCGGAGGCTTCAAGAACACAGCAATGAGGATTTATGGCAGATGGGTAGACAGCAAAATAAAACACCAAAAGGGATGGCTCTTAAATCTCATTCCCAGTGCAATATTCATTGTAGTTGCAATCGGGTGTGCTGATAGAGCATTGAAAAAACGACCGCTGTGTTCAAATTATGGCTGTACTCTCTACTAATATTTAACATCATTAGAAAATCATTAGAAAACCATCATAAAACCTGGGATTATGACCAGAGCATTAAACACAATGATTATTCAGTGTGTTCCTTCTCCGCTTTGCCTTGGAAATGAGATTTGCTCTGCTGCTGCTATGTAGGAAAAAGTAAGAATATTTTTCATAATTACTGTAACGTCTGAAAAACATTGGCTTGCATGAATTACTATACCATTATGCACTTGTGTTTGTCTGCCCAAAAGCAAAGTTTTCAATGAGGCTTTGCATGGGATATCATTATTGCATTTTCATGGACATCAGTTTGAATAATGCCATTTTTCTTATTATACCTCTACCTTACAAAATTGTGCTTGCCATGTGGTTAGCAGCAGAGACACACTTTATGATAGCCTACATGAAAAGAAAGGAGCGTACAGTATAAAATAAGAAAAGGAAATAGGATTTTGTTATAGGTGGTAGAACATGAGAGGACACAAGGTGCTGATAATTCCATCTACAGCAACAGCTATGCCATTGTGAGGCCAAGAACAATTTTCTTAAGGAACATTTCTGTAAGAAATCTAGCAAACTTGTAGTTTGAGACTGCAATAAGACTACGTATATATGTGATGTACTTCTCCTCTTGAAGAAAGGAAGGGCCAACAGTGTCAGAGTTGAGTCTTTACTTTTTGGGATTTCTCGGCAGCCCCATTATCAAGAGCAGCCATCAGCACAAAGATAAAAGATCCTAATGGAGCTGGCCCTGGTGGAGATGAAAGGTGCACAGATGGCACACTGTTATGAATCTCTAATGCAGCCCATGTTTCTAAGGTAATGACTGACTGCCAGGCCCCTTTCACAGGCTTCCCTACTTAGGGCCCAGGTGATAAAGGTCTCATATTCCTTGTCACTAAGTAGTAAGGCAGTAAACCCATTGTTCTCCCTGGTTCTGAAAACCATCTTGAAAATGTACACACAGCTTAGAAAAAACATACGTGTTTATTCGCATTTAGGTAGTGCAAAACAGTGGCAAAGTTGAGAATAATACTCCTTGTCATCACTAAATTTGACTTATGGGCCATTGCTGCTCCTTAGAAGTAGTCACTGTAATTGCAAGAAGATGTAGCATATATCATAATTCCAGTGAAGCTATTTTATGTATAAAATAAACATCTCACTATCTTTGAATTGCACAGGAGACAGTAAATCCTTTTTATACTTTTAGATGCTGAGGTATGCTTGTTTTACAGTAGGTAAAGACTGTGAACACCATCTTCTTTTTAGGTCAGGATGAGCAGAAGGCTAATGTAAGAGCAACTCCTTGTCAAGCTTTTGAGAGTAATTGAACTGACACTTATGAGAACCAATGTTCTTTTGAATGCATTACTTGGCAGAAATTCGGGCTTTTGTCCCTTAATCTTTGCCAGCAAAAACTGATGCCCTTTGAACAACAGGGAGAGGTGAAAATATATAGTGAGAGAAAGAGCAAGTCTTTTTTCCCCAGTCCCTTTCACAGAACCTAATGGATTGTGAGCACTTAATGCATTAATCAATCAATATCTCTCACTGTACATCAACAACACGACCAAGTTATGAATGACCTTTGTAACAAAAAAAGGACACTTTAATGCACACAAGATTGCTCCTAGGTTAGTAACTTGGGCTCGGTTTTTATCACGCATGATTACACCTTCAGAAGGCAGAGGACCATTAACAGTCCACTAAATATACTGAGGTTAGTCGTTATACAAATTGCACATGGGATTGCAGGAGGTAGTGCAAGATTGTAACCCAGGTCTTGTCACCCAGGTGAGAAGACTTTCAGATTCAAGAAAATGAGTCTGAAAGTATTTAATAAGGGTTGCATTCACTGCCTACATCATGCCAAAACAATACAATATTTTTACTTCTTCTGCATTACAATCAACTTTAAGTCGCAAGCTTGGTCACCAGGCAACATAGGAATTAGTCTGGCTTGCTCTGAGAAGACATCATGAAAGGTAAGTGCTCTTCTTTGTAGTATGGCTCAAGCACTAATTTAAAGATGGTCCCTTTTTTTACATAAAAGAACCCAGAACTAAAAAAAAAAAAAAACCTCTCAGTTGAGAGGAATAATTACGAGTACTGGGGTATACTCCAGTGGTTGTCCATCTTAAGTCATTTTCAGTGTTACACTACTGTTAAGTTCTACTGAATAATAAGACTCAGTCAGATTTACTGGTGCTTTGCACTGACTAATAGTCACATATAACAAGAAAAGTAACTTAAAAAACACTTATACTCCATCATTTTTTTATGATGGTAGAAAATAACATTTTTTAATCAATTAATCATGCAGATTCTTGTGGCAGGACTGTCTATGAACTCACAGAAAAATAATTTCCTGTAATTTCTCATTAAATGATTTGATGCCTTAAAAGTGATAACAAGAAAATATTTAAATGTTCTCTTGTTGTGGTAAAAGTGGACTACAGGCAAAGCAGAAAAAGATGCTATTCCCACAGTATCTTTATCTTTGTATTAGGTGTCGAAGAGAAAGCAGAACAGGTAGGATTGAGAATGGTGATGGTAGCATAATACTGGACAGGAAGAGGCAAGGTTTAGGTGATCATGGTGGGAGGCATGCTTCTGAGTCCCTTCGTCAGCACTGGTGGAGTGTGGAAGTGAAGCGTGCAGACAGAGTGGAACGGACAGGAGCTGACTGCACAGAGCCAGAGAAAAGACGGGCCCAGAACAAGAGCACAAACTAATGCTATTGTGGTCAGGGCACAATAGGTCCTGCAAAGTGACTGCAGAGGGCCCTTAAACAAAGAAGGCACTGCCATTCGCTTTCCCCCACCCAATTAGATTCTTTTCCCCAGTTTAACATGACAAAAACACAGACCATTTCTCCTAATTCTGGCCCCTGTGCCACCTTAAATCTAGCAGGCCTCGGAGTGCTGTCTGGTAGACTGACAAGGACTTGTGACATTGATTCAAACACATCCACTGTGTTCTCCTCTCTCTGCGTCTCACGCACAAATATGTGGCCCATCTCAGGTTTTCCAAGTGCTTGAAATATTCAACATATACATGAGACAAACGCAATTGCCCAGTTAAAAACCCCCAGTTATCTGGCAGTGTTAAGATTTTTTTTTAAATAGGAATTTATTTTAAAGGAATGGATTTTCACCTTGATTTTATGCACTGTGCCAACAAAAAAATTGTATTGGTACTAGAAGACACTACTGGCTGTTCAGATTGCAGACGTTGTCTGGGAAGAATGACAAAACATGCTTTTGGTGATAAAAACATAAAATGAAAAACTGGGCCAAAAAAAACCCAAACAAATTGAATCTGTCAGTTAAACTAAAGCATCTGAACTGCAAATTACATTTTTAATTCCCATTTTATTCTCTGTGACTGTTAAATTGTGGAGAAATGTGTTGCAATTCAATGTGATCACTTTGCATTACTTTATGTATATAGACACATTTTCTTTCATATTTGAATAGAAACAAAACAATATACGCCATGTGATTGTAAACCATCTGATGACGGACATTTCAGTTGGGCAGACTAAAGCGAAAAGGGACTAGAAATTGCATGTCTTTCCCTCCTGACTGTGCAGCCCAGCTGAATCGACTCAATATGCTCTCCTGTATGCTTACTGAGCAAGTAGCATGAAAATTGACCTTTGCTTGCTTTCTAAACAGTGGATTATTCATCTTAATGCTTCAGATTGGTCAGGGTGGCTTTTTGCTGTTTACAACATATTTACCTTCTCTCTCCTATTACTATATAAATATAATTTATAAATTAGCTTTAATATGAATAGTATGAAGACAATTTTAAGGCGTCCACATGGAAATGTAACAACAAGTATAAAACACGGAAGACATAAAATACTTTTAAATTGCAACAGGATTTAGAAATCATCATAATGACTGTGACTAAATGACTAAATATGCGGGGGGAAAAGCTGAGAAACAGAAAATTCTGAAAACGGACTTGTATGCACTTTTACTAAAACAGTTATCCTTTGCTTATTATGTAAACAAAATGAAACTTGCTTAAAACTGCAAGCAGAGGGCTTATTTGTTAACTGTGCTGTTTGTAGTGTAAGTGGAGTAAGTACTGTGAACTCTGTCGACAAGGGATACATATGTGCAAATCTTTATTTCTCTATTATCTATTTCTGTGTTAAAGGCATGTCTTTGCCAAACAAAGGCAGCTTTACTGTGAGTAAGTAATTAAACAATATTGCTAGTACATAAAAATCTGTTGGCACGTGGATGGGAATGCTTATGGTCAGATAATGCTAAAAAAAAAACGTTACCTTTTAATTGCCATTGTTACACTGAGCGCCCTCCCCCCTCCTTTTCAGTCTACATTTCAGTGTAAATTCTTGACTCTTAATTCATTTCCCTTTGCTTAAATATCATCCATCACTGTGCTCATCTGAGCTTCTTTGCTCCAAATGGACAGTGCAGAGAACATATTCACAGCCAACTAATAAAACAGCACTGACAGAGCAGTGTTTTCAGCCAGACAAAAGACAGACTGTGAGAGACAGTTCATCCGTTGGACCAGGAGGGACACCATAAATCTGACTGGGTCAAACAGTAAGAATGTCTAAGACTGTCACAAAACAAATACTATTTTGTCTCAGATTGTCATTGGGCAGTCAATCTGATTAAACAGAGTCAGGCTGTAGGCACATCTCCCTCAAAATCTAGACTTCCTTTCTTCAGTTTCTTTTTTCTTAACTTTCCTTTATCAAAGTCTTCGCGTGGCCACTGCAGAGACGCTGTATGCTATGGGGTCTTTTTCATCAAACACAGTGTTTTTCACAACACTTGGGATAACCAGTGTCATGTTTACAGGAAGATGTTTTTGAACTAGGTAGACACAGGCTTCAGATCTCAAAGTGTCCCGTAATCATTTACAGCCTATAGTGACCCACACTAGTGGTGTCGTGTAGCTGGGTTTTCTGATTACCCAGCTACATGGGAGCAAGGAGGGCAATATTTGTGGAAACTGGGCAAATCCAGAATGATTCCATCTGTGGCAAGTTCCTTTCTAATGTCATACACTATCATCACCAACATACAGTACAGCCTCCCTCCCACTCATATTATCCTTTTGTGTTTTTCACCAAACTCCATCATCATCATCCATTTCTCTTCATCCACCCTCCCTCTCACCCTCCTCAGGTGGTGTGTAGTGTACTGTCAAGCACAGCGTGAATCAATGACTGGTGCTCACGCCCACAGGTAAAGGTTAGAAAGGTTCACTATTGAATTATTTCTGCACTTCTCTTATTGCTGCCATCTGCCTGGCTGCTTTTAGTTGATGTGGTTGAGGCACTGGAGGGGAACTCTTTTTGCTAATGCACTCAAAACATGGATGCATGCGTGTGTTGTGTGTTTCCATGCACGAGCCTGTCGTATGTGCCTGTACGATTTGTGTCTTTAAGGATGTTTCACTGAAATGTAACTAACATAGCAGGAATCTGCACAATAAGCATCGTACGCACATTTGTACTTACACACAGACCTACACTTATGCACACTCTGTTCACTTCTCATGCCTATCTATCAGAGAGTGGATAATGAATCACAACATCTGTGCTTTCAGTCAGTCTTTGTTTCATCTGCCTTTATTCTAATGGAGCCTTCGGAGTATGAGGGCAACATGCTGCTGGATAGGGCATCCTTCACTCTCTGGTTTTGTTTTGCTGTCAGCGAGGCCGATCGTCTCTGCTGGACCCAGGATGAACTCATCCATAGCACAGATCATGCCCTTTGATCCACCAGCTTTCTCTGGGGGGCACAAACAGCCTTATTAAAAATGGCTAAATAAAACTTTCCTAGCCTCGACTCAATAGTTCCCAAACTTTACCCCTGCTTCTTCTCTGATGCTGCCTATGGTCAAATTGAGCTGCCTAATTCTGACAGCAAGCAGAACTGTTCATCCAATACCAAAACATGGTAACAAATGAAGCAATCTAAGTGTTTAACAATTTATTGGTTCTAGTTCCTAGACTACCTGGCATACACTTGCACTACAATCAATATCATAGATGAGAACATGCTGGGTGTAAGATGATAATGTGTGCCTTTGGGGGAAATTCAAGTAAGTACTGTGTAGAAAACATATGAAAAAGTAAGACATTGCAACTACTGCATATCATCAGCAAAAAAAGAGAAAAGAATGGAAACCCATCTGCATTGTATTGCATCCACATGCAAGTAATAATACAACAACATATACGTGTGAACAAACTGTGCTGATGATGTATTCTTGCAAAGTAAAGTCATGCCATAGCTCATTACTGAGAAGAAACTATATAATGTCGTTCATTTGTCTCAAACAGAATTGACTCTTCATCTCATGTACTCTACCTGTATAGCAGTGACATGACTGCTGCTATAATTAAACCCATCACAACCGTTACGTCTTTGTCACCTAATCTATTCTCTCCTCCACCGTCTGTGTCTGTCTGTAACCACAGACTTCCCGCCTTCAGCTCTGACTGACAGCGCCTGTGGCGGCTGTGGTCACTCTATGTGAGTGACATGAGGGGCAGCAGGGCTACTGCATTACCTCCTTTCCTTCCCTCTGAGCTCCTCCTGATCCTGCACCTCACACCACTGATCGCCACCTCTACTCCAATATCCAGCGGCAAAGCCTCTAGGCCTGAAAATAGAACTCATTAACACGTTTAGTAAGTACAAATGAGATGACTGTCTCCTGATGGACTGTCTATCTTTTGGATCAGCTTTCAAGGAGAGTGTTTGGTAATGACAAGAGAGAGGGAAACCAATATTATAATGTGCTGCCAGTCTCCTCTGAAAATGGGCTTGATGACAGGGAGAGCCTCTCGCACCCACACACAGCCTGATTCTTGCTGCAGACACCTATGTGTGTGCTCATTTATGGGTCTGCGAGTTTGCAAAATAAAATACGCTACATATTTACACCCACTCGGCATAACTGACACTAAAATCACACACAAGGTGAAATCAGCAAGAAGAAATCTCCCAATGTACAATACTGTAATAATGCTCTAATTTGGAGAACCTATCACTTTTCTTATTGAGCTCAACTGTTCTGTCTTGTCTATAAACTCCTGTCTGTGACATTTATGTTGCCTCTGTGCTCCTCTAAGCCAGATCTATTGGGCAGGCTGGCACACCAGGACTAGACTTTACCCACCTTCTATCCTGCGAACAAAGCTAGCCAGTATTTACAGATTCAGTCAGGGGAGGTAGTAAAAATCAGGACGCAAGACATTTTTACTCCGTCCCGGAATAGAGTTGTGGCTTTCTGGTCAATTTGCTATTACAGGATGAGCAAGCGAAGGCATGCGTACCAAGCTTGTCCATAAAGCAGGGGGCATAGGGGGAAAAAAAAAAGCATGTCTTAGTTAGAGCAGCAGGGTTACATGAATGCTACTGGAAAATCTATAAAGCCATCATTTTGGCTTTTTAATAAACGTCTAGTCTTGTGTAATATTTTCAAAATGAAAAATAATGTATTTATGAATTTCCTGGCACGTTGTGTGGACAGCAAACAATTTCCTATGCAGCCTAGATGCCCTTTGGACAGGGATTAGAAGGCAGGCGACTGACGGAGGCCTGACTGAGCTGTGGGCCCTCTGGGGCCCTACTCATCCAGGCCTGCACAGTCCTCATCCTCATATCCACTCTGCATCACCAGGGTAATAACAGCCTTTATTAAAAGCGCATTGCAGCAGTGTCTGTCTATACAACTTACTTTCAAAATGGCCATAATGTGGCATGTAGAAGTGGTCTGGTGGTTAGGGGCTACAATATCCTGTTTCTGGAAAGGTTTACTTTGCATTTTAACAAGCATGAATAAAGGAGAACATTCCAGAAATGGCTGCTGTCTGTTTTGCTTATGCCTGTAGGGAGCAAAAGCTCAGAATATGGCCCTTGCATGCCATCAGAGCGTGGCCTGGCTCACCTCTGATTTTACCTGGCTTTACCAGCTTTAGCCTAGCCACTGGACATGTAGATACCTTTAGTATGATAAAGCCCTATTAATATGTTGCCTGAAAAGGGATAGAAGCAGAGGATGAGACAAAGGTTGAAGGCATGGTTGAGTATAATGAATATTACATTATAGATTTTTACAATTTTGACAGGCTGAATGCTGATATCCTGTATGCCATGACTGCATCCCCATTCGAGCAGCAAGGTGTTATGCACATTCTAAAATATGAGTAACTTTTCTGCATTTGCTTTATTAGTGCATTTTTTCATGTCACAACCCACTTTCTAGCCCTTTCAGAGTGTCTCAAGAATTATGCATGAGACAGAGAGGGAGAAGGAAGCACGTGTGGAGGGAAGAGAAATGCCTCTGTTGTCAGGACAGGCCTTGCTATTAGGTGTGTGACCCTGAAAGCGCACCCCTTTTAGTGAAACAAGCAATGGATCTCATATTGGATACCACTATTATGCAGTAATTTGTATGCATCCTTTCGTCTCATTTCCATTTAATAATGCACACAGCTCCCCTGCCCAGTTTCTCAAACTGGTCATTAAAAGTAACGCTGATCTAAACTGGAGGCTTAAGTTCCACTTACAAGCTCTCACGGTGGTGGTGGATGAAACAACTGCAGAGTCAAAGTAAGATAACCCCTCCCCTTCCCAATCTTTGCCCTTGAATACCCAGGCTTGCATGTCTACACAGAAAGCAGACAATGACTGGTGGCTGCCCAGGCGGCCCCAGTCCCAGCCTTCTCCTTCCCAGCCTCCTAGGCTCACAGACAGGGATTTCCTCCTGCGATGAGAGCCAAGCCGTCACAGCCCAGCGATCAAGGGCCTGCCATCTGTGACTGAGGCAGATTTACAGCAGGAGCTAATCCACACTGTCAGCTACGTTTGTTCTCCATCTCTGCTTCCTTCATACACATACATATAAACACACGTATGCTACCATTGGAAAATACTAATATTTGGTCCCTATAAAATGCTTTCTTTCTCTGAATTTCTCTGTTGCGCTCTGCTCCTCTATCTCTGTCTCTCTTTCAAACACACACACACACACACACACACACACACACACTGTAGAACAAACATTTATTGCAGAAGGGCATCAACTCCTGATTTCAATCTAACTTTGCCCTTTTTAGCAGCATGATCTCATTCTGTTCTATGCTCAAAAAATAACTTTACTCGATTAAATGTTAAGAAATTAGAAACCTCAATGTGTCATTGAGCTACATGCCCTGGTGAACATCATTCAAACAAAATAGGGTCATCATATGCTCAAGTGTCACACAAGCTTGCACACTCGAGTATAGCTCCCCAAACTTGTTTCTCCCACATCCTTTGCATTCATTCATCTCTACTCTCTATGCTATTACGTTATTCTCCATATCTCATATCATGTCTCTCACAAACATACACCCCGGTGCTTTTAGTTGACAGTTGTCAACAGTCGCCATTAACCCCTGTATCTGACATCAACATGTCACAGAATTTTCACCTTTTGACTGTAACCTCTAAGCCAAAAATAAATCTTGTCCTCATGCTGTCAAACCAATGGTCCTCATTAGTAAAAACTTTATGAAAGTTTCAACATTTGCTGTCAACTTTTTTGTCACATACAAAAAAAAACCCTGCACCGTTTTTTTTAAAAAGTTTTTTTATGTGTACCTGGTCATGGGCTGCTGTCCTTAAAACTAGCAGTGGTGCAGCATTGGGCTGGTTCAAGTTAGTGCTGGGCTTTATTCAGTGATCTCTGAACACAGGGCAGCTGTGTGGGGCTGGGATCCCTCTGAGGCCTCTTTTGTTTCCCCATAGATAAAGGGTTAAACAAGACAAATGGAGGCGGAGCCACACAGCAACATGCCTAAGCAGCACTTTTTCACTATGAGCAAGAATTAAAACAATGCGAGCCTTTTATCCCTGTGTTAGTCTAATTGGAAAGAAACCTCATTTCTGCTGTCCTTGCTCTCCTCGGCCATCCAGCCCACAGGAGATATGTGGCACCAAATCCCTACAGTCCGTGGTTGCTGCATTATCATAAGGAGAATGCAAAATAGTTCCATGGAAAACACACAAGATTGAAAACAGCCTCTTTTCAATTTATCACTCTGACAAAAGGCATCATCTGGCTACAGGTATGAATCGTGACTGAAAGACATCTGCAATGGAGGATTTGTTGTAGGACAGTAAGAATTATACCATGCTACAATTTTATTCTATCTCTACAATATGTTTAATGTTGTCATTTCTTTGAAGGCAGTTGTGGGCTTTTTGGGGAGAAAGCCGGCAGCATATGTTTTGGGAAAATTCCCAGGCAGGCTACAAGCCCAGCACCTAACGCCAGCAGATCACAGAACAGCAGCAGGCGAGGGAATTACTGTCTAGATGACCCAGAAATCCAGGGGCAACTTTGTTTTAACAAGCCAGGGAACGTTCCACCACTTTAGCAACTATGCCTTAACCACAAAAAAGAGCCCTGTGCCACAGAAGAGCTAGTGAAGAGGAAATTAAATATTACACTGGAAGGGAATGGTTCAGCCCTAGTGGAGGGTGGAGGGGTGCGGCTCTAAGGTGAACTTGGGCAGCTGATGCTGCTGGAGCAAACCATTTGGGGTGTGAAATGGAAATGTCGAATGCATGGGTATGGCGTCAGCAATTTTAAGGTGAATGGTTACAAACAAAGAGGTATGTTGATTGCTGGTAATTTGATCATAATGCCTGGTACATTCTTTCGAACACTTATTTTCATTTAACAAACTTCAAAAAAGAAACACATGGAGGTGTCGATGAAAAAATACTAAATAAAGAAACAAATAATCTAAATAATCATACTCATATCCACTTCATATTTTTTTATGTTCACCTCTCTCCAGCTCATTGTAAACTAACTAATGGAATACATTTTCTCCATCTTTGTTAATAGGCTTATAATTACTAAAATAAAATTGTTCTGTTTGACAGAGCAGTGAAACAGAGGAGGCATTAACTGTTATCCAAATAATCAAGTATAATTATTAAAACACACAATCAGACTGTAGACATGACTTAAAACTCAGTGATAACTTGAGTTAAAAATTTAATTTCTTCTGCATTTTGTTGGATACTAAGGAGCTGCTTAAGTAAGTGAGGCTAATTGTAATATGATGAAGCTCTGCAGGGGAGTAACCTCTGTCTGCGCGTATGTGTGTATGTGTGTTGATACTGCCCACACACAGACCCGCTGCAGGGGCCCATTACCTAACCTAAGGCTTGAATCCCTTTACCCTGGCAAAAACAAGGGCAACAAGCACATCAGAGATTGATACAGACACAACAGCTCTTGAAAAAAAAGAGGGGAAAACACTTGTTTGCCAACAGCACCCAAACTTTTCCTACCTGAATGCAAAAAAAAAAAGTAAATTCAAAACCCCCAATCCTTTTAACCTAAAAAGCCATTCCTCTTGCCTTTGCATGTTCGCTTGTCCACTGTGCTGTAGTCGTTAACATATTTGGAGTGCAGCGAGCAGAAAGCTTAATTGTCCCTAATTGCTCAGCTAAATATGTTCTCTAATGATTTGCTTCAGATCTGTGACTGCCTTTTGCGCAATTTCCCGGCCGCTGGCTTCATTATCCCTGCCTCCTTGGAACAAAGCGTCTTCACAGGCTGGCCTTTTTTTTCCCTACATAACACAGACAGTGAGTATGTGTGCGAGGGAAGTAATGGTTCCCTCTTGCAGGGACACACAATAGAGCCCCTTTGTCAGGGCACAGGAGTTAAAGTGATTAGAAAACCAAATCTCTGCTAAGAAAGAGTGTTAATTGACCACAGCTCACTCTTCCTAATCAGTCCATAATAAAGGAGCAGTCTAGGCACTTTGTTTCAGTCATGCTACTGTTGTTGTAGCTGCGTCTGTTTTTTGGTGTTCTTGTTGTTGTTGCAGCTGCTGCTGTTGTTCAGCTCCTCCCTCTTTGGCCTTAATGCTCTATCTCAATATGTCTTAAATAGCTGAAGAGAACAGCTCTGTGGCCCTCAGTAACAGGAATCTCTGCCTTGACTTGGGAAGGCAGGCTTTGCAGAAATATTATTCTTAAATCTAGAAATCTAAATTATGTAGCCTGTCTACGTATGGTCTTACAACAGAAAATAAGTTTAGATTGTTGTGTAAAAATACATACAAATAGTGTTACCAGTAATTCTGCTTGAACAAGTTTACTTCAAATGAGACCAACTTGCCTCTATTTTTTAATCCTTCTTTGTAGTCCTCATCACTAAATATAGTGACGTACAATTTAGATTTATTGTGACTCCTGTTGTAAAGTAAATTAAAGAAAATAAAACTGGCATGTAAAGTGTCTCAGTGGAATAAACAGATGGATGTTAATAATGCACATGTACGAAAAGAGAAGAGTGGCATAAATAGAAAGATCAAGAGTGAAAGACAAAAACCGACACATGGCAGGTCCTCACCTGTGTCTGAAGAGGGGCATTTGCGAATGGTGAAGATAGAACTGAGGTCCTCCTCTTCCTCTGGCAGGCCCTTCTGCAAGCGCTGAAGCTTCCTGAGGCTCTCACTGCGCTGGTGCTTCATGGAGCGCACATGCTGGATCAGGTTGAGCTTGGCCTTGGTCGAGTAGTTACACAGCACACAATGGTAGTAGCAGGCATCACCCTCCACTGCGTTCTCGTGCTGCTGCAGGTGCTGTGGGAGGGAATGGAAAGAGAGAGATAGAGGAAGGAAGGAAAAAACAGAGGGAGAGGGACACAGAGAGAAAGAGGTTATTGTAGATGGCAGATAGCTGGCTAGGCACCACCGACTCACTTTCACTCACACAGTTGGCAAATGAACAAATCAATTCCCAATCACAGCCCTGTTGTTTAACATCCAGACCTCTTCCACTTCAGGACAACTGTTTGGACTGCGCACTTTGTCTGCGTGAGTGTCTGTATCAGTGGGCTAACAGGACAGGAGAGGGCTGGGAGGCACGCAAATCTCAGGGGCCCAAGGGCAGGCAGGAATCGCATCACACACCCTTCAGAAGCTGTGGGTCTACAGCCTCACAGACGGAAGGCAGCATTGATCCCTTTCACTCAACAGAAGCCTCCCGTCTCTGAAAAGGAAACTCCAAACATCTGCCTGTTTCACGCATGGGATACTAAATATTGATCATGGTGAGTTAAATCCTGGCTCTCTCATACAGAAAGCGAGGCAAACTCAGGCGGTGGTGACGCAGGTGGGGGATTGACTACATACTGAAAGAAACTGGAACATTCCGCAACAGTAGGACAACCTTCAGAGGACAGGAAATCAGCATCAGTATTGACATGTCAACCCCAGCACTTCTTCCAAGGCTCAACGGCAGGCCTAGTCCAGGCTTCAGCCCACCCTCTGTAGCGTCACAACATGTCAAACACCCTGTGGTGACACCATACCACCACAACCTCTTGTCACACCACAGAGCTCCAGTCTAATTACCTCCTGCACGGCTCAATCAATGATCCAAGTCCAACACAATATGGCTAGACCCGGTGTGAGCAACAGAGTTATTGACCATTATCCTAAAGCATCACACTGATTGTTTCTGCATGTTTACAATAAAAAGCCTCAGACTCAGTATGCCCACTTGTATCATGTCTGTCATGTGCTGCTCCTATATCAAACTCTGGAGTCTAGCTGTGGATTTCTGTGGCTGCAATCAATGTCAATCACCAAAAGTTTTTCTCTTTTTTTTCACTCTAATCTTCTTGGCCTTCTTGTTTCCTGGGAAGGTTTTTTAAGATAAAGAACAGCAGGTAGAACACGCGATTTTTGTACACACATAATTGTTCTATCAGCGTTAAGACTCTGAAAAACTATTAGATACATTTAATGGTAAGTTTATTCTCTGAACCATAATACCTGCCATCTAAAACGCTAAAAAATGTGCTGATTAATATTATCAGTAGTGAGTACAAAGCTTGTTGGTCAATTTCTTAACAGTGGTTGTAATTATAATTAAAGTCGGGTCTACCCTGTATTTTCATTTATGTAGTATCGGAAGTGAAAGGTTTCAGCAAAGCTACATGACAGATCAAAAAGGAACTAGCTGTAGTCCTTCACTGGATGGCGTGTTTGGATGACTGGAAAATGTAAAAGCAATGGTAACATTAGACATTTAACCACATTACATCTAAATCAGGTGTTGACAGGCTTGTGAAAAAAAAATTCATAACAATATTATGCCTCCCTAAAATGCTCTTGTCCCTTTTCCTAATGCTTAATTTTCTGGCAATATTGTAATATTGCTATGGGGTTTTCTGAGCTATTGTATTTCATTCTCTTTGGTTTCATATTTCTCACTTCTACACCTAAAATGTGCATTAAGACACCGCTTCCAGGAAAAGAAATAGGAGGGTTTTTTTTTCCTCCTTTTTGTGAGCCCCACAGCTTGGTGTAATAGAGTTATTAGGTGATTGTAAAAGGCTCTGTGTCTCTGTGTGCTCTCCTCTCTCTCCTCGTTTTAAGCTATCCATGATGTCATGAATAGGTGTTGCTGGATATTGTGAGAGCCCTCCTCCTTCTCCTCCTTTTCCTCTGTGCACAAACATTGCATCAGAACTAAGGTAGAGAGAAATTTGAGAGACAGATTCAGTTATAGATAACACCAAATCCATCATGCAAACTGCTTTTAGTCACAGCATATGTCTTGAATTAAAAAAGAGAGTTCTTGCTGCAAATGATTCTGGGCTCCAAAAATCTACAAGAAGACAAGTTAAAAAATGACGGCACCTGACCGAAACTTCAAAGCTAGTCTCAGGAGGTAGAAAAAATCCTGGGAGTTTTATAGTTTCCCATAAAAAGCACAGGGTTTATATAGGAGTGAACCTGAGACCGCCTGCCCCAGAATTGCCCATAATTCACTATAAACCTGACTGGCCAGAAAGATGGCCTCAACAGGGCCAAAACTAGCCCACCCCACTGCTTGTAGCTCTGTCTACAATGTCAAATGGTCACACCTGTAAACCACCACTTTCACCATCTCTGCACCAGCCACGACCCAAAACTGTCGGGGGCATTTCAGTGTCAGTCAAAGAGTTAAGAGATCAAACCAATGAAGAGTCACCATTGTGGTGACTCCTGCTCATTCAGTATTCCGGATAGAACTGAGGTAAAAATAATACTAGTGCCTAATAGGGAAGAGCTTGGCCAGGGAAAACAACACCCATCTGATAATCACATCCCTAACTTTCTCTAACATATTTTCTCAAAGAACTGTCCATGTGAGAAACCCCCTAAAAAGCACAAACACAGCATAGACCCAGTACATTTGCAGCCTGTCTCCCACTCTGATTCACACACTCACACATGCATGCGTACACACTTTGAATGTGAAACATAATAATGCATGAGACAGGGCCTACGTCTGTTTCCTATGAACCTGCAATGAAGCCCCTAGTTGATAAATCACCTCCAACTGGAGTGCAGGAATTTGGCAGCTTAATGAAAAAGTCATGTTGGGCTGGGAGGATTTGGTCTGCATGGCTCTGGGGTTTCTAAGCGCCCTATCAAGGCCCCAACAGGAGGGGAGCTGTGGTGCAAAATGGGGGGTAGATGGCTGGGCTAGTGGCATGGGTTCAATACCACTGAACTGTCTTGGAATTTATAGCAGATGTATAGGAGATTCAGCTGAGCAAGTACAAATGCGTGACTACCTAGTACACACTGATGTTCTCAAAAGCAATTGGGCATGGGAGTCATGCTGTTTGCATTTGAGTGTACCTTATGTGTGATCTGATTTTACAGATAAGATTTCACTGATGTGCTGAATGCTTGAATCACAGGCGATTATATTGCAGTGTTAAAAAGAAAGATGCAAAGAAATAGAAATTTGGAATTTACTTTAGTTCATTCTTATCTTTGATATATTTAGTCGTTGCTTGTTTTCAAACTGTCAGTCAGCTACAGTTAGAAGTGAAGTTGATCACGTGACCCACAATCATTCTTAAATTGCTTTTCTGTTTTTACATATTTTAAAGGATGGTCTAAATTGTGTTTAATGTGTTACAACACTTCGATGCTTTTTTTTGTTCAAAGCTTTGTTTTACTTTGAAGTGATTTTCATAGTTTAAAAACGCAATCATGGCTTGTCAAGCCTCTCTTCCAACAGAACACCTTGTCTCTTTCTGTGGAGGCTGGAGCATTGCTCTGTGCTTTTTCAGGTAAAGAGGGACAGGGGCGGTGTGGGCACCACCCCATCCTCTCTCTCCCAACTCTACAGTGCACCTTGCCCTCTGAGTGGGCAATACACGCCTGTATCAGTTTCACCACCCACCCAGAGCACTGCATACATCTGCATTTCCATCCACTTAAATGCAAAGTAAAAGTGCACCTTTAACACGAAACAGTGTGGTTGCTGAGAGAGTCCAACTAACACAAGATGGAGGTGGGTATTACTGGAAGGGTGGAAGGGAGACAGAGCCGGTAATTCCAAAGAATGGCTCCCAATAGAGCCATATAATATAGTATGTACGTGCAACAAACACGTACAAAAGTATAGACAAAAAGTACATCAGAAATGTACACACAGTCACGCACGCGTGGACATACAGACTCACACACACAGCCACATACCATTATGATCATACCCCAATTTCCACCATTAAATTTGGCAGTGCTGTTAATACAAAATTAATGCATTAAAACAGATGACTATCTGTGAGCTAAATAGCTATCAATTCTGAGAGAGCTGCCAAATTCCCTCTGTGAGAGAGCCAGCAAGTATCTGCCTGGATATTGCTTTGTAATAAACTGATTCTCAGCATTAAAAGCTGGTGTTTGTGTCTGTGGATCTGTGTGTGTTTGCAAAAAACATGTCCTTGATGGGAGGCTTACACAGGTTAGACAACTACAATTCACACATGAAGTCACGCAATGCACTCAAGTTGAGCAGGCCTGTTTTTGTTAGAAAATTATATTCACTAATATCAAAGACGCAGAAGTCAAGTTTTCTCTGTCATCTGAGAAAGAAAATGTATAAACTTGTTCTTGGCTTAAGATGTGTAAAAATATGTCAAGCAACACCTTTGTTATTCAAACACAGTGATGTCATGGCAGCAATTATAACCTATGAGGTAATTGTATTTCACTCTGAATGGAGACAATATAATCTGGCTCTTGGGTTGAAAAAACACACTGCAGCCAAAGGGAGAAGAAAACACCCTTGCGTGACTGAAGTGTCACTATCTCACAATTGTGCCCATAGAAAGTAAGTACTGTTGAAAATGCATATGTTTGTCTATCTTAAAGACAAAAATACAGGGATAAGTAGTTGCCAAATTTCTGCTTAATTCTGACAGTTACAGTATAAATCAGATGAAGTCAAATTTAGGGACTGGTTATTCTAATGGTGAGGATTAAGTTTAGGGTTAGGGTCTAGAGAATGAAAATATTTCAATGTAATGACCCCTTTCTTCTCAGCAGCAGGGTACATGTGCAGAGATTTGTTGGGGACTTGACTCTCATAAATCTGCACTCTGGGATTCCCCTGGAACGTAAGCAGGTTATTTAGCAAAGCAAAGCGGAGCGCTTGCAATTTGGGCTGTGATTCCCTGTCCGCCAGCAGTACGAACAACAGCTCCAACCACAGAGGCCCCACTGGGTGCCAAGTGCGGTGACTGCTTTGAATTAGCCACTGCAAGCTGCAACATGCCTAAAAGTTAGGTTGTGGCTGAGGGTACTGTGTACTCCAGGTCCAAACTGCCAGCCTACAGCTTCCTGCACTTCATCCCCCACCCTTGTCCTTTATTCTCCTCTACTCGTCCTAATCCCCGTCACCCCTCCGCCGCATCCTGTACCTCTGTCTCAAAGCCTGTAATGTGCTAAGTTGCTTCCTCTAGTGCCTTGCTGTTGTAATGATCCATCACTACCGGTGAATAAAAACAGGCTGCATATTTGTCTCTGGGAGGGAAGAGAGAAACAAAACGGACCTCTGTGTTGTAAGGGAGGGCAGCGAGGTAAAGATGGATCGCTGTGGGTGTCCTTAGAGAAAGACTTAACATAGGCCCATGAAACAAAGTAGCCTGGGAGGGGTCATAGAGACACTTAAAGACAATGCAGCTCCTGGTGCTCCACACCCACCACTCTTACTTACTTTAACATTAAATAAAGCAATAATTATTGAATTCCTTTTGAATGAGTAAGATGCTAGAAAGTAAACAATGGGAACATAATTGCAGAGGGAAGGCAATCAATGCAGGCAGTCATTTGGGCCATGTTGATTGTGTAGGCTGCTGTATGTGCTGTGTGTGTGTGTGTATGTGTCCACATTTGTGTAGCTGCAAATCTAAGGTGAGCTAAGGGGAGTATGTGCTGTGACAAGGAGCTGAGTAATACACTCTCCCATACGCACGCACAGGACAAGAGTTGGGTAATCCCTCCTTCAATAATGACCCAGGGCTCTAAACAATAGCTCTCAATCAGCTGATCAATGTGTCCACATAATTCATGTGCGAGTCACTATCTTTTAAAGGGGAGGAGGAGGAGGATAAGCAAGCGGGCGGTATAGAGATCAATGCCCTGTGTGGTGATAACGAGCCTGGGCCTATGCCCACAGGAGCCCCACACTGGCGTCCAGGGTCTCTCTCATTAAGAACATTTGGATAAGCATGGCTATACATACATAATGTGCACTTCTAATCGTAGTCTGATAAACACATTTTCTCCCTTCTTAATGAGCTGGGTCCTGCTTTTGTGACACACAGCGATGACTCTAAACAGGCAGGAAATGATGTCAAACCTCAAATAAGAAAAAAAAAAGAGTAAAGCAAATTAACAGCAAGCTGTTGCCCTCCTCTTTCAGTAGCTAATTAACAGCTTAACCTCCTGGCGCTTTTATGAAAGCCATGCTGGGAGGAGCTTGCCAAAATTGCAGTACAATAAGTCTGCCTGCAGGAGGCGAGAGCAGGGTGGAGTCATGGGGGTACCCAAACAACTGTTACAGCCACTTGATGACATGTGTACTGGCAAGGTACCATCTGGAAGCTGAATGGGGCAAATCAAGACCTGCCCTGGCCTTTCTCTTCATTACCCACAGTACTGTGTCAACATCACAACCCTCCATTTTGGACAGCAGTGACAATAATTACTTGTATAGAGCCAGGGAATAACATTTTTTGGTTTTTAATTTAGGTAAAACAGATAGCACACACTACACTGAAATCAGATGTTGAGTTTGTCACTGCATTAGTGTTTTACTGAGAGTCTTGTTACAGTAATAACTGGGCACACTGTGGGGGGGAAAAGGACTGGTTTTGTGCTTTTACAAATCTTTTGGCAGTGACAATTCTGACAACAGACAAAACGTTTTTTTACCATTTACATTTACGAGTAAGACAGAGAACATGGAGATCTGTGAAAAACACACCTGTAATCAGCACCAATAGTGACCTTCTCAATACGCCAACCCAGTATCTGTATATTCCAAAGGCGACTACAACCAGAGGCCATAAATATTACACTACAAACCACACCCTGTCTTCTGGCTACTTGGACACGCCAGATTTAAATGTGATTCACATCTAGCATGACAACTTTATACTCCTGTGCTTTGCACTACTAGTGCATTGTTTTTGCCAGTACAGTTTCTGTATTGATAAATACTTGCAATGCAAAACACAAAGAATGACTTAATGAAATCCACTTAATGAAAAGGTAGCCTACTGACACCTGACGCTATAAATCAAAGGAAATTCTCTTGTACATCTTTGACTCAGATGTGATTTAGAGGAAAATTTCAGGAATGTATGAAACACACCATGCTGGTTGTCTGAATAGACCTGTGTAGGACTGTTAATAGAGGTGTATGAGAGTACTAGAATACTAGATAAGAGCAATATGACTGACTTCACAGATCTGAACACTAGGTCACTGATATGTTAGTAGCGTAAAGGCAGAGGCAGCCCCGCACCCACACAGCTGACAAGACTCTCCAACACCTCACTGCCTCTCATTTGTCACTTGCCACCCAGACAATGGCAGCATGGCCTTGTGGAGCAGCTTCAACTGTGGGCAGGAAAAAGCTTGCTAGATGGATACGAAGTATAAGAATAAGGGTTCGTAGAGGGAGGCTCCCAGTGAGCTGGGGGATAGGGGGTGTTGGATTAAGATACAGGCAAACACTACTTGTAATGATTAATGCAGTCAGGGAGAATTAAATTCAGAGCAGGAACATTACCCAAACACAATTAGTCCTAGAGAACAAACATCACACTCTGCCATGAATGCAGATTCAGTGCCATATCTTTGTGAGGGAGCAGACGTCAGAAGTCAAAAGAACTGGCATAATATGCAGGTAAAACTTAACATGTCTGTTGCTGCCTTCTAGAAAGTCAACATTAACAACTAGGCTGCCCCATCCTGTCTCTTTGGCTACAGTGGCCCAAGAGAAGCCCTAAATGAGCCAACAGCAGCTTGACCATGCTTACTGAACTGCGTGTTTGCCCACACTCCTGCTTCTAAGCCTATTGTCATTAGCTGATCTCCTGTTCCACCTTTTCTCTGACGTAAGGGCAGAGAGGAGACATAGAATACAGTCTCCTCGGGCTTGTATTATCTAGCTTTCACCCCTGGCGTTCTCAGTTTGGTAGTGTAAATATTTCATTACCACATAATTGGTTGCTGCTTCAGGCTATGCAAAAAGCAGCTGTAACACTGTATGTTTTCTGAATATCCTGTAACCTTTTTTATGTAAAATTCATAGAAATGTGTTATGGGGAGATGGTGTTTGGGATTTCGGAAGGGGAAATGTAGTTGTTCGTGCACTGCCCTCACACAAGCTTTCTAGAGACCCCAACTAATTAAGAACAGCTATGATGTGCTCAGCCAGAGTCAATATTTAACCCAGTCTTATGCAGCTATCTTTATTAGCGGTATTGCACTGACAAAAGGAGCAACATGGCCTTTGAGAGGTCCTCTTCTTAAAATGAAAATTAATGAGTGGGGTTGAGTGGAGGTGAATATACAGAGTGGGTCTATATATGGGCTTATTTGCATGGAACATTAAGTACCTTTTTCGAGTGAAACTACTATTGAGGGTTCTTCAAGCAATTCACACACCAAACACCCACCAGTTTCACTTGTCAACTCTTCTATACAGGGCAAATAAAAAAAAAAACTTCAACTTCACCCACCAACAAGACTATAATCAAGAGAGGAAAAGCTAAACGTTTTAAGTGGTGTGAAAAATACCATCACTTTCATGATTTACATTATTCAGAGTGTAAGGGTCAACAGAAATCTGCCATACATATCTGTATTTTCTTGTTCATTGTTCAGAAAAAGATATTACCTTTTTTAATTCTATGTATTATATAT
>JAPQRN010000018.1:26248119-26290876 GCA_037367275.1 Coranthus polyacanthus
ATATAAAATTAAAATGCAGAAAAGACACAGCTGCTTTCCAAACTCATCAGGACCAAATTTTGATTTTTTTTCCTCATAAGACCTTGGTAGCCTCTGACCTATGCCCATAGGGAAGTAATGCACTTGTGTTGAAAAATGGTGCTCTGTGCAGTGCCCCCCTCCTTCCCATCAGCACAACCAACTCTATCACTAATACATATAGGCCTGTGAAACACAGATTTCTTAACAGGGTCATTCTGTTGGGCATGCTCATTAGCCAAAGAAAAAAAAAAAACTACCTGCACTTTCCATAAAAAGAAACAAAAGTGCTCATTGATCAGGCTAATCAATTGAGAATCAATAATCTAAACCCTCATCATTCCCAGTGCAGCTTAATTGCAGCTGAAATATAGTTGTCATCACTAAAAATCAAACACAGCCCAGACTAATTGGATGGGGCCTATTGCTTTGGTCATGATTGCAAAAAGCTTTGCAAAGCCCCAGAAAGACTTGTGATGGCCGGTCATTGGAGCTTCCGAAAATAACTGCTCATGCCATTAGCAAGTGTCATCGTGGAGGTCATTGTGCTGGCTGCCCATTTGGGGACATCTAATACAGGGCAACCACACAAGAGTACTTTGTGTCCCTTCTCATGTAACTTGCTCATGTAAGTTATAAGATCACATTAAGGCCCAATTTTATAGGACAACTTGTGATTTTAATCTAATGTTTTGGAAGAATGTCCTTATTAGACAATTTGTTGCTGACCTTTGAGTTAAACAGTGGTCAAAAAGAAAAAGCTATAATTTTCCACTCCAGTAGTTGAGCACTGTAAAGAGGTTTAGAGAGCTGGTAAAGCAAAGAGGTGTGCCTGATATAACAGATATTTTACAGGCTGGCATTGCAGCCAACCTGCCCTCACTGGCTATACCATATACACTGCTCAATCGTGCAAAAAATCTCAAACTATACTTCAAAGCCTACCACTTTTCCCCTTCCTGTTTATTGATTAGATAGAACTCTTGTTCAGTAATTGTGCAGTAAATCAAGCATGGTGAGCACTAATCTCAACCCCGGGAGGAAAGTGTTAAAGGTAAAACCTGCTGAAAAGTGCATAATTACGGTGCTGTGTTCAGCCAGGAGAGATATACTCCTCCCTCTCACATTTCTCACTCACTGCCTGCCTGCGCAACCAGAGGCAGCAGGGAGAGGGGTTGGCAGAAGAGCAACGGGAAGTGTATACAGTTTCTAAACACCTCTCACTCCCTCCCTTACCCTTTCAATCCTTCTCCCTCTCAGTGCATTCCCAACCAAAGCGCCGGGGGCGCCATGCTTGTAAAGAAACCACAGCCTTTTGAGTGCCTCTTGTATTTACAAACGGAGGCATGTTGGAATCAAAGGCATTACCACATGACATAACACATTAAACAGTTGGCAGATTGAGAATTTATAGACAGAAAAGATAGTCAGTGTGGTAAACAGGAAAAGCGCCATTGTTGGATTAGTCTAACCAGCTATACTTGGTACGACAGCAAAACTTACCTAAACCAGAGAGCAGAATAGGAGTCAACAGCAGCGGCCCCCTCCTTTCCCTTGCTTTGTCTTTCCTCTTAACACACAGCTCAGGCTATACTCCAGGTGGAGGCAGCTATCACTTTCCCATCAACTTCCTGTTCCTCTTGTCTCTCCGCCCCCCTTTTTCTCTTTGCTCTCTCACTCCCAGCTGAACAACTTGGTTTTCTGTGCCATGTTTGAAGAAATGCAAAGCTGTTCTTTTACCCCATCTTCTGAAATAGTAAAATCTGCAGTTAAGAGGTTTTTTTTTCTCTCCTCATCTCTCTTTCTCTTATCCTCCTCCCCTAACACTTTCTCCATGTTGCTGTTCTGCCTAATCTCACCTCAGTTTTTATTTCACCCTCATCAGCAGGGACCTAAAAATAAATGATAAATGGAATATGATATTTTAAAGTCTTATCTCTTATCTGTTCTTACAGGGGAATAATAGGGTAGTTAATCCTGCAGATCCTACTCAAATTGATTAATCAGCACATGCGGACAATCAAATAAATGATTAATATTCCCCAGTCCTGTGGTCGGACAGTTACCCCTGAAACCATCAGTAATAATTCAGTAACCCTTCCCAGACCACAGGCTGCTGCTAGTCAGCCTCACTCAGCATCAGCTCTCTGATGTTCAGCAGAACTTTGAACTCCCGCACAGAAATTCAGACACACCAGGGGTAAAACAATCTGCAGTCTACTCCTTCTCAACCCCACCTACAATGGCTGCCTATATACCTGATTATATTCCCATATACAATATATACAGATTTTAAAGAGAAGGGCATCCTTGTAGAGAAAGAGGGTGATTTTCACACTATGATCTTTCATTAATGTGAGGATAGGAGGACGGAAACAGATACTGATAGTATAGTTTCCAAATGACAGTATACACATACTGTAATGCAGTAAGTAAAACTCAAACAGAGGCTGCTTATCAAAACGATCCAAACAGACACAAAATACAAAACCTTCCTTTAAAAGCAAAAATCATACTCTACTGTAACTGTGGTATGTTATGTAAGTGAAATGGGAAGTGCCTAAAAAGAGTAATGCTAGAGAACCAGATGTCTCAAGCACTCACATGCAGACTGACAGAGAGACAGGCTGTTTAGCAGCAACTCTCCCAGGCCTTAGCACACTGAACACAGCCTGTCCTTCTGGTGGACAAAGGGGGGAAATCTTCATTGAAAAAGGTCTTCTTTTCTCTCCGAATACCCGTGCTATTCTCCCTCCCACAGAGGTCAGTGAACAGCCATCTTCATGGCGCTCCTCTGCATCTGCCAGCTATAACTATTAATCAGGGAGAAGGCCAGAGGCAGAAGACGACACCTTTTGCTCCCCCACGTTTGCACCCAGGCTGGAGAATGAATGGTAAGGGTGGCTGGGGTACGACAATATATCTATATATCTGTGTGTGTATTTGTGTGTAAGGGAAGTAAGAGGTAAACACAGCTAGTGGGTGTGCCCTTCTTGTAGTGCAGTAGCTGTTGAGTACGTCGGCCTCTGTCAATACATGAAGTTATGAAGCCCTAGTTCTCTACTCTCCACCACACACTGCCCAGGACCTCCAACAAACACACACGTACACAAATACATTTCTGCCTAGGCTGCCTCAGCCCACCCTAATCCCTCCTCCTTGGCCTTTGTGTTGCATCTGACCAGCTGGCTGCCTGAATCAGGGTGCACAACTGTCTGCTGTGACGAACACTGCTCTTCGACTACCAGGACACAGTGACTCTCCCCTGCACTGCTGTGTTTTAATATGGCTGCCAGGCATTACTACAGCCATTTACAATCCACCTAGGAAGCCGCTGGAAGTTTACACATGCTTAGAGCAAGTTGTGTTTAACTATAACACATCTTGATGGCCTTTAACTAGTGTTTGAGAAGTTTACGGAGTAGAGCTACAACCACTAGTCTCAAAAGTGGTGGAAGACTGCTCTAAAGCGTGAGTGGCCGTTGAGCACTTTTGCCAATATGCCTGTTGATATATAGCTTTGTCTTTAATAGGTACGAGCATGGTGTGTAGGGCAGTGTTATGAAAAAGGCCCCGTTTTATATAAGCGTTACAGTTCACTTTGATCTCTGCTCTTGCTCCACTGTTTATAAATCAGCCACACAAATATTTATGAGCGGAACGAAGAAAATGGCTGGTCTGGTTTGTATCTCTGCCCTCCTTCCCTCCCTCCCTATTGCGTACCCTCCCTCTCCCTGTGGCTGATGTGTGGATGAGGCCACCACAGACGCAAAGCGAGTGTATAGGCCCCAGGCCACATCCATCATATCTGTTCTGTGTCTGGCTATTGTGTGGCCCCAGAGAAGGCTGACCTAACCAAACCATGTAACGGCAGAGGGTGAGCATTATGTACAAATACCGGGGAAAGTGAAAAGAAAAAAATATTCAATGCCACAGACAAACATATATCATTAGTTTAACTCATATGAAATATAGATAATAGTCAAAACCAATACACGTGAGTGCTTTGACTTTACACAAGCTAGAACAAAACGTTGCACATCAATTTAACCATATGCCTCTGACTAATGCATTGTTAGTTCATCAGTAGTAAAGCTCAATAAATTAATATAGTCATGTTCAATACGCATTTCCTTTGCCTGCCTTTTAGCTCACCTATCTGTTTCTGTCTACAACACACACAATGGGACGGGCCCAGAGCTTCTGGATCCATATACTTTAATTGCTCCCCCCAGCCCTGACCTCTGATCCAGATCACTCTGATATACAACATCTCTATTAAATTGGGAAGTAGGTAAATATTCTTCTAATGACCCTCACTTCTAGCGACACCATTGAAAATGGAGGAAAAAAAATCAATCTTCTTTTTTTTTTTTCCTTTTTGCCCTTCACTGACTCTATTAGTTTGCGTTTTATCAGTGGGTTGACTCCAAAAATGTGGATTGAGACCAAGCACAATGCGGTGTCTAAACTCATCTTGACAGGGAAATGGACTTTACTGAGATGCATTTGAGTAATGCAGATTACAAACCTATGCTTTCAGGGAAATATCTTCTTTTCAGAATCTTAACTGTCCTTCAAGTAACACATTAAGTTTACCGAGCTCATATAAGAAGTGAGACAACCTTTATCTAAACTGAACAGAGTGTTGATCCTGCAATGTAGGCTCTAGATAATTTAAAAGATAAGGTGGTTCAAGCAGAAAAAAGGACAAAATCTACCAAATGTTACCCATCACATAGTGCGGGTGCACAAAAACATAGTGTTTTATGCAAGTCTGCATGTGTTTGTATGTGCACTGTACAGTAAAAGCTGATGAACCGTGTTTGTGTGTGCGTCTGTGGGCAGGCGTGGGTGGGGGTAGAGAGGTGGTGGTAGTGGTGGACTGGCTTGTCGATCGATGCAGTGATTGGCAGTTAATGGCTTTTCCTGTTCTGCCTTGGTAACCCTGGCCTGATGGCTGTTGCTTCTGATCAGAGATGGCAGATGGTGTTTGATTTTCGTATATAAACCCGTGACTTTGTGGAGATGGCTTCATCATGTTTAATGATTTAAAAGTTAAGTTGAATACTGGGAATACTCTAATGCTGGAGCTCTTGTTTAAAAGCACTAACTTCCCTTCCAGATGTAAGACCAAATCTCTCTTAACTACATGCACCACTCATGGTTAGTGCTCTGCTATAAGGCACTCAATCCTCAAATGATAAATTATTAGAATGAAATTCACAACACATATGTTTTTTACTCATTTTACAATATCCAGACATTTCAGCATCAGGTTTCATTTTACAGTGCACAACCTTACAGGTCGTTTAGTCAAACTAGCTCCAGATCAAGAATGTTCTTAGATCCTAAATCCTTAAAGATGCCTATCACTAAATTGTTCTGTCCATTCTATTCAGCCAGTTAATAATCACTGCTAAGACCAGGAATAAAAAAAAAACTACAAAAAGAGTTGTAAATGGATCAGTTTGATGCAAAGGAAAAGATCGTAGAAACTAAATTTGCAATAGGTCATAAGAACATTATCCTTTACCAAGTAAATTCAGGTTCAGAGGGCTTTGCCGTCATTCGACTCCTCACTCAACCACTTCGAACTGCTTCAGTCTTAGGTCTAAGATGTATGGCGTAACTTAAGCCATTTTGATGTCATCTCCACATAAATTTAAATCAAGGAGATTGCCAAGAAAAGAGAAAGAAATGTTTGAATTGTCTCAGAAAACCAGAAAGGTGTTGTACGTCTGCAACATAAGAAAATATATTACAGAATTATTTGAATAAAATTGTAACACAAAGACCCTCACTCTAACTCGCCCACCTGCCCGATATCAGACAAGTCATATCCAAAGCTGCTGTTGTATTCTTCAGATTGTGCAATGTGTGAAAAAAATTCTAAGACACTGAAAGATGCATCTGAACTTTAAGCACAAAAGCAGCATTTTTTTTGTATATATGGTGATGATAATGATGGTGATGATGATGATGATGAACGTGTGAGATAGAGTGAAAGAGAGAGAGATTTAGGTCACACTGGGATCCAAAACTGCAAAATTAATATACCCTCACTCCTGCAACATCAACAAATAAAATACTTTGCTTTACAGAACATATTAAGATGCTCTCTCTCTTACCCTCTCTTGCCTTTCAGCATGCAAATTAATACATTGATCATTTGAATAATAATTTGCATTCCAGATCTCACAATTTCATGTTCAAACTTTAACGGCTCCCAGAGTTCTCATTTAAACAGTAGCTGCACAGACAGCCCTTATGGTTCAAATTATTTCAACATGACTGTTCCAACCTAACAAGCATAAATTAAGGAAATTCCTATCTAGTGACAGCAATTGGCCATCTGAAGGAAGGATCCAAGTTTGAATTATTCAGCAGTCCTTAATTTTAGGGCTAGTGTTGACTGAATGTGGTGACATTATAAAAAATTGTTTGTGGGGCTGGCGAGAAAGGCAGTGAGGGATAGTGTATATGATCTGGGAGTGAGCCTGGAAGTTCAGTGGCTATAGAGACTTCCTCTGCTTTCTGTGAGTCTGAAGAGATCTCAGAGGAAAGAGGCCTTTGTAAATCAACATGAGATTGAAAAGGACTTCATAAAACACAAATGTGTGAAACTGCTTACACTGAACAAAACCCTAAACTTCAATCCTTGCTTTCACCAGCTTTTGGCTAGTAAAAAAAAAAAAAAAAGGCTTCAGACAGTGTGACCCTGAGGTTTGCCACATAAACGAAGCAGGGTGAGGTGAAGGTGACTTTTTTTCCCCAACACTACTCTGTCTATTCTGGGCATCAGTTTGTCATGAAGGAATGTGAAGGCCATAAAGTATCTTTGCCCTTGAAAAGCTGAAGAGCATTCTTGTCCCTAACTCTTAAAGCTGTCTCTCTCTCTCTCTCTTTCAGTCACTATCACTTTCTCTGACTTACTCCCCCTCTCTCTTATTCCAGCAGTAAGTTTAAAGTAGAACACAGGTGTAGAAGACGACACCCATGGGAAAGATAACATTTGGGAACATTCCTGGGGTTAAAAAGGAACTTTTCTCCTGATATTCTTCTTCTGAGGAACTATGTAATTGCTTTGGTTCCAAGGCTCTGCTTCTGTCCCCTTTGTGCCTCAATCCCACACTTCCCCATCATTACCTCTTACATCACTACCTAGTCATTTCCATATAATAATTTAAACAAGACATTCTATTCTCTGCTACTTTTTTATTTTCATCTTTCCATCTTATCCATCGTTTGCATTCAATAAAAAGAATGATGAGAAAACAAGGTGCAAAATGATCTTTTCCAGAGGCCCCAATAAAAAAAAAAAAACGCACGACACCCTGGACTGCACCACTTAATTACAAAAGGATGAAATCTTTTCTGCTACATCTGGAGAAAACATTGTCTGCATAACGCTGATAGATTTACAGCTCCCAGTTCTAACCCTGCACTCCAGCACACAGCAATTAGGTAAAACATGGATGGACATCTAGCACCATGAATTTCAGAAAGAGATGGTTATTCTCCCCTGCCACTACAGAAAAGGCCCCTGAGGGTCCACTGCTTCAAATAAAAAATTTACCCTAGAAAATGGTCCTCTGTAAACTGAAGCATGGTTAATTTTTACTAAAGCTTTGATAGTGGTCACAGAGAAATGAGGTGGACTTTTCATTGCACACTGTACTTCACATCATTTTTTGCACTACATAACCCATTCAAAATAGGCTGCTTTGAGGAGAGTATGCTTGCAGGCATCAGCATCTCTATGACCCATCACTAACAACAACAGTCAATGAAATCCAGGTGAGAAATTGCTGAAGTTCTGCAATCCAACTATAATCGATGCACCACAAAATAGAAAGACCTTAGGGGCAGACTTGTTAAAACAAAAAAAAGCTAGGTAAAAGAAAAGTAGTACAAGCTCTGTGCACTTAGGAGCAATTTAAATGACTGCAGTAGGCCACTATAATTCAAGCATGCATTTAAATAGGCCTTACTTCCAAAAAAACAAGTCAACAGGTTAGTAAGTTACACAAAATGCTGCAAAATGCACAATTCATTGTGCTTGGAATACTTATAAATACATGCATATTAAAAGTACTTAATACTGCTCATTATATTGAAATGTGTAGCTACTAAAATGTCACTTCATAATTAAAAGTGTAACATTACAAGGCAGCTGGAACTAAACAGTTTGGGCTACATATCCATCATTCTGTACAATTTATCTGTCCCATGACTCTACTCTGTAGGCCAAACCCAAACAGAATAGAGGTCCCTGTGTGCTCATCCTGGCACCTAGGACCTCCTCCCTTCTCATCTGTCTCTTCACCCTACCTAGCTTTCATGTACAGCTCCACTGAACACAGAGCTCAGAGCTGAGTATTTTTGTGGCCCTGACCACTTGGAGGCCATTAATCTGGTGGCTAAGCCACTGATGTATTGATGGCACAGAGCCTGTTAAGCCTGCCTGCTTCTCTCTCTCCATCCCTTTGGCTTTAGAGCTACGTAGAGTCACAGTAGCCTCCATCTGGCCTCATCAAAGCAACATTTACCTGCTAAATGCCACTGTTAGTCTTTCAAGAGTGATGGTCGTAGGTCCATAAATTTAGTGACAAGTGACCAAAACACCTGTAAGATGTTTCACTCCAACATTTCCATTACCAGATCAGAGAAATACCCTAGATATAATTAGCATCTGTATATTTGACATTGCTATAAGTATATATGAGCAGCAGTTTGGTTTCTTTCAGAGTTTTGAGCCCAGCGTGAATAGTTTCATTTCACAATACAGTTGTAGGTCCAAGGACAAGTAATATGTGACCTTGTAGGGTACCGCACATTATTCCAGATATTGTCATGACTGTCCAACATCAAGTTTACAAGTTTTATTCATCCCTTTAATCTGGGAATTAATACTAATTAAGTAAATTGTGCCTACACCTGTCAGCCTACACACAAGCTCATTTTACTGAAGTTTGACTACAAAATACATGATAGGTTCACTGAGGATGCTTATTACATGGAATCCTAATCAGGCCTTTTTCAAGACAAAGAAAAGGGAATTCAGTCTCTCTAGACTTTTTATGAAGGGGGGTTTTAGTGTGGGTGGTAAAAAGACAGGACCATAACTGAAATCTGAAATCTGATCTTCACATTAAGAAGCAGACAAACAGAGAGACTCACTGGTTTTTGCAGGACAACGTTTTTTCCAAGATGCAGTTACTCCTGCGGTAACTGCACTGTAAGGTTTACTGATTGTCATAACTGCAAAATTTAAAGACAAATTTTATGGTGTAAACTCTGTGTGCACTCACTTTTATTGGAGCTAGATCTGCTGAATTAACAATGCGTTGGCACTACTGTTAGGTGGGCAGCTAGGAACTTCTAAATGAAGTTGGAAAAAACTGAAAAACGGAGGAGAAAGTTTAGATTTTGAGCATGGTTGGATTAAAGATATTTGAACCATAAGCAGATTTCCATTCTAGACCACCCACTGGTTCACTATCTATGTTGGTTTGTTTTGAGGATGAAGACTATATCTGCTAGGTTTATTAATTTTGTGGAGACAACAAAGTTAAATTGAAAAGAGAAGGGAGGAAATAGAGTAAAATAATATAGCTGGAAGCACTGTTGAAGACTGAGGGATGACAGAAATGCCCAAGTCACTGCTGCTTGTGGATAAAAAAGGGTGGATCTGGTGGGAGGGACAAATTGTATCTACATGATTGTTTATGGTGACAAAAGTGGAACTTATGTCCGCCTTCAACTGTGATGAACCAGATGCACAAAACTGATAAGACAATTGCCTCCTTGTCATTTTCTTTCATAAACACCTATCTCCCTTTTCTGCTGATCAGGATGAAGATAACAGGTTCAGCAGCTTCTACACACATTAGCAGGAGTGTGCTCCTCTGTCCTTGTCCAAAAAAGAAAACACACAGACAGACATATCCACAAACCAAAAATAAAATCAAAACAAACAACAATTAACACAATACTCAAGCAAATCCAACCCCCCAGCTGACAGTGTAACACATTAGCTCTATCCCTCCTCTTATGAAGAACACGGGGAATGCATCCATGTCTGGTTTGTAATACGCTGGACATTGCTAACCTTGCCAATTGTGGTAAACAGCTGTTGAAAAAGAGACCAGCTTTCATTGTCTCAGCAGATTTCTTTTCCCCCATTCTTTGTCTTTTCTTTCAATGCCACTTTGTAAGCCTCAGCAACACCCACAGTGGGGCAGTTGCACACCCAATCACCAGCAGCAGCAGAAGCAGCAGCTGTGCTATGGGTCAAAGCCTGACCCTTTCCTTGGCCTTCTCAAGAGGTGGGAGCTAGAAGAGTTGTGAAATTCTTGCACACTGCCAAACACTAAGCCCTCCCAGCCCCCCTTACTTGCCTGACAGTCCTGCTCTCCCTTCCACACTGACTTTTGTATTGTTGCATGACACTCCTTCCTTGTTACACCTACCACTCAGGGTAACTGAGATCTGTTTGACATAGGAAGCTAGGGTACAACTCCCCACAGGCAGCTACTGACAAACAAAGGTATGTGGTGTGTTAAAGGGCCCATACAGAATTTAAATACTTCCGAAGTGTGATGTCATTCCTTTAATCACGTGTACAGTACATCACTTTATCAGAATCAGATTAAAGGAACTTCTCTATGAGCAATAAAAATGATGCAATTCATGCATTTCACGAGGCCTGTGTTGTCATCTGCTGGCACGTCAGATTACAGGATTGCTCTGTGCGTGTGTGTATGTGTCGGTCTGTGCATTCACACGCTTGTGCATGTGAAAGGAGAGAATGGGCTGTCTCCCAGGATGTGCAGCAAGCGCTTTATTAGAGCGGTAGTACCAGTAAATCAGAGCTCAGCTCTTCCTGGAATTGCTGCAACCTTTCCCACTGAGCACTATTACTGAACAATCATAGGCTAGCCATGATAATTAGCAGAGTATCTATCCTTTCAACCCTCCTGTCGCCCCCCCTCATGCTCCCTCTCCTGTCTGTCTCTCCATCCTCCTCCTACCCCTCCTCTTCTTAGAAATGTCTGGTGGGTGAGCCTGGCGCCCACTGGACGTCATTTCACCAGAGGACATCTCACATTACCTGGCATAATTTTTGTCTTTAAATTGGACAGTGTGACAATTGAGCTCATTTGTATGTCCACACAACAAGACCGACACCTGGTTTGATCATGACCACCCCCCCCAGGAACTCTGGAAGGGAATTAAACAAAGACCCTCAAACAGTGGTTGGGGTAATGAGATTCAACAAAAACCCTGTTGGCTTGAAAAATCTGAAAACTCATCTGGGATGGCAAAACCAGCCACCAAGTCTCGGCCTCTGTCTCCCAGCAGATGATGGGGTAGATCATTCAACAGGGGTTGATCCTCTACTTGGATCCACATTTTTCATTTCATTGTTTTATATAATCAGAACATATTTGTGGTTAAACCCCATCAACGTACTACTGTATACAGTCCAAGAGCAATGGAGTCAGTCCTTGTTCTTATGATCATTAATGGGAAGAGGTCACCATGAGTTGCGTTCCTGTGTCTGAGAAGCCAGTGCTTTTGCTGAGTAGGGTCATCAGTGAGACACCTTAATGACTTTTCATGTAACCACTAATCCCTTCATTTACATTACATCCCCTTTTCCTCTATTATGTTTCATTGTGATTATTCTCTCTGCAGAGTGTAGACATTTTCTTTCCTCAGTGTTAACTGATTCTTTTGGATTGCACTGAAGGGTAAAAAGGAGCAGTAACTCCATCCAAGATACAGATGTATTGTGTTTGTTAATGGCCCTGTACTGGGCTTCACTTAACGCTGTGTGAGTGCAGTTAAAAGTGCAGAACATATGACCAAAGCACTGTTCTCACAGGTACTGTATATAATAAACAGAGGATGAGACTGCATGTGTATGGCTGAGAGAGAGATATGACAAAAGTTTGTGTGTGCTCAATCGAGCAGGACCAGGACAAAGGGAGGGTGTCAGGACTTTCTTGGTTAAATATTCCCCATCTGATAGTGACGGCACTTTCTTCCTTTCTTTCCGTGGCCAAGCGGCATCTGGAGTGGATTTTGTGCTAGCAGACACCGAGGAACATGATTACATTCGGCTAACTGCGCTCTAAACTGATTATGCATGTGCCAAGCTAATGGACTACATTTGCAAGAGGAAAAATAACATCCAATCAATCTCAATTACCGCCGATTGCACCGGCCCCCGAGACAAGGAAGGTAGCCAGCTAAACCCCCCCATGCTCCTCCCCTTTCCCCAACCCTTGACTGGAAGCTGAGGCCTGTGGCTGGGCCTAGTTAGGCCCCACCCATTCTGTCTGGCCAGAGGGACTGGGCCTGAGAGCTGGATTAGTTCCACTCATCTCACCTCCACACTACCACATAGCCAAGTCCTGAGGCCTACTGCTGGTTGTATCGTAAGAGCTATCATATTCACATATTAAGTACGTGGCAAACTGTAAAATGAGAATAGAAGCTTGGTTTGTTCAAGATGAAGAGAGTCTCTGAGGGGAGAGCTACAGTAAATACTCTAAAAACATTCAGTTCATGAATTAATGTTAGGGTTATCTGGATACCACAAGAGAGCACATCTGTTTGTGTTTAGGAGTGACCATTCTAGTAGCACATGGTTGACCATCATGCTGTCATCAGAGCCACTAAAAACCTAGGTCTATGGGAAAAAGAGAAGGTGAAAGTCAGCTTCGGAGCACAGGGGCGTGTTGGCAGAACACACAGAACACAGACTATCTCTCAAACGAGAACACTGTACACAGGCGAAGACAGCATAACCCCCCACTATGTGGTGGTCCATGTGGCCAGGATGACTTGCTGGATCTTTCTGTGGTCTTTTGGAACATTCCAATACATGGGGTAGTTGGGGTGATATTTTTAGAAAGGCCTAATATGGGCCACATACCACAGACTCTCAAATTATCCCATCCAGCTTAGCCCTCAGTTTAAACCTTCCTTTTTAATTCCAGTAATTACAGACTCCAATTTATATGGAGCTGTGCACACAAAGGGCCTGTTTAATGCAAACCAGTTTGATTTGGGTGAAGTGTCCCAAGCATCTCCCACATCTTACAGCCTGTTTATGCTGACTTGATGATTTATTTTCTCCCCAAAAAGGTTAAAAATGGTGCTATTTGCATCAGATTTCTTTGGGGAGGAATAAATGAATGGTGATTTTCCTTTTTTCGTCCTTGCATAATATACCAAGTTGGGTTTACAGGCTTGTGGGCCACTGTGGGTTTCTGCTTGTCAGTATCTCTACCAGGACAGTAAATCCAACACAGTACGAAGACTGTAACATTGTCAAGTGGGGAGCCAGTGCTGCCAAGAGGCCTCACAACCATGTACTTGTTGTCCGCTAATCACATTTGTGAGTCATAAAATACTGTAATAATTCTTGTCAACCAGTGAACATCTTTGTTTTTGAGCAGTGTCTGTGATGACGAGAGCATATAAGGACCTCAGTGTTCTGAGGGTGAGTGAGCAGGTAATTTCTGGACAAATGCACACACTCTTCCTTGGAAGATCAATTGGTTTTAAGAAATATGGAGCCATCTTAAGAGGCTTAAGTCATAAAAAATGATCATGCCTGGATGTGTTGTACATATTTAATCCCCCCGCAGCCTGAGCAGCAGTGTGACATATGTCTCCTCTCTGTCTTTAAAACTTCAGCATATTTTGCATTTTGGGCTTAAAGCAAAGTGGAAAGCACACAGATAATGTAATGTAAAAAGTGTACTCTATCCTGTGAGACAAAAAAACGTCCCTCAATAGGTGTTAGGAGCACTGTGAGAATGCCAGAGCCCATCTATTTTGGGATAGTGGGACTGTCATTGGAATGTGAGCCAGGGAGTCCAGCAGCTAATGCCAAGAGTCAATTACCATAGGCTGGCAAAACACAAGGATATCCTGCTATGCTTTTCTGCTGTCACACAACCGACTCATCACATTCAAACTATATTGCATATTTATATTTGTATGCCTGTATATCTAAAAATGGGCCTTGCGTCCTCTCGACCTGTCCTGGCGCAATAGACTGGCAAGCTAAACTATAGATCCCCCTCAACACATCCCTCTGTCCCCTGAGCCTCTTTAAATGACTGCACTAGGAGTCCTGTATCACACCTTCCCCTTTAACAAAACACTGAAATTTGATTTCTGTCTTTTACTGTAAATTCCGTACAAAGGCCTTGTAGACAGGAAACATATCTGCCATGCCAGTGGTGCTGCAGAACTATTCATAATGTTGGATGACTTTCAAATAGCCTTTTTAAGGGGGTTTAAATGGATCACTTCACCTTAGTTTTTAATCTGAATAAAAACACTATGATTAAGGCCGCACATTTCTCAAATGCCTTTTAAAACCCTCTCACCAAAATAAGTTATACTGTGTATATATAAAACGGTATGATTTTTTTACTTTAACCATCAAAAAATGTCAAACAAGAGAATTCCTGTTTGTTTTTCTACTTTTAGAGAGTTAAACCCTCATTTCCACTCACTTGACTCTGGACATAAACAAAGACTGCAACTACTAGTATGAAGGTGACGACAGCACATATATATTTTAGGTTTTGTTGATGTGTATATAGTGCAGGTTTACAGGGAGCATGTGTTATCAGTGTCCATATGTGTTTGGTTTTTTGTCTTGTATGTGTTTGTGGGCCTCTGTGCATGTGTGCGCACAGCTATGCCAGTTTGGGTTAAGCGCAGAGTGGCCAAAGCCACAGACACACAGGATAGATACCTAAGTGGAATCAGGCCTGTTAGATTTATGGCCATTTGTTCGGAGAGTGTTCATCCATTGGCTATTATGGAATGATTAGAGGAGAAGGTGAAGCTCCAAGTCCAGCAAAAATCAATACGGCTGTCGAGAACGATTCAGCCTTTCCCGCTCCGAGGAGTATTAGCACCAAACCTCTGTCTCCTCACACTTCTTCATTCGTCTCCTACTGATTCACCCCTAAGCAGCCAAACCAGCTTCACCTGCCATGATGTGGCCCTGTTTCAGTACCACTACTGGTAAGGCAAGGGTTACACAACAAAACTATCGTTCATGCCTTGGGAAAGAAGCTGGTTGTGGTGTGGGAAGGCACTATAGAACATTTACTGTGTGTTGTGGAGAAATTAGCAGGGAGAGGATTAAGGACAGACACATTATGCCATTAGATAATAAATACTCCCAGGTGGGATGCTAACATTCTTATTTTCCCAGCTTATTCACACTTCTCAAAGAGTATGTCAGTATAGACAATATTAATAAGTTGTAGACTGGCTATTGTTCTGTGTGAAAAAGTCTCTTTTTGGGTTATAAATGAATCTGGCAACCCCATTCTGTAATAATATGAAAGCTACAGTTCGCTATCAAGACAATGTTGATTTTTGAAAGTTGCAAAGAAGCTTGTAGACCACTAACCTTGTAGAGTTTGAGGCTAGCCTCATGGCGGGAATTAACAGTGTGCATCCTCAGCTTTTCCAGACTATTAGTGTAGTAGTCGCAGGCATTGCACTTCAAATGAACTGGATTACCAATGGCCACACATTTCAGGCGCCATTCATTGCCTTTGCCTCCTTCTTTAATGTGGGCCACCAGCTGGTACTTTTGCACATGCTTGTCTGTCTTGCAGTGCAGCTGGAAGTTGGCCTTGAGCTGAGTGGTGTAGTGGCACAACTTGCACTGGTGAGAATCGCCCACCACAGCACGCCACTCCTCCTCTGGTAGGCTGCGTTCAGCTCCCATATGCATGCCAAGCACTTCCAGGTTGTCAGTGGTGAAGCGGTTGCACACGGCGCATTGAAAGAGCTTAAGGGAGGGATCGCTGGTTTGTGACAGACTTTCTCCCAGGGTCATCAGTTCCTCGGACACCAACTGCCCGCCACCCAGCCGCACATCCATAGGGATCTCTCCTCCTACTACAGTGTGCAAGAAAGAAAGGCAGACAAAAGGAGGAGAATGGTACAGAGAAGTATTTAGTTGGTTGCAAACATACATCATTATATGAGACAACTTAGATTATTTTTTTCAGAGAATGTATTTCAATTGTGTGTTAGAAACTAATGAACAAATGACCCTTATAGTTTACTTTAGAATTTTTTTTTAATGTCTTTCATCAATGGATAAAATCTCAGGTAAGGTAAAGCTGTCCTCTGATTAGCTTTACAGATGTTGCATGGATAATAATGTCCAAATATATATTTATGGCCCTATATCCATTTGTATTTTTAAGAGAAAAGAAGGGACTTTTCCCGCAGAGACCAAAACCTCATACTGCCAGAGTATGAACATACACGTCGCCCTGTTTGGGCTGGTGCACTTTCATGGCCTGTCAGTAAATCAACTCCAGAGGCCATGAGCTCCACAGAAAAGGCAAGTTATTTTATCATTACTGAGGAACTAAGGAGTTCCCAAGCACACATTACTGTAAATCAAATCCACTGCCTTTGTTCACTGAATAATAATATAAAAAAATCCACTTCTCTGCTTCTTTCTCTCCAAATTGCCTCTAAATCAATATGGACACCTAACAGATTAGTCCTGCTTGGTACTGAGTCTAAACGATGGCGATGAGGAAAAAAAAACTCAGCATGTGCATATCCTATGACACCAACACAGGACTGATGTCTATTCAGCCTGGGAAGGCTGACTTAAAAATGAATACTAAAAAAATGAGGTAAGAGCTGCTAGAGTTTTTGCCTTTTCTTGCTGATCTTTAATCTTTCACTGCCCAGACTAAGCATGCAGGCTTGACCCCGCCTGGCTTTACACTAAATTAATTCCAGCAGCTCCTTTTTATTTATTGCTGCAGTATGCAGCCTGCTCTTGGATTTTTCTCCATTACCTGAGTTTTTATAGCCAGGAGAGGGAGACCTTTGAGAAGCCCCCATGAAATCATTCACAGACCCATCTCCCCCAGTCATAGCTCCTTGCACTCTCTCTCTTACAAATAAACAGATGCACACACATGCCCATTTGCTGTCCCAAGCATGGCCTTGTTTCTGTACCTTACACCTCTCATTTCTACCTGGTTCTCATGCTTGACCACTATGTAGACACAGTATTTTACCAAAAGCTTGGATCTTGTTCATCTAGTTCTGGTTGTAGACTATTAAACCAAGTCTTTTATTTGTAGCTTTAAATCAGTGTTCACATATATCCCTATCATACTCTCGGCATAATGAAATTCAGGTCCCATTTAAACAAAAAAAAGTTGTCAGGGTGAGAAAAATCTCTCAAGTACCATTTTCTCATCTTCAGCTCTCTTGCACTCCACCTCATATCTTTCCACTACAGTAGCTGACTCTTGGAAACAAGGATTACCAGGAGGCTCGGGTCAACATTTGTTATCTTTCTTTTTGCCAATACACTCAAAACTCAAAAATCCACTATAAGAGCACTAAAGAGCTCCTATCACTTTAGTCTGTTTGGTCTGAGAGCTCCTTCTTAAGGTATATTCTCTAAGAGATTGTCTGGCCCTTGTGTACAATAGTGTACTATAGAATATACAAATAATATACACAGTTTGTATGATGGCTCAAAGAGTTCCTTTAAGTGACTGAGGATGACACCACTGTAGTTTATAGTCCCAGAGTGTGTCATCATTGCCTTCCATGTAACATGCTTATTAAAACTCACCTCAGAGGAAAATGAACCAGATGGCAGAAGAGGGAAAAAGAATTAGTCACAGCAGTCAATTCTTGTTTGTGTCTTTGAACTGGCGACAGTTAAAGACAAGTCTGTACAAACTGTGAGGATGTAGCTGGCATGCCAAACACTGCACTGTGTGGCTGAATTACCCATGCTCAGACCTCTAACCTGCTTTTTTTTTTTTGACCAAGTTAAAATTTATTGCAGCAATTACAAAGTTGGAAAAATGTAGAACTCCAGTGTTGAAGTTCAGCAGCAGTTTGGGAACAATGGCTGAGGTTGGCTGCCTGAGGGAGAAGGCAGTGAGAATACAACAAAATTATTTGGCCCTCTAATTCACCTTTTGTGAGCAAATTTAAGTATCCCACACTAAACTTCTAGTCAAAATTCTGTGGATATTGGGTCCCTCAGTGGCTCATCCGAGCGCATACCATGTAGGCTGAGTCCTAACTGCTGCAGCCAGAGTTCAATTCTAGTTTGGGCCCTGTGCTGCATGCCATCCCCTGTCTCTCCCCTGCCTTTCCTGTTGCTCTCTGTGTTATACTGTGATATAGGCTCAAAATGCATATATCTATATATATAGAATACATACATATATATATGTGTCAATTAGAAATTAAAAAAAAAAAAATAGAAATCTTGCTGTGGACCACATGAGGGGATAAACAAGGTGTATTGCTTCTGGGCTTCTGCATGCAGTTTAGCTTATTTATAACAATACATTTGTATATGACAACAATCAGAAGACTGGTCTTGTGCACTTAAAGATTTTACTGTGAACAGGAGATTAAGGTATTAAGCACAGACTTATTGACGTGTAAACTATCAGTAAGGAGTCTGGACTAAATCCTGTAAACTAGTGTCAGATGGATCAGCTTTCTTTTACTACTACTTGTTTATGTTTCAGTGGCATGTATGTAAAGTAGGAATATGAAGTTCCCGAGGGTAGCCATACCACAGGCCAAGACAATAATGCTTTATGAAATATTTTAATACTAAGCAACTGTGTTTTTAATCCTGTATATACCTTGTTACTTATTTATTTTGTTGTGTATTGTAACTAAAAAGTTGTGCTTTCGTTGTTAATGTGAACTATTCAACATCTGAATTCCCACGATTGGAAGAATAGTGTCAGTATCAATTATCATTTTGAAAACAAATAAAACAAGTTGAGTGTTTTTTATGATATATTAGGAGGCAAAAAGAGTCCAAACTCACCAAGTGCTGGTGCCAAGGCAGCCATGTTAGGATCCAAGTGAAAGCTCCCCATCAAGAACTGGGCTTCAGCTCCTGCAGGGTCCATCTTGAGGCCTGGTGGAAGGCTCATGTTCTGGGTAAGGTAGTATTGGTAAAGCTCAGCCTCAGAGGGCGAGGGCATGGCTCCCAGGCCTAGCCGGCCATGCTGCATCTGTGTCACATTCTGCTGTAGCAGCATCATGTTGTGCATGTGCTTCTCACTGGTCATGTGGATACGAAGATTCCGTGCCACATTGGTCTCGTAGTCACAAACTTCACACCGCCAAGTAGGTTTGCTCTTCGGCTTGGTCGGTGAAGGGGCCCCACACGGTCCAGCCATATGGGTGGAGGACTGTGTAGGGTGGTGGTGTGGAGGGTGGTGGCTACTGGCCTGTGTCACTGAGGGGACAGCCACCACTCCTCCTGGGGCATGTCCAAACACCTGCTCCTGTGCAGAGCCAATGGAGCCTCCATTCTGCAGTGTCTGCATATTGTTCAGGTGCTTGTCTGACTGCATGTGGATGCTTAGGTTGCCCTTTGTGGTGGTTGAGTAGTTACACACCTGAAATATATAGGACATTTTCTCTTGAACTGCACTGAAGGGTTATTATACTTTCACATACTGAATGTATTATGTGGCTCTTTAAATTAACGAAACAAAAACAACTCTGACATTTTAACCATCAAAAATGACCAAGTCTTTTATACATACCTCACACCGGAAGGGCTTGTATCCACAGGTATAACTTTCTCCACGAGCCAAACGAGGGTGGCTCTGGCCACTGCTGCAGTATACACAGGATCCTCCAGAATCTGGGTGCTTCTCTTTCATGTGGGCTTCCAACGTCTGCTGGTACTTGTAATGCCAGTTGCATTTGGGACATTTGAGTGTCTTGCACGAGTTGCGCGAGTGCATCATGGTCATATGACCACCCAAGGAGCGCGATGAACCAAGAACAGTGTCACATTTGGGGCATTCTACCCCACTTCCTCCGCTGCCACCAGGCCCGTGGTTCTGTGAACACTCGCCCATACCGGTAATATCACAGGGGCCCCCTGCAAGGGGGTGGGAGTGGCCATGAGATGAAGGGTGGAGGTGATGATGATGGTGGTGCATGTGGTGATGGTGCAGAAGGGATCCATTTTCCTCCTCTCCCTCTGCCGGGCAATCATTTGGTTCTGGAGCTGTGGCACTATCTCGATTGGCACTTTCATCAGCAGCAGCATTGGAGGACAGAGGTGAGGAGGAAGTGCCAGCAGTGTCATCCTCGCTCCTTCTGACGGCAGTTGCCGCCAATGCCATGGGAACAGTGGGCCCTTGGCAGTTAAAGCTCAGTGGGAGATCTGAGGTCCTCCCCCCACTGTCTGCAGCTGAACCCTCTTCCTTGACAGAGGAGGAAGTGGAAGCAAGGGCTTTGCTGTTGAGTGTGGAACTGACCGCAGAGGTGCAGGCAGAAGGCTGGAGAGCGCTACTAGGCATTAATAAAGGAGATTTGGAAATGCTTTGGTTTGAGACAGCTGGTTCCCCCGCTTCACCCCCGCCGCTGCTACTGTTACCACCACAGGCCACCGCAGTGCTTTCTGCCTCCACCTCATCTTCCTCCTCCCCTAATAACAGTTCCTCTTCTTCTTCTGAGCCCCCAGTCTGGCTCAATAGGTGTGCCTTGCTTTCACGTCCCATATCCCTATCCTCTCCCTTGCATGCCACCTCTTTTCCAGCAGGCTCCTCTGTTCTCCCTCCCTGTTTGGGCAGGGCACTGGAGTCTTTGGCAGAGCCTGGGGATGAGGTAAGAGTGGATGCTTTGGGAATACTTAACCCTCCAAGAGAGAGGACTGAGCTAAGTGGGGTTTGTTGCTGCTGTTGTTGCTGGAGGCTAGAGTCAGAGTCTTTGTTCAGGAGGGTCTCGCTACCCCCACTGCTGCTTCCAGGCTCCAGATGGACACCACTAAATGTGCCATAGAAGCTCTGGCCAGAGTTAATAGGAAGCAGGGTAGGTGGCAGAGGAGTGCTCTTGGTTTTTGGTTCCAGGAAACTAATGAGGGGCTCTTTGTCCTTCCCAATGCCCTGGATAATGGCAGATGCATGCTTATCCCCCAGAAGCCGCCGCTCGTCCTCACACAGTGTCATGCGATGATCATGGACGGCATGTGTGGCAAAGGAACGCGCATAGCCAAAGGACAGCTTGCAGAGAAAACACATGAGAATTGGCTTACCCTTGCCATAGAGGGCCAGCCCATCAAATTTGGAGAAATCCACGTTGTTGGGAACATCTTTGGATACACAGGACTTCTTGGCAGACCCATCGCTGTTTAGGTAATCCTTGTTGCTTTTGTGCCGCACATCAAAAACACGGAAACTGTGCAGGACAGGGCTGAGGCCTGCCATGGTTGAGGTATTGGGGAAACCTTGGTCTGAGTTGCCAAACCACTTCCCGAAGGACGAGGCTATGTGGAACGTGTTGATGATCTGAGGGTAGACTGAGGATGAAGTCCCAGCAGGTTCCCCCGGTTTTCCCCCACTGGTGAGAGAGTTTGTGGGAAGCAGGCCAGGTACCATACCCCCACCACTTTGGATCAACTGACTGAGGCTCTCTACAATGTAGGCTGAGCCATCTGGCTGATAGACTATTTCTCCAGCCAGGTTCTCCACATCACTACTCTCCTCTTCCTCCTCCTCCTCTCCTTCCTCACTTCCACTCTCAGGCACTCCCTGATGTTGTGTTGGCTGATGTCGCAGAAGTGTGGGCATGCCTCCTCCTCCCCCTGGAGCCATTGGAACTCCAGGAAAGGGTTGAAGACTTGGGAAACAGCTGTCAATCTCCATTTCATCCAAGTCTTCCAAATCTTCCTCTTCTCCACAGCTCACTCCCTCTTCCTCTTCGAGACCCTCTCTTCCGGAATGCAGCTGGCCTGTGGCAGAACTATCCCGGTGGGTTTGGGTTGATGTCTGTTTTGGCTGCTGCTGCTGGGACTGTAGTTCTCTCACCCCCTCATGAGGTGCACTGGGGTTTTGGGGTTGAGAAGGGTAGGGAGCTGAGAGGGACAGGGGGTCCAGGGAAGGGGCCTGGTTGGTGCAAGGGACCTGTGAGCTAGAATGATCGTTCCAGGGCTGTGGTGGTTGCTGCTGCTGGGAGGAGCCAAGCCCATCGTCTGTCCCAGAAACTACGGGAGACTCACAGCTGTCCATGCTGATGCCTACATGAGGCGTTCATCGCATCCAGGCCTGTGGAGACACAAGTTAGATAGGATATCAGGTTATTAGTGTTGTAATTGGGATGTTTGATACCAATATAAATGTATACACATAAGCAGAGACAACACATTTTTCACCACGCCAATGATGGAAACCTAAATATTTATATTACTTAAATAAGATATTACTATGCTTATTATGAAAAGATCATATACCAAAAACATAAAAAGGGACACTATGTTTAGGAACGTTAAAAGAAGAAAATCAAATGTATGGTACACTGGGTGAGAGACAAAAGTCTGAGATATAATTGGAAAAATGACACCGTGCTCATTACGCTAGATTAGGTACTTAAACACAATACCTGAGACAAGCACTAATAAGCCGTCCATGATTCATCTTCCTGCCATATCAGGAAGGTACCATCTTTTATCTTCACCTTCCAAACAACACCCCTAATCTTATATTCTGCAAATCCTACATCCGTTTTTAATTAACTTGCAGTCAGAAAAAAGGAGAAACAGGCTAACTTAATGGATCAAATAGATTCGTTGTGAGATAATTAGACACTGAGAAGCCACCCATCAGCACATGGTACATTTACATAACTAGAAGAGAAAGGAACAACTGAAATGCATCTAAAAAAAGACATCCTTAACAATATCACCATTATCACTCCATCTTCGAGTTGTGTGCATAGATTTATACAGACATACACTACATGACTCAGTATGAAGTCTAAATGTGTGAAGTCTAACTACAGCAATAAAAGGTGGTATTTTCTATGAGCCCAAAATACATAAGCTTGGTTGGGACTTCACTGCAGCTGTGTTTAGATCTGGCATCCAATAACCTCTATGCTCAGCCTGGTTTCAAACACTCCAGCCATCCTTCGTCTCTGAAATAATAAATGGGAGCTGAGCGTTCAGGAGCTGGCCATGCCCCGAGCATCTGAGAGGCCCAACACAGGCTGCAATTTAGAGCGCAGAAGAGATAAAATGATAGCGCAAGATACTGCTGAGCTAATAATTTTATTAAAGGGATGCAGCCAACATTGATTAAAGGGGGCAATCGGGCTGAAACCAATAACTCTGGGCTGCCCTTTAACCTGCTAGTGCTGAATATTACATGAGCAAAGTTTCCCGGCACCAAGCTCACTGCCATGTCCCAGCTGATTAGCACATTCACTGCTTGCACTTGATTTATTTACTTATTTACTTAGGGATGCAAATTTCAGCTGTGATCAGAATAGAGTCTACCCCCACACCCTAACATATTAACCACTGTGGGAGAGGAGAGATTGATAATGTCTGTCTGCCTCTTCATGAATGTCTGATGAAGAGCCCTTCCAACATAACATGCCTGAGACCTCTAGCCTATATGATCTCATACTACACAAATAATAGACTCACTTTACTGTATTTTTACATTCAAACTTCAGTGTAAACATTATCAGAAGAGCATACTGTAGACAAAGTAACAATAAAATAAAGGGCACATCTTAAAAATGATGTTGATTAATGGAATAAAGAGGAAAATTAAAGCTTTCAAAGCTTAGTGTCAAAGCAATTATGAAGTCAAAACATGAAGTTAAAACAATTTAGTTATAAATACCTTCTGACATTGTGTCAGTACAATCTAACAGAATTTTTTGTTTACACTCCAGAGAAGCTAACCCAATGACCCTAGTCTTGCTTTGCATATAAAATGAAAGATACTAGACTGGCTGGCTTATTAACAAGATTGCTTTATGCAGCCAGACATGATTTAGAGATGGCTGCCATATTGAGTGAGGGGATACTAGCTCTAGTAGTCTGTATTTATTATCTGCTCCATTAATAAGAGGCTATGAGCTCAACAGCTATTTCACACAAATGGACCAAGGGTAGAGAGAATAATGCAAAAAAACATGTCAAACAGACAGTGATTCTTCAACTGAAAAGAATGTGGATAAACCAGAGAAAATGACATGAAAAAGTAGAAAATTTGACTTTGTGTCAGGAAAAAGCCTTTACATGTCCTGTCTGAACATGGAGTGTTTCACACCTTGTTCCTGTAATCTGCTCTATCAGCCCCTCCTCCAGATTCCACTGCCTGTCTCGACCAGGCCTGGGAACACAGGGCCCACATACAGAACCAGTTGTTAAGATTTCTTCTACACAATGACCTCTAAATTTTTCTGCTCTCATCTTTGCCTTGATGAGTCTGAACAGAGTGGCTACAGTATACTGTACTCCGTGTATGTACCCATCCATTTATATTACTGCTGTAAGATACCTGAAGCAATTAGCAGTAGACAGGATAACACGATGACTCTCGATCAGTGCTGGAGCTCTGAGCAAACTTGGTGTGTCCACTGCTTACAGAAAACAGGATTGCCCTTTAAAATCAAGATGGTGTAATTCAATAACCTGCAGTGGTTACTGATGAGCAATGGGATTGTCTGGAGTCGGCAAGTCGCAGATGGGCCAACTGATATAACGCTGTTTGTCTCTCGGAGGTCTGCCTGGCTCAGTGACACCTGTTTAAAGCAGGAAAAGCTTTAATCTCTGGGAGGCACTAAACAAGTCCAGGAGACAGACAAAGAGACGCGGTCGAAGAAGAGGGGAAGTGGAGGAGGTTTGTGTCTCTGTGTGCTGACTGTGTTAATAACCACAAATCAAAATGATGGAGCAGCCCACTAAAGGTGACTACTACTAAGTGGTATTATGATGTTATACAGTAGACTACAAAAATGTTAAAAAAAAAAAAAAAAGTATATTGGCCCTACTGCTGAATTCACAAAAACAAGTGATCCTGCTACAGCCTCTGCCCCTGCGTTCCATTGTAGTTTTGAATGTGGGCCTACTGAGCTGACAATAAGCAAGGCTGAACGCAGCCAAAACAAACCTTAGCTGACAATAAGAGAAAATCAGAGGGAAGAAAGGCTGGATTCCTGACAGAGCTGCACAATTAATCGAAGCACAATCGTAATCGCAATATCAGCCTGTGCAGTTATATAATCGCAAAGGGCTGCAGTTTAAAGGTCCAGATTTAGGAGGTGATCTAATTGCACAAATAGAAAAACAATTTAACACGGCCTCTGTTGTCTGGTGAAATTTTGGACTTAGTGACAATGAGCAGAGATAAGTACTGTGTAAAACATGCAAGATGAAACTCGCTACTTTTTTGTATTTTTTATGCAAGTTTAAGTGTGTGATTAAGTTGACAAAAATACAAAATTTCAAAATGAGTAATCTATACATTCCTTTATAAGCAAGCAAGTAGGCTCAAATCAAAACTGTAATCACAAATTGCAATATTTCCCACAATAATTGCAACATGACTTTTTCCCCAAATCATGCGGCCCTAATTCCTGAGGCGATCTGAGAAACAGAATCTCAATGTGTGAACTCTTCCTGAATTTAGAACTCACACTCCTGCTGCCACCTGCCTTCAAAGACTTTATACCAGGGTCTGCCTTTTCTGTCCTTTTCTATTCTCTAGCAAAAAACATAGTCACACCCCACTTCCTTTCACCACCCTAACAAACCAGATAAAGTTTACCCTTGTGAAAAAGGCCTCAGTCCTAAAGAACACAGTAGGAGAACAGGTCTGGATGCCATTTGGTAGGGATGAAAATGAGATAAGTTTTAAGTTATGGGTCCTTTCATTAGTTGGGATTTACCGGCCGAATGAGGGAGGAATTAAAGGCTAAGGAACCATCTGATTATAAGCATCCCCGATCACCTGCCTGAAGGCTTGGTCATGCCTCTAGAGGACTCTGCTCTCCAGGGTTTCCTGAGGGAATTAGCTCTGACTCAGCCCCAACTGTGAAGAGAGCTAGGCTACAGGCGTGATGCAGACCTAACCCTTACTCCTACCAGCATCCATGTCAGCAGTGAGGGAACACCTCTTTAAAATGGAAAAACACTGCTTCTTAATACGCCTGGAGGCCCTTTAACAATACACCAGGCCTTATTTTCTATTGTCCCTCAGTGATGTTGCCTGTCTGTGTTTGGTCTCTGAGCCATCACAGAGCCTGGCCAGCCACCGCAGGGTAAGGGGTGCTTATTGGAAAATCAATGGCGTGAACGCTAAGCAAGTTACAGGAAGATGTGGGAAGGAAGGGTTCTTATTGATAAAGCAGGGGAAGGCCTTTGATGTTGCACTAGGGACATGCTCATTGATGGGAGAACCATTGTAGTCCTCAGGCAGAGTGAGGCCTGGGCTTATCTCATAGGTTTGTTCCAATTAATCATCAATAAAAGCATGCATGCATTGAACTTATTAACATAAGTCTGTTTTAATGCCGTTCAGTGCTTAGCAAATTCTGGGTTTAACACCATTTTCCAGTGAGCAAATTCACAGACAGTTATAACACAATAATATAATTTATTTATTTCCAACTTCACTACTGTCTGTGAGTGGCTAATGAGCAATAGTTACAACAAATAACTAGCCAATTTGGCAACAACTATAGTACATGTAAGTGTCATGGGTGAAACAGCATTATAAATCAATAGTGTCCTTTCTTATTAATCCATTAATACAACAGTAAACACTGCCGACAATTCAGATCATCTGAAAGGAAAGTATGTTATCTTTCTGGTGTCTAAGATTGCTATCACAGGGTCACTTTGTCTGAGAGCTGCAGGTCAAGGAAGTTAGCCACTGCTATTGACTATGCACAGTTATAATTACAGTATACTCGATACATGGAGTTCTTGTTATTATGCCCAACACTGTAAATCAGACACTTAACCATGTAAAACCTTGCTGTTCATTGGGTGCTGTAAATATTCTGTTTACCCGCTTCTGCTAATGCAGACATAAGGGAGCTCCAGTATTGCTTCAACTGCAGGAGGCAAAAAGTCACCTCAGGTCGATGGCACTCAGCCTGTAAACAGGGCTTCCCGTAAAATCAATGATCTTCAGTAGGAGCTATCAGTCTGTGGAACAGAAATAGCCATGGCTGTGTTGAGTCTGAGGCGGGGAAGAACAGAGCTGTGTGTTTACATGAGTGTGTGTGAGTAAAGAGGGTCAGCCACTAGCACAACTGGAAGTATTTCTCAGAGATAGCAGAACTGAGGCGTGCAGCTTATGTTATGTTACAGCCAGTGAAGACCTAGAACCAAGGACTGCTGTAGAGACAAGACTAGAGCTCCCAGAATGCATAACTGTTCTTTTGTATGTGCATTTTCTGAATCAAATTTCTAAATATGTGTTGGAATAAATATATCACTAACAGCTAAAATAATCCTTGCTGATTATAATATGAGCAAACCGAAATACCCAAGAGGCAATGTGCTGATTGTTCTTGTTTCACAGCATTCAATTTTAGTAACCATTTTGCACTAGCAACACTGGCCGGAGAAGGCAAAATTGATTTGTTTGTAGTATCAATTGCCTCCTTTGTTAATAGACTTGAAATAGAACCTTGAAAATGATTTTACCCTTTACGCAACACCATCAAATTTTGCTAATCCATTTCGCGTTGCAGAACGGAAGAAAAGTGATTTAAGACAAAACAGCAACGAAATTACAGTGCAGAACTGTATGTTGCTCATAGACAGGGCGGTCTGATTAAATGATGTGATCGGAGCAAAGAAAACTTCCAGAACCATCCAGAAGGGATTTACACATGGCACTAGATTGTTTGCTCAGTTTTGGAGGGTGTGACAGAAACAGCGCACTGGTGTAATTAGAAGTAGTTAATTAGCTGTGGGTTAATTACTGGGTTCTGCAGAGTGTTGGTAAAAAACCTGGTGGGGTGGCAAAGCAAAGGGAAGCAGCGAACACACAGCAGGAAACTCCCAGTCTCTCGCCAATTAACAACCAGCATGGGGGGGCTTCTGCGGTAGACTTGGAGTACAAGTGGGAGAAGGTTTATATCATTTCACTCAAACCTTGGTACAGAGAAAGAAATTAAGTGAAAGTTGACAAAATACAATCTATTTAAAGAGCAGGCACTGTCTTCTTACTCCAGTTCTTACAAAGAGCCAAAAAGTCACGCTGAAATTTATATTATACTATTATTATATTTTTATGTAATATTAGTGATATAATGAAAATTACATCCCGGTTTCTGCAAAATGCCAGATTAAAAATGAAACAGAGACCGGACGATTTCAATTACTCTGAAAGTAACTTCTTATTACAGCAGCCACAAGCTATCTTTCTTCATTTAAAAAAATGTACTGAAAGACTCACTGTATTATTTTCCTGTTATGTCCCATGTGGTTTGTTTAGAAAGCTTTGTAATTTATAAGAGCATAAATTAGCCTTGGAATTAAGGTATTGATGTATAATGAGAGAAAGGCTATCGGGCAAAAACTAACGTTCACCCCCAGGCTACAAAGTGCACCGAGCACACACAATATATACTTGTACACAGTAGGGTGTCTGTAAAATTGCAAGTGATGGAGAAAGACAGAGAGAGACAGAAGGCAAAAAAAATCAAGAGAGATTTCCTTAGCTTCTAGCTGTGACTTTCAAATACTTATCAGATTAGTTAGATACACATCCGCCATTTCTGCTCAATTTTAGACCAACAGACATGGATATTAAATGATTTGCAACAGTCTGACATGGAACCTCACATATTTTGCATGCAGTGCCGACTTTCCCATAGTGTGGAATGCAAGAACGTTGAGAGGACACTTGATACTTTGTTCACTGGTCTGCCTGGCACTAATCAATCACAAAACAACACACTGATTATGATCTTTGGAAAGATGTAAAACATTTAAAAATCCCAGGAAGATATTTGTAGATAAACAGTATGTACATGTAGCCTCGTCTGTGGTATTTGCAGATTAGCAGGAAAGTGAGTCAGAAGACAGAGATAGAGAATAAGAGATTAGGGTAAGAACTTGAGAGAAAGTGAGAGAGCTAAAGACACGTGTCCAGTGAAAGGTCAGGGACAAGGGGGAAATGTGCTGATCAAAGTCTTTGAGCCCCAGGACCTTCATTTCTACTAATTATCAAATCTGGCCCTATTTATATCTGCGGGAAGCAGACGTTCTCTCAAGAGAGGATGGAAGTGAAATCTGCTAACTACAGTGCTTTCAGAGCTTCTGTTTGCACTAACTCCATTTCATTTGCTCTGTAGTAACAGGATGAGGGTGGTAGAGGTGGTGAAGAGAACCAATGACCACAAACTGTTTGGGAATGTTTTTGTTATGAAAGTAGAAGACAGAACAGCATGTACAGAAAACTGCAGTGCTGAACAGAATGTGAAATATAGAATCACTCGACTTTTTGAAAGGTGGGAAACTAATTCATGCCGTTTTAGACGACAACTGCCTAACAAGGCAGCTTGCACGGTGCCATACACAAACACATGCAGCAATGCACACACACCTTTACAGCAGCTTTACTGCAGTTAAGGCAAGCCAACTACACACACAGTTGTTAAAATGATCAATACCATTGAAATATTAAACCTAAAGAAGCCACATTATTGATTGGAAGCCCAATGATAAAACGGTTTATTATCACAATTGTGGGGCTTCATGTAAATGTTTTTGAAGAGACCATCAGCTGTCCAACAAACATGTGCAAACATGTGCCCCCCCCCCCCCCGCAAACCACAACCTACCCACCACTCAGCTTTGCAGATTTACCCTGCCATTCACAACCCAAGGGATTGGATGGATTGGGGCAAACAGGAAAATGTCATTACCCCTACTTCTACTTCCATTAAGGATAACTGACTCTGTTCAGCATACCAAGCCCATGTTATCAAAGTGGAGCAAAAGAAAGGGAATCTAGCCCACCGAAACAGCCTGATAGCTCTGTGATGAGCACTCAAACAGGCATGGCGGCAAAAAAGAGTACACATTGAAGCAGGACTTCATGCAGGGATCATGTCCTAACAGACAGAGAGGGGACATGGATAACATGTCTGTAATCCAGGGCCTTTTTCTATAATCTGGAAAACAAATACCTTAGTAATGACCCAGTCGTGCACCTGGTAAAACACAGGGTTTACTAGCACCTGGAATAAGACAAATATCCACTGGAGAGAATTCTTAAAGTGATACACTCTGTTAGCAAATTCTAAAAGGAGTTTTTAGATGACACAAACACAATTAATTAGTGCTGTAAATGGTGTAGGGGACTGGATCATAGATCAAACAAAAAAAGTACATCTATAAAGTGACTGTAAAAACAAACCAAACAGATGCTCAGCAGCCATGGAAGGTGAAGTGGCAGTGCCACGAGCCGGGGTTAAGCCCAGTGTTCGGTTAAACGACTAAACCTGAGTAGGGTGATAAGATCCCTTTTAGAAGGTATGTGAAGGCCAAATGACTAGGAAACCTGAGTAATGTGGGTGAAAGCTGTCTGGGTTGAGAGCAGAGATGTGGAAAGTCATCAAGTGTGTGTGTGTAGAAAATGGAAACTTATTATCTCTTTTAAACACCTAATATTGAGTAGTGGTTCAGTCCTATTTACATAACTAGTATGTGCATGCGCACAGATACACATCTCCCACTGTATATGTGACTACATACTTAGAGACACATGCACATAGAGCAGGGATTAGAGGGTGTCCCAGTGAAACCATTCTGTGGAAATGATTTCTTTGCAGAAAAAAGGCATGAAAGCCAATGGTGACCTGGCCTCTAATTCTAGAGTAGGATATCCTGGATAAATAATTAGAGGGTTTCTTTGAAGACCTTGCACAGCCGAACCATTCACTCCCCACTTCACATTTGCTAAAGTCATTAATGACAAAGATTTAGAGAGGAAAAGCGAAAATCTTTCTGGTACACAAATACTTTTTTTTATGAGGCCTGGCCCAAATTCCTCTCTGCTTAGCTGAAGTCCTTACCCTGGGAAAGAACTGCACCCGTTTTAAACAATAAACCTCTAGGGAAAAGTGTTTTTTATTCCTCCCCTTCCCCCACTGCATTATGAGAGTTAATAAAGTTAAAAGAATAATGTGCTCTGTATTTTAAAAGAGGAAGTGAACAACATGTGATGGGGCACTGAACGTCAAAAGAGACAGGAAAAACAAAGCAAAATAGAGACAATAGTCTTATATGCTCTAAAAACAAAGACTTGTTTATATACGAGAATGACAAAAGAGTGCGATAGCAAACCTGTTTAAATGATGCCTACTTCACCCTGATAATGCGTAATACACTAGTAATACAATACTCTTCTTGTGTCACAGCAGCAAACATCTTCAGTTAGTACTTTCCGCACACATTTTGTGCAACCTGTGCAGCCAGTAAGGTTCAATCTCAATGAAAATATAAACTGGAAATCTAACAGGTGGAATTATATTGATCATAGTTGGATAACTCTCATTCCCTAAAAATTTAAATTCAGGTGTTTGAACATCAGCAAGTATGTAATTGAGAAAAAAATAAACAATACTGTCAATCAAGCCCATTGTTCTGTAGTATGTGTGACAATGGGATGTCTGATCTTTACACTTAAGAACACAAATAAATGTGATCTTTGAGGGAGAGCAAATCTTGCCCTATGGTTTACAAGGACAGATTCCAAGGCAAACCCTGGAAGGTGACGTGCATTCTTTCTAAGTAGAGCAGTGATGAGGAACTGTCAACAGAGGAAAAAGGAAGAAAAACAAAAAGAAAACTTGTTAAATGTATAACAAGGTGGCCTGGAGGGCAATGCTGAAAGACACCTCAGCACTTGACTCTGAAGTGTGCAAGGAACATCAAACAGCCTTTCTGTAGCTACGTTGAGCACTGACAAAGCCGACCACAGTGTTCAGAGACCCCTGTGTGAAGAAAACACTTCAGTTTGGCAGGAAATACAGAGGTAAAATGTGACTGAAAGACAACAGTTCTTCTCAATAGTAATCATAAGTGTTGTAACAAATCTGAGCCACATATGCTACCTCCAGGGAAACCTGTCTAACATGAGGAAAAGCTGCTGTCATCAAACTTAAATCTTAAACAGAATAACCCCATTCTAAAATGCAACAGCAAACAGTGAAGCAGATCCTATTAGATAATGTCTACACAAATTGTATAGCTGGAAGCTGTGTATCTGGCACAGAGAGAAACACCGCAGAACCTGCTCAGCAGCTGAAAGAAAATCGACAAATATAAGACCATTAAAGCTGTTAGCAGCTCAGCCAAAACTTGGCAAGGTGGTGTCCACAAATGTCTAGGCACTTTGATGTGGGGGTGAGTGGGGGAGGGACAGGTGGCCACGGGCTGGAAATATTCAGAAAAAGGCTTGTATCTCTGGGTAGGGAGAAAAAGGCAGCAAAAATTGAAAAATGAGAGGTAGCAAGAAGCAAAAACGTGTGTAATATTTTAAGAAATGTGGAGAGTGTGAAGAAGTTTCTCTTCTCCCTCTCTTTTCCTGGCCTGGTCTGAGTGTTGTGACAGCTACAGTGCAGCAGAGCTATATTTGAGAAAGACCAGCCTTCTGCCCCCCATCTCCACACACACTGTAGCCCTTGTTCATCTGCCTTAATGAAATGGCCACATGCCTCCTCTCATCCTAGAGCTGCTTGCACACTGTAGCACCTGGTAGATATAAATCAGCCCTACTGAGCTGTAGTTGGGAAGTGAGGCATTAAGCATGACATCGGCTGTCAAAGTTCAGATCGCACCGACCGCAACATCTAGTTGAACTGCTGTGGAACAGACCAGAGACCAAGAAGCAGGCCTACCATCAGCCTCTTATCTTCAGCCTCCCAGCTCTGCATGACATGGCTGCCACATCTGGGCCACAGCTGGGCAGGGAGCCTGCTGAGCAGAGTGTAGAACGACTGAGTCTGGGTAGGGGAACATTAGAGCGCCCATGCTACATGGATTTATGGCAAGTCTCCCTTTAAAAGGGCTCAACGACCAACAAAACAGTAAACATTTAAATAGTTGTTTGCTGCCATTTGTCTTTGGATTTTCTTATCTCTGAGCTGTGGGGCTTGTGGATATTATTACAGTTTTTAAGTGGTGTTGATTCTATTTTGGAGCCAGGAGATAAAAGTAGCTGAGGACATAGGTGTTGTGTGAGTATATTGTATGTATATGTGTGTGTATCTAGAGTGGAATTTTAGTCACGTGAGCTGGGGTCTGAAGGTCAAACACTGCAAATGAACCCCCACATTTCTCAGAGGACAGGAATACATCTTTGGTACATGAGCATGTGCGGACTTCCATGTACTTGGATGCATGCATGTGTGGGCATATTAAAACTAGCCCAAGCTACCTTATCTACCACTCCACCTCAAAGCTTTGCTCATGAATGTTAAATATAGTATGCTCTTGTTCTATACATGCCTGGGATGAGTGCTAATGCAAATACATGCAACAGAAAGGCATGAAGGCCAAGCAGTCAAAAAGGAAAAAGTGCAGTGAATAACAGAATGAATAGGGACAAAGAAGAGCATAAAGAATTATCATCTGGGAAGGATTTAGTAATGGGCTTTTACAGATGGGAATGGCATGATACCTTGCTCTGCTCAGCTAGGATTCAAAATGTTTGGCTGACGTGGAGTAAAGGGTGAAGTACCAGAGCGAAAAGTAGGGAATAGTGGTAGCAGGGATGCAAGTTCAACCCAAGCCTACAGTAATTTACATTGCTGGGTAATTAGTGTCAGGATCAGGGGCTCAAGATGACGACAGATGCCTCTCACAGGGAAAAAGCATGCATGTGGAGAGGAATATCATTGCTTTTATGACAAATAACACAGAGCATGTGTCAATGTGTCACAGAAACTACTATGCATACTTTACAGACAGCAGATGATTAAATTCATGTTTTAAGATCATCTTTGGCACAGGGGAGCAAAGCAACAGAAGATCTGACTCTGAGAATAGTACAGGAAAGCAGATGAGGTTTTAAAACCGACTAGATGGTCATCTTTGCACCAGTGTGCATATCTACACACACATACAAACACATATGTGCATATAGGATACTTAGAATGCATTATTATTTTATAATTGAGGAGAGAGGCAGTTCATAAGACTTCTCATTAAAGTAACACAGAAAATGAAGCAGCCACACACAAAATACTGATAAAACTACTTTGCATATCATTGAATATTAACATTCTCACAAAAAAGATGATATTTTTTCATAGGGAAATACACCTCATTCTGTGAGAGTGGATTCAGCGCTGTCTAGTGGTCCTTGAGATCTGCACATTTAATACACATTTAATTAATGATGTCATTGTTTTGACATTGAAAGAGCACGCCAGCAAACAAGATAAACAAGATCTACCTCTGGGAAGAGTGTTATCTGAATATTAAAGGAAACAGAAAGCTGGAATATCACAGCCAAAGCTCTTTGAATCTTAACCTTGGACCCTTTGACAGTGCTATTTAAAACCCCATGAACAGGGAACATGTTACACTCAACACCAAACCGCCAGCCCTGCACCATGCTGTGTGTGTGACACACAAGCGTCCATGTGTAAGGCTAAATGTATGCGAATGTGTGACTAAATAACCGCCAGATATACTGACATATTGTGAATGAATTCTCACTATGGAGCAGTGAGTTTTCACTCAGACTACTATGCCAGTGTACTGGGCATAGCTAAGAGTCTTTACACATGTCAACTGGGAATAAAGCCATATGGCTGCTAGGATAGACATACACAGTGAAAAAGACATAGACACACACACAAAAAACGCCACATACCACAGACAGAAACAAAGCATTGAAAACAAAAGTCAACAATAAAAAAATGCCAACTTATTCATATGTGCTTTACCAAATGTGCGTATCCATGTTTGTGCTCATGTCCCAGCACATGTACACAGGAAAACATGTTAGCAAGGAGGTGAGAATTAGAGCAGGGCCAACTGGCTCACCCTGAAAGTTCAAGTTGAGTGCCACTACAAATTACAAGTTGACAGCTTAAATGATCCCCAGTACGTGTTTCTTACAATGTACGTACATGTTGGAGTTTGCTAAGGCAATTGCGTTCAGACAGCTGTTCTGGGTGAGGTATTTACATGTCAAGCATTGTCTGTGTAAAAAAAAAAAAACCTACATCATCTCCCTCGAGCTAGCCTGACCAGAGACCTCGGACCAGCAAGCCACTTTATGTTGTCAATGATAGGACCCTCTGCCCTATCTCCAACAGATGCCTCCATATTTTAGCTGTGAGGAGGGAGAGTGACAGGGCAGTGTAAAATGAGAGGGTGACTAATTAGTTCATAACCTGTAATTGGGAAGATGTAATATGAGCGGACTCGCAGATGCCAGGTGCACCTTGTGGAGGTGGGGCAGTGGTTTGCCCTTTGACTGGCTATAAGGCAGTGTGTGTGTGTGTGTTTGTGTATCTGTGTGCAGGCAGGATTAGATGAAGAGGGAAAACAGCCCTTCTTTAGCAAGGGCCCCCAATGAATACACTTTAGGAGTGGCGTGTGCATATTAGGTGCTTAAAACCACATAAAAGTCCATGTACTGAAACCCGTCACAACACAGCGCAGCCACGCCCAATGCAAATAGGCACATATGTAGAGCTACACTCTCAAACAATACAGACACACACACACACGCGCTGTATACAACTACAGCTTCATGTCCATGGGCAATTTTTCTAATCTTCTATTGGGAGTAAGAAATCTGCAGCTCAACATTTTCTCATGGTTCATATGTTGGGTCAATGTGATCAATGTGCTCATGGCCCACCTAGCCAATACTACACAACTCCCAATCAATGTAATGGGGCTTGAGTGTTAATTGGGACAGACTGAGAGGAGGGGGGGGGGGGGTGATAAAGCATGACGCGCTTTTTGCAGAAGCATCACAAATGCTACACAGTGTCTTATTGGAAGCCGCTTAATGTTGACCTTGTTAAATTGTTTGGTTTTTAAGATGTTTTATACAAAAAAAAGGAGGATTAAGTGTGTGTGTGTGTTGAGGTGGTAATAAATAAAGGGTATTTGAAGGAACATCTGTTTGTCTTGCCCATCACCATATGATTATTGGTAATTAGTCACAACGCCTGCAGTTGTGTGGGTGCGGTCATGCATTCCCCTCTTTGGACAGGTATTTAGGAAGCACCCATAAAACACACTGCTTACCTGTTATCTACTCCTATCACCCTCCTGCCTTTCTTATGAGTCACACACTAGTTTACAAGTAGGTCTCTACACACAACTGAAAATGAACTTAATATAATGATGTCCTGATGTCTTGTTTCATTCTGTCAGGTAATTTGGATGGAACTGACTTCTGTCAGGAATGAAATTACTTAAGGTTGACTATGGCTAGTGTTGACTGTTCAATTGTGTGAATGTTTCCTTTATAGAAAGTAATGTAAGTAATGTAATAAGAGGTTTTCTTAGCTACTGAGCTCCGCTATGAGGAGATACTTACTCTGTATAATAGTGGCCTTCACATTCTGCTTTGAAAGGGACTACATTATCCACTTCAATCAGAAAACAAATCAACTTCTTTTCAGTCAACATCCATGTCGAACAGTTATCAGGGAGAAAAAGTGGGAAGATGTTGCTTTATAGGATATTTTGGATGTGTAAATGTAGTAGTTAAAAGATTTGACGAAGAGACAATACAAGCTGCAGAATGAAACTGTTTAGCCAACTTTTTTCCAATGTTTTTATACGAGAAGCTAGATGACTACAACGTATGCAGAGCACAGGAAAAACCTGCCTAACAGATATTCTGTCCATCAGCTAAGTGGAAGTAGGAAGTGGTGGTAGAGGAAACAGCCTTTACTCTGGTAAAAACTGTTTCCCCTGTTGTTGCCTGTTGTCTTACCCTGTTTATACAGGGCACAAGGTTAGTCAATGTGGCGCCCAGCCCAGAAAGCTGCTGCACCACAAAATGCACAGTTTGTTTCCACTTGATGGAGAAAGTCCTGTTTGCAGACTAATCTAAAATACAATATAACTTTTTTGAGTTTACTAGAAATACATGAAAACTTTTTGCTTTGAAATATTGTATAAAAACAAAAGAAACCTTTACCATTGCACATCTCTCCGGACCATCAGATGGAAGTGAGGAGATCTGATAGAGGTGTATTGATTTTCCACCATTTTGGTGTAATTTGGTGAAGATTAATTACCATTTTCCCTTGCTCTGTCAATCTTGCTGACACAATAAACACTAGTAGGTCAGTGGAAGGTCTAAAGTCAGGACACAGTCAGTCCAAAAACAAGGTGGCCTCCGCAAGACCCCGGCCTACCCCCAGCCTCTAAATTACCTAGGCTGACACCAGAGAGGGAGAAGCAAAGGCTCACTTTAGCCCTGTACTCGGGCCAGGGGCTGAGCAGGTCAAGACCTCCCCATTAGAGAGCAGGTCAAAGCCACATAACTCTTTAGGTAAGGTGAGGGTCACTGTGATGCTCTGTCCAGCCAGGGTCAACCAGAGGTCTCTGGCCACTGAGGTTCATGGCAATACAATAAAGTAATCAATCTGGCCGTTGGACCTTGGTCAATAATATACTCCCAGGCTGCACAGGGTCACCACCTGTTCCCTGGCCTCTCCTTGGACTGTCCTGGCCTCCTGAAGTGCCTAGGTCTTAGATTTCACTGTCCTGAAAGGAAACTGGAAGACCATTGGGGAAAGGGAAATCAAAACCTGGGTTTAGTCCGGCTCTATGTCAGTAAACCATGGCAGACATTAGATACAGTTATCAGAAGACATCAGTGCGAACAACTGGATATACATTAATACAATTCAATTAATACTGTCAATGTGACTGTTAGCAAACAACCTCTTTGTATCTCCATTGGCCTTTTTCCTCAGTAGATGATGCCTCCATTCAAACAAACATCTAATATCCAATACTTCCTAACTGCAAGTATATGGTAACAAACTGTGTAAAGACCTTTAAGGGGGACAGAATATGCTTTGTCAGAGCATAGTCTAGACATGCACATACTGTAGCTGGGGAATGAAATAGACACTACTCACCAACATGAGCTGTATTCTCTTTGAGAAAGTGCAGATGCGCATTTTTCTATTGTACTTTCAGCATCATCTTTATCCCAGACAAAATCTCCACATACACTGTATGTAGCCCCAGCAGGATACATTATTCCTGATACTGCTAATCCCTCTTTCTGCCTAATTTCTTTCAGGTTTTTGTGACACACATTGCCAGCACTGTTTCTTTCCCCTCCCCGTTCTGTTCTTCCTTCTTTGCCCTCTCACGCTCGCCATGAATGGAGGCAGACAGCATCCTTGGCGGCTGCCAGGATGAAACAGCAGTTAATTCTTGGCTGCCCTCCCTCTCTGCTTAAAGGCAGGTATAGAGTTTCCAACAGCTCCAGCTGGCTGCATACAATGGAGATCTCAGTGCACGGGCAGAGTTCCAAGCAGGTGAACAAACCTCTCCTCCTTTCCCTTATAGCCCTTATCAGTCCTCCAACAGCAGTGCCACTAACACCCCTACACCTCCGACTCCACCAGAGTTTACCCTATCTTACTCAAATTCCAGCCGACCCAGCCCTAAGTGTCACACCATTTCCTGGCTGACAGTCCCTGCACCTTGTCTTACCAAGAAATATAAAACTGCAATGATAAGATCTGAAATAGAATCTAATGAGCTAATGAAACACTGCAGGTTCATACCCCAAAACGCTGCCCAAATAAGCCGCTACAAAAATGTCGTAAAATCTTGCACGTTTTCAACATGAGACTGGTATTGTGACTTATTTTGTAACTCATCTCCTTTCTGACTTTTCTTCCTCAGCTCTCTTGTGCCAACAACATGACATGTCATTAAGCAGCATAATCAGCATGTTATTTGCATACATCTGCTTTATTTTATTGATTGCTCCTCATTCATTAAGATTCAGAGTATATAATTAATGACCAACCCCCTGGTGCCACACCCTGGGGACAGCTAATTCCACTGCATACCAAGGGGATTTCAGCAGAGGGCACAAGTGGGCTTGTCACAGTGGGCACTGGGCCAGTATCAGTCCCGGTCCCCTCCCTGCCTGCGGCTGTCCTTGGTCCCAGCCAGCTCCTCTAACAAGGAGAGCCCTTCCCAGGCCGCGTTAACTAAAAGGACAATTATCTTGAGAACAATGATGCTTTTCACAGGGGCTGTGTTGTCATTAATGCGGTGGATCTGGTTACAGCAGCAAGCTTAAGCTAATTAAGGAATGCTTTCTGTGTACTCTCATTGCTTCTTAATTAAGTAAGATTCATTTCAAAATGGGGACAAACACTCACTTTTTTTTAGGATGGACGGGTGGTTGTTTTACCTTTGAATTGTGTTTAAATTTGCTAATTTGGTGAGTTATTATTTTCATGTGACCAAAAACAGCTATCAGAGTATTCTTCATAGAAAAGGTTTGTTTTCTACATACATGTCTATTACGCAGCCAACCAATTAAGGGATGTGGAATAATAAAACAAAGAGTAATCTGACATACAGTATAGTATTAAATCTTTTGATGAAGGCCTGTCAAGCATCAGAATTTCATAATGTGTTAAACTATGAGTACTGTTAGAATGCAGTCAGTGCATCACACCTGATCTTGCCTGTTTGTCTGCGGTTATGAAATGGCTCATTTTGTGAAGCCTAAGCTCAGGGAAATGTTAAACTTCTCCTGTCACAAACATGATTTGAATCCTGCTGTCTCACCGTCTTTCTTTCCTAATAACAACGTATTCTGATTAGAAATGGCCAACTGACTGACAGACAGACAAACTGAATGCTCTGGGAACAGTTGCTTTCCAAAAAGACAGCTGACTCTTTCTTTCCAAGCAGCCTGCTGACCTTTTACACAGGAGAGGGCTGTTAGTCACAAGTCACTCACCACTGACTGACAACATGGGGAAAACCGAATAAGAGAGGTGAGAGGGAATGCTTGTGTGTGTGCGTGCGTGTAGCAGTAAAAGGGACAGAGAAGTCAGAGAGTCCTGACTGTGTCAGATCCCACAGACTTCTCCACATCCATGGCCCCTGTCTAAACTGGGACTGACATATGTGCAGAGGTTAAGATGACACATAAACCCATTCAAAGCCAGGCATATCCTATCTAATGACATGTACTTACTGCTGTCTCAGGACTCCAAGACAATAGCTCTGGCTTAGAGATAACAGGCAGTCAGGTAACCAATCATATGCAGCATAGCATTATAAAACACTGGCTTCTAAGGTTATGTGTTTTTGGTATCTAAGGGGTGTGTGGTGGTTCGCGCGGGAGAGAGCAAATGTGTAAACATAGGCACACATGAGCGCAGGGATCTGGTTTGGCAAGTATATATGTCCTTACTTGCTGGGTATTGTGAAGGAGGTTACAGCTGTTGATTGTGATTAAAATGTAAACAAAAGTTGAGTTCAGAGAAAGGGCGAGTATGTGAGTTTGAGGGTAGATCAACCCTCAGTTTTCCACACCCACCGAAATACTCATATTGTTCACATGTCCCGCATGGCCATCAGAAACACTTACGTTGACATTATTATAGGAAAACAGGCAATTATTTTTTATTCAGAAATACATTTTGTTCAGTGTTTGCAGAATGTGCCAAGGTCAGGAAAAAAACATTATTAAAACTCCAACCTATTGTTGCCAAAATTTTAAGGGATCCACTACAAAACTCTGCAAATATATGTCAACAAAATGTGAGGATTTTATCTCCTCCCTGTGGTACCCATGTCCGAGGTCATCATGACCCCATCGTGACTGCTCTACACATCAACAGCAGCGCTGCTTCTTCCATTTACCCAGCTTTTAGCTGCTCAACAAGAAAAATGTACTGTTTTAAGTAATCCTTGTTTGTACTGACCATAATTGATTGGGTAATCCTGGTTTAACATGCACTAAAGCCAGTGCTTAAGAATCTATTAGGAGGGCTAGCAGCTTAAAGAGGCAGGATCTATCTAATGTTGACTGCTAGATCAGTGTTTCTGTGCCTAGAAGTTGGAGGGGTTTGATGACCCCTTCTCTGCTGACCCACTTTATTCTCCATCTCTTGGTCCTATGGCCATTTTTGTCTTTATTATTATTCTCTCTCCCCATTTTTACCATCACTGTTTCTCTGTTTTATCCTGCACAACAATGTGTTTAAGTCCCAAGGTATTGCTGAGGTTTATCTTCTGAACTCTCAAATCTCTTGGACTTCTTCCATCAACCTGGTGACACAGTTTTGGTGGTGTTTAGGCTAGCTTTACCTGAAGTCACAACCTACTGCATCTCTACAGACATCATGCCAAAAGTCACTGTCAACTCGACATGACACAAGCCACGCCACACACTCATCACTGTGACAACCCTGTCATAATCAATACAAATCTCTCAGAGTCAGCATGAGGAGGAGAAGTATTATGGAGCTAAAGCGAAAGATAAGGGGAGGAGGGAAAAGGAAAGGCAGACACACTAAGTACAGGTCGTGGTACTGTCAGTGGCTCTGTGATCCAGCATCAAGTGTGGATGTAATTGTGCACACAGAACAGTAGAGAAGGGCTAATTCCTGCACCTTTTCTGCCCTGACTGCTGTGGTTTCTAAATGACGCAGGAGGTGAGTAGGCCTCCACACACAGACACACACACACATAGTAAAGAAGAGAAGGAGAATAATCCCCACCAAGACCTCTGCCCTAATGGGGCCCACTACTGTAATTACAAGGCAGAGATTTCAGATCAGGCACTTAAGTAGCCAGCTAAGAGTGCCCAGAAAACAAAAAGCTCTGTAATTATCGTCTGCCTCCTCTCTCCTCAGTGCAACTTCAGTTACCTGTCATGCTGCTGTTTTGTCAGGAGTTCGTTGTTTCCTGGATTCTCCCTAATCCATGGCTGGAAGCAGCCCTGGCAGTGCGCCTGCCTGTGCAAGATGCACATTTCAGCTTGCGGGGGTGAGTGACGACATGGCACACAAAGATAGCAGAAACCTGAGTCCTCACAGCCCCACAAGCACATGAATGCATTTTTTTACAAGAGAAGGGAGGAAAAGAAGGAGGGGGAGTGTTCAGTTTGCTCTAGACAAAAGATCCATTGTGCAGTGAAACTTTATATACATATTAGAAACTCGAAACCCATAGCCTCTGCAAGCAGGATTCTTGTAACTGTGAACAAGATAACATTACCTACCATTCTTTCCTTCTGTCCACAAAAAATGAGAAAAGACTTCAATCCTACTTTTCTGCAAGGGTCTTATTCCTCATGATGGATTCCCGTTTTTTTTGCAGGGTCATCTAATATCAGTGATAAGAGAGCTGTGGTCTCCAGGCAGTTTTGTGGCCCATTAGGTAACACATTCCCCAGGTGGAGCAGAGCAGGAGGCACAACTTGTCGACAGAGATTTGCACTCGACATTCTCTGTGCTTGCAGTCACTATCCATCTAACCTCTCAGGTGTTTCAGAAGGAATGTTATGTCCATTCCTAGACTTGCTCATTCACCCACTTTAGCCTGGAATGCATTCTACATGCATTTCTCCTTCTTCAACAGTACTACTGTACTGCCTTCCAAACAAGAACAACTTATATTTTGTAATACTCTGGAAACTCTGCCTGGTAAAACGTAAGATAAAGGTCAAGCAGGAAATTTTGAGAATAACATGAGTCACACAGGTTGCATGTGGTTATTTAAACAGTTAAATAACCACATGCACAGAAGCAATAATTAAAATCTGAGGCATACACTAACTTTACGAGGAACGGCCTACAAGATCGGCGGGTGGGGGTGGTGGTGGTGGTGGTG
>JAPQRN010000018.1:26290976-26302702 GCA_037367275.1 Coranthus polyacanthus
CTTGGAGAATCGTTAAAAAGAGTAGAGGGCGAGGGGGGGGGGGGGTTAAGGACTGCTTCTGCTTCTTCTGGACTGCTTGATTCTTAGTCTAACTTGTTTTAAAACAAATTAAAATAAGAACCTCAAATCTTAACAGGGCTAGCTTCAGAGCAGTTCAGCTTCAGTAACTCCTGTGTCCACAAGCCTGAGAAAAAAGTTGCCAACATGGTGACATCATTAACATCAGCATGTAATTAACCTATTGCAGCCATGCAGTTGGAGAGAAGGCAGGACAGTCAGGCTCATAATGACAACCCCTACAACTTGTAATTATTTTTCTCAAGGGACAAACAAAAACAGACAAGTGAGACACGCACGCACACACAGCAACGCCAACACCTACAAACATAAGTACCAGCATTAAGAAGAGATGCTTAGTAGCTAATATCCAACAAGGATGGCATTCAAATGTCATAACAACTAGCTTATAACATCTAATTTAGGTCTCAAGGCAAGAGTGTGATTTACTACAAAGAAACATTACAGCATAATTAAATCATGTGCTGGACAGCATTTTCTTGTACTTTTTGTGCATCGACACAAAAAGTTAAATGTGACACACACACACACACACATACACAGCTCAAGACAATGACTGATCATCTAAATTTTAAAGTTAGTGTGGATACTTTAAGACACAAAAAACATCTATACTGATAATAAAACATGAGCCATCCTTCCTTTTTTAACAAGAGACAACAAACATGAGAGTGCAGTGACTAATCCTGATGCCTTCCATTTTTGTTCTGGCTCAGACTTATCATAAAGACATTCTGTGAGTGTTTGGATTAAAGACAACTTCCATTTTTACAAGTTCTATTAATATGTGCTTGAGGTGGATGATTCATTGAGAACCAGACCTGGATTCTGTCAGCCTAAGTTGTTCCATGGATACAAAGGTTAATTTTTTCCACTGATTTACATCTAACTAATAACAACTATGACCAGCACACATTCATTTGTTTAAAATTTTGACTGTGCTGGTGAACTTACTGTTCTTTATTCCTTTTATATTTAGTTCTGGTGTTTGCCAGGAAAAAGAAATATAAAAGCATGGTGTTGGGCAGAGAATTAACCCCTTGTGCACATTTTAGGGGCCTCAAAGGTTTTGCATGAGGCCACATTAAGTGGCGTCTAGTCAAATGATGTAACTGGCGCCTAATGTGAGGAAGTGTAGGTTACCCTTCGTGGCCGCCCTCCATCATGAAAAGATCATATCAAAGAGTGGGAATCATACAGATACTGCAGACTCAAAGTGAACAGTGTCTTTGTCTTAACTCATTCTTTGTCTCACACTGGGCTGGGATATTGCTGGCTGCAATGTGATTGTCTCGCCTGAGCTGAAGTAAGGATGAAGCGTGGTTTGGTGTGGTCAACTTAGACCCAGGGAGCCTTGAGAGTAAAGAAGGCTCTAAGTTAGTTTTAATAGGCACATTATTTCTACCCCTAACACCCGCACAGGCTCCACTCTGAGCCATTGGCTGTTTGAAGTTGGTAACAGCTGTAGTGTTCCAGCCTTTATTTAGAGGTCAGCACACTGACTTCACTTAAAAGGAGAGTGGGACTAAAGGAGAAAGAGAAAGAAAGAAGAGAAGGCAGTGGGAGGAGAAAAAAAGAACAGAGAGAGAGTGAGAGGTGAAAGAATGAGTTAAAAAAAGAAAGAGTTACTAGCATGGCAAGGGATTAGTTGAGGGAGAGGTTAAAAGTTTGTGGAGTTGCATCTGGCCTCCTGCCTGCACTGTTGTTTATTGCCGCGGGCCTGAAGATCTGGTGCCAACATTAACCGCACCTGAACAACACACACACATACACACAAGGACAAAACAGGAAGAGTCATACACACAGCTTGCACTTCACTCCAGTACTCTGGCAAGACGTTTCAGTGTGCCATACTTTTTTTCCTCCCTATACCCGGGTGTCTGTGCATGTGTTTGTGTGTGACTGTGTGTGAACTACACTTGCCATTGCCAAGTCATGACTTCTCATTTGTTAATCCTCCGTCGCTCCTGTTACCCTCGTCTTTCTCTTTCCATCCTTGTGCTCTGTCACTCTGGATGACTGCCTGGCTGCAAAGCCCTAGACTGCCTTGGCCAAATCTGTCTAACTTTGTCTCTCCAAGCCTGGCTTGACAACAGTTTCAAGTCTTCTCAAACCTCCACAATAAAATTAGTGAACTTGAGGCAGATGCGAGTTCTCATGCTCCACATAGGGTCCTGTGTGAGGTCAGTCAGTGATATACTGCAGTATTGACTGGACCAGAGAAATACACAGGGTCACTGTGGGCAAAAATCACACACAAAGAAGAATGCTGGGATGCCACCCACCGCAGACCCAAGGGACAAACCCTTCTCTGTTCAACTTCTCTCTTTCACTGGAATTCCCCTTAATAATGTGCCAGCTTACACAAAGTAACAATGTACATGCACGTGCGCACACAAGCTTGCACACAGACACATACTAAATAGTGGGGACACATGAGGGTCTGGGGTAAAGAGAAAGGGAGTTTGAAAGAGGACAGTAGGAAGACACTGGGGGTGGTGAGATGAGGGCAGGGTATTCATTTTGCCTCAGGCATTATAGACAAGCCTGGCAGCCAATTAGTGCTGAAGCCACCCCCCACCCCCCAAACTCCACTCACTCTCTCCGCACTGCTCAGCCCTGGTCTTCTGAACTTGGTTATGGTCAGGGCTGGAATGTTGAAGCAGGTCATGTTCACATGCACATCAAAAGCGATTAAGTACAAGCCTCCTGGATTAAGATGAGTCTGTAGACCTTCACATCTTGTGCTAACCTCTCGAAAGCACTTGGCTTCCTCCTGCCACAACAGTATCCAAGTTCACTTTGGCCTGACACAGGCCCCTCCTTTGCTTGTGGAAGTAATACCAGATTACAGAGCAACTGTTGTTAAATGTTGATATAATGTGTTTTTCTTGCTCTTTTTCGTCTCTCTTTGTTTGGACAGCTGTTCTTTCACAGCGGGAAATCTCACTGTGCTGCTCTTGTATGGCTTACTTAGTACAGAATTAATGTCTCATTTCACTTTAATATACATGAAATAAAATTGGACTGAGAGAGGAAACCTTGTTTTGTGTTAAAGACTGTTGAATTGGCAGGTGTGTGTGGCACATTTTGAACTGTAGAGGCTGACTTCTTTCCTCCTTTTGCTTTTGCACTGTCTCCCAGCTGTGTATAGCTTGGCCAATTCTTCCTCAGTAGTGCTGTGGGGGTTAACTAATCCTCCTGTGACTCAGGTATATGGGACATGTCCTGACAGGAGACCCACAACTCCAACACTCGGAGGGATCTGCACAGCCCACAAAAAGGGGGATTTTCACCAGAGCAAGAAGGTCTAAGAAAACAAAAGGAAACTAGGGAAGATGAACACCTCCTTGACAACATTGTTTGCGCTGTTGAATCAAAGAAGGTAAGAATAAAAGGAACACTCATCAAAACACCCATTCATGAAATTTACCACCTTTAGCGCTTGTGGTAAAAGCAGGGGAAGTGACTAAGAAATAGGCCCATGGGGACAGGGAGGTCACTATCAAAAAAGATAAATAGTGATGTATTAACTGAAACGTGCACTCTACTTTTCTTCGTCTCCCCCTCTATCCCTCCCTCTGTGTGTGTATACATGTGAGGACCCAGCAGGCTGGAAGCTCTCCCAGGGCCCAGATGCTCTCTGTCAACACTGAGATTCCAGAGAGGAAGCAGGGCTTTACAGCAACAAGCTGCACACACAGCCAGGACCTGCAAAGACCAGGAGCCAGGAGAGGACAACCTGCTCCACATAAACACAGACCTCCCTGTCTCCTGTCTGAGCCACTGGTTCTGCTTCCTGGCTCAGGACACGTTTGGTGTAGGGAAAGCTGAAGCGGTGAAGTCCTGGGAGTGGGGAACGTGCTACATAGTTTCTCTTGCCGGGCTGGGCCCCTTCTCCGCCTGCCACCATCAAGAGGTAAATAGCTATTGGCTGCTCAATAAGTGGCTTCAGTGCGTTGGAGTGAGGGGCCTTTTTTCCCCCACACTCTCCCAGCCTTGACAAGCATGTATTGACAGAGCAGTTACACACTAACCCATTGGGGGAAATCCTCCACATTGTGCCCCAGGCAGCTGATAAATGGAACTCATACAGTACCTGTAAGCATGATCTCCTACGCATGGACACGCAAAAGTGCACTTGTGCATACACACAGCTCAATACCACTACTAGTACTAATGCAAACGTAAGTAAGGAGACGAGGGTTTTATGAAAAAAAGGAGTTGCAGGTCAGATAAGGAGTTGATACTGTCTGTGTTTCTGTCACAGTGCTGCCATCGTGTCCTTCTTGCCTATCAGACAATAACTAAAAATCCATTGGCCTGTGCTGTCTCAGGTGTCTGTAGATTAAAGGATGAAAACTAAAGAAGGGACCAAGGTCTAATATGAACAATGGTGATCTCAAATGAAAATGTCTAAATACAATTTATCAAGGACGCACTTTTACAAACCCAAATTGATCTATAGAAACGCCAAGGAAAGACACAGACAACAGTTTAAGAGCAAGGTCTTCTGCTGTAGTTCATTGTAAACAAAAAAAAGAAAGAAAAATCAGAGACAGCTGTCAATTGTAAACCCTTCTGACTTCAGCTTCTTTAAGTGTCAGCGGTCAGCTGCCTGCACATAGTGTCTGGGCCTCCAACTGCCATGCAGGAGCCAAAGCAGTCAGGAGAAGTCAGAGACAGGATAGGACAGGAGGAGTCAGGGATTGAGCCCCCAACATGAGGGAAAAGTGCTGTCCTGTCTCGTCCCCGCTCTCTTTTCCAGCTCTTTCATGTCCGATCCACTGCTGATAAATAGCTAGGGGTGCAGCACTCGCTTTCACTTTGTGATATGATGTCAGTAACCTTCATTGATCTGCAGGCGGGCAGGCAGGTCTTATCGCTGCCTCTCCCTTGTGATATACTGTGATCCAGGGCCCTGACTGCTTTTTAATACACTGCACTTTAGGTAACGGTGTCGCAGGCTAACCACCCTGCCTACTAACACCTGAGGCTGTATTTTACAGCAGTGCTGTGATGGCCAGAGAGATTACACAGCAACCAACTCTGAGAGAACCTGCCAGCAAAATGATAACAGGGGCTATAGTGGGACAGTGGAGCTGTGACGCGAGGGCAGTTCTGTATTCTCTACCATTTCTGATTCTCAAGAATAATGTTTTGTAAAAGCCTGCTTGTTTTGGCCCGTAGCCATCATCACTTGAACTTTTTATTCCTGGCTATATCCGAGGCAGTGTACCTGTGATGTATGTTTAAGCCTAATCAAGCACCTGTGTCAGAACAGAGGTTTTGTTGACAGACCACAAGGCTCTTAGCTGAGCCGAACTAGTGATGACAGCCACTTCCTCTCACCAGATTTATACACATATGCACACAGAATATCATTATCACCCTTACACCAGGTAAATGACAACGAATTTAACACTTTGCCAGATGAAGTACCCATGGAAAATTGGGTTGTAACCAGTACAAAGAAACTGAGAAGTTTAAGGAAAACATGTCCTCCATTATACACAGAATGCTGCAGTTAAGACAAATGCAGGAAATGTTAGCACAAAACAAAGTTATAAGTAAGTGTAACTATATAACCTCCAATATAAACAGAGGCATGCTCCTGCTAACCACCACCCCCATGTACATGGTTGAAGAAGGCTGCAGATAAAGGAGACTGGACGACTAGCGAGAGAATTATCCCAAATATTGATTTTAGCTGTTGGGTATTACAGAAGGAAACAGCAGGTTTATCAGGCCAGGATCCCTCTGCACTTTCACTAACTAAACGAGTATTTTCCGGGCTTATCAGGCAAAAAGCCTATTACTGATGGTCTCAGCCTCCCCCACAACTAGACAAGGAGAAACGTTGGCCACCATTATATAGCCACTGGATAGGTTAGGTTGCATGGATCTTTTGGGGACCTATAACACTTACCCAGCACTTGACAAGCCCAAAATTATGTCCATTCACCACTTATAGAATAGTCCTCAGGGATGGTGCACATTTTACTATATTTATTTATATTCATGGTTATCTCCTAATGGACTTGTGACCTCTTCAACTGTCTGCTTTCTATTTCCCTCTTTCGCCATCTGTCTCTCTCTCTGGGTCAATGTCATTTCTATGGCTTCAGTATATGAGGACTATAATAAGAGATAATGGGAAGTGCTATAATCCCACAAAGGAGCCTACTGCCAGCCTTAATCACAAGGAAAAATGTATGTTTTAATTACTGACAAAAAGATCCAGACAGATACCTGTGAGGTACCTATCCCAGGATCCTCAGCGAGTGTGTCATTTTTATCTACGAAACCTGAGGAAAGCCCTGGTCTCAGTATGCATTCTACTCCGTATTATCTTGCATGAATTAAGGATTCTCTTGTTACTTTAAGGTGAAATTAAACTCAGACATTTTGAATGTATACCCATTTCCCAATATTAATAATGAAGAAGAGTAGAGACAGAGAAAATTTCCCTCAGCAATTACTGTGGAAATCCATATACTGATCAATGTGCAATCCCAAGGATTGTCTTAATACATATAAAATATAGACAACACTGCATGTGCGTATGAATGTGCATGAATTTACTGTGGCGTAAAATGACCTCAACAAGATGAGAATATTATTGAAGAAATAAAAGCTGGGTGTAATGATTTACATATTTCATCACAAGCTGCTGTGGAAGAAAGTGATTAAACACACACAGAGAAAGAGAGAGAAAGAAAGGGAGAGAGTGAATATTGACCAGAGTGAACAAGACAAACTGCTAAACAGTACAAAATGATAAAGAAATAAAACTACTTCCCACTTGGGTTAGCCACACTAAAAGTGCATCATGGAACAATAAGACATATTGGATAAATATGTTTACCAGATGCTTTAAGCTGTATTAGTCTAAGCCAGTATTGTTCTCACTAAAGAGTACAAAAAAGCCTTCATCCATTATGTCAGCAATGAGAATCTTCATGGTCTATTCCACAACAGGGAAGTGGGCCTGGAAGTGGCGAAAAAAGGTGCACCAGCACTGAAATGAAACAGGACACAAAACTGTGGCCATCCCAACACTTGGCACCCACAAAGGGGCAGTGCTCATCTGCCCACTGGCCTGCCTTTGCGTCTCAGAGTCAGCCCTGTAATTTGCTTGGGGCGGAGATAAATCTTATCTCAGAGACCTGATTAAGTTTTTAATTTACACTCCAATCAATAGCCCAGGTCTATTGGCAATGTGTCTAAAACTCTATTTACCAAAGGATTCCCTGCTATCAATTGATCAAGGACCCGGCAGCCATAAATTATGGGAACATGTGTGTAAGACAGAGGGGGAGAGGGAGACACAGAGAAAGGGTGAGAAAGTAGTCTGAGAGTAGGAAAGTGAAAAAGCCAGGTTGTATGTGACTGATTTCAGGCTTGAAAAGAAGTATATCAAGACTCAGGCTGGTGCACATGACCTGAGAGAACCGCACGCACACTTTTGCTCAATATGCTTGAACATATTCGGCTCTGACAAGCCAACTGTTGACATTTTATCCATATAGCAAATATAAATGAGCATTGATGCAAAACGTCCAGTTCATTCACTCCTACATGACTTTCCAAACATTCACACCCACAGTGCCCATGCTAAATGTCTGGACAAGTCAGACCTCCCACTTCCGGCCCTTTCTGCATGAGCGCCATTATCTGTTTACAGTGTCTACTTTCCCAAAGGAACTGTTAAAAAGGAATCTGCTGGGGTCTGGGTTACCCACACAGAAGCCCTTCGTGCAGCTCCTACACCATGATCCATGGCATTTTGCCTGGGAATCTGAAGGAAGGATTGTTCAGCCACCCCTTTATACCACCATGACATCCACGAAACATCTATTTTCTATTGCCTATTTTCGGCATTTCATATGCTTGTTTAGGATTAAAGAAGATGGAGGGACTAGCCACGCAGCTCTGGATCATCAGAAATGTAAAGATCCAATTAATCTTAAGTGAGTCCATTTCCTCTTGATTTCTGAGCCTGGTTCTGTGAGAGGATAAAAGGCAGTACCATTCAGCTCCAGCGTAAAAGGGCACAGACACAGTTCAGACTCCTCTGTGCTGTTCCCATGCAGAGGAAGTAAAGGGGAAGGGAAAAAAGGGCAGCGTTATCACCGTGGAGAAAGTGTCGTCATGGCGGTTCTACTCTGACCCTGCTGACTCGCTGATTCCTTAACATGAGATCATTTTGGACAGCTGACCTCAATATCACTGCGCTCAGAGGACGAAACGGATCCAATGGAGCTTCTTATTCCCCTCACCCTGCCTACAAAACCAGGCGGGCAAATAGTTAACAGCCATACGCAAAAGCATCCTTTTAATTCCTGCACTGCCATTAACAGGAATTAGAGGAATTAACAGAAGTAAACAACTCAGTTTCCTCCCTCCTCATCACTTCCAGTGAGACATAAATAAACAAGAGGAAAGAAAAGCTGGGCTTTCACAGCACCAGGACTTTCGTCAGACACTCACATTTCATTGTGCTATTTGTCCTCCTGTTTTATTTGCTTTCTTACTATTCAGATATTTGACAAAGCAGATAATATGGGATTTATTTCAAACTATTCTCTTACTGTCTGAGGATGCCATCAAAGATAGAATGTTTTTCACCCAGGTCTTAAAATTACAACATACAATAATAAGGTAGAAAAATATTGTTGTAACAAATGTTTGGGAGGATGTTATGTGCTACTTAGTCATTAGTGGAGAAGCTGTCTGGTAAAATCAGGCATAAACATGTGTCAGAATTACATGTAATTATAGTTGAAAAACTTCCGCATGAGAGTATGAATCACTTCTGCAGCTGGTTGGCGTGGCAAGGGAGAAAACAGTACCCTGCTATCCTTACCTTCATAACTGCACTGGGGGAGGGGAATAGAACATGGGAGACATGCCGAGTAAAGGAGACTCATGCCATGTCAGAGAACCTGACTTGCTGGTCCTCTTCTGGATTATCTAAAGAGCCACCGAAAGATATGTGTAATCAGCCCCATCCCCATGTTTCTCTCTCTCTCACTCTTGCCTCTCTGGCTAATGTCTCCGCCTGATTCGATTGAGGCAATTAGGCAGTAATCTATAGAGCTAGGGAGTGATGGAAACATTTCCCACTGTCCTCCTCATGTTTCTCAGAGCTGCTATAATTAGCTAACTTTGTTTCTCATTAAACATCAGAGCAGTATTTACATACCCAGATCCAATTTGGCTCTGTAGAGCCCATTCCTTTTAAACCGTCTTGAAACCCTGAAACATGTCTGTAAACAAAGGAATGGGGGAGCTGTAATCTGCAGTTATTTCAATCAAACATTTATATCTTATGTTAGTAAGACACAATGTAGCTCAAATGTATAGATTAAAAATGTCAGAGCGTGTGTACATTATACAATGCATGATAATTCCTCAGCAGTTTGTTATTGCAAATGTAAATGAAGCCTAGGAAGGCCTGTTATGACATGAAGTTTGATGTTAAAAAATGAAGGACATCCTTCCACCCCTGGTTTCAATGAGCCGTCATGGGAACAGGAATGGCAGGCCTACTTATATTCCCATATGGCTCATATTCGGTTTAAATCGTTTTTGCAGGGAACAAGCAGAATCACAGAGAGCAGTGGAGAAGAACATTAAACTAAAAAGCACATGGACTGATCTCAACTGCCTCATTTATACAATTATGAATCCACAATAAATTAAACATACTGTAACACTGATCTGAACACCATTATACTAGAGCAAATATATGTGAAAGAAATCAATCAAAAGTACATCTCTGAAAACTAATATTTCATATCATCTGTTGCTACATACGGTGTTTAACATTTGTGAATCTGTACTAGTAAAATTATTCAAGGACAACTCCTGCATGGTTTGTATTTTTATATATATATATTTTTTTTTTTTCAAATATACTAATCGTGGCAGTTAAACATGGTGGCTACAGTATTTTTATTTAAGTCTCAACATTCCCCTTGGCCTTTTCATTACTGTTCTATTGAAAAGTACAGAAAGCAGTTATTAACAAGCCTTAAAACAATTTCTACATTTTGAAAGGTTTTCAAACTTTGCACATTGACCTCTAAAATAAGTTCCATCCACTAGATGAGAATCTTTCTGTTATGCTGTAAGATGGAAGTAATAGTCAGAAAAAGCGAACGGAAAATAAAGCTTGTTTTTACACCGTTCTGCAAAGATCTTTTAATATCCACAAATCAGTTTTCTAAATATTTGGGGAAAAAAAGGAATGACACAAGGAAAAAAATCCTACAATGTGAAAAAAAGTTAGTGAGAAAAAAAAATCTACAAGATCAAACTGCCACAGAATGGCAGGAAACATCAAAACCTTTATTCATGTTGAATAACAATAATCCGTTCCAGCACATGACAAATAGCCTGTTGAGAAAACTGCAAAGGTCAGAGGAAGAGACTCCCAAAAAAAGGGGATCTCGCTTTAAAACTATTCCAGCCTGGGCAGCTCTGGGCACCACCCAGTGTTGTACCGCAATTGTAAACTTTTCTGTTGATATGCAAAGCAGTGTGGATCATTTTTATGTCCCCATGGTAACACTGCCTCTGCTTTGCAAAAATATAATGATTAATCATGGTTTTGATAACAATGGACAGAATTAAAGGAATGCATGTTCATTTGTGTGTGTGTGTGTGTGTGTGTGTGCGTGAGTGTGGGTTAGGGTAATGCATCTTCAGGAGCCACCCATAGGCATGTCACTGAAAGTAGATCCCTAGTGGTTATCATGAACATTGCAAGTCACTAAAAGGCTGACTTTCTGTAGTTTTGTGTTGACATTTTTAATCACAGTTTTGATGAGCTGACACCTCATTTTTAGCACCTAGGTTAACCTGTTATTTCATGGAAATGACTGCTATACATATTAAAATTAATTTAGAGCTTGTGCGGCTGTGGGGTTATATCAGGTGTAATGCAACACTGCCAACTTGACAAGTTCAATATGTTAATGTTCATGTTGCCTACTGCCAACGGTTAGTTTCTTTTCATTTTCTTACCATCAACAAATCACTGCACTATGAGAAGCTACAATCAACAGTGAGTGTGTACCAATAAAAACAGATAATGACTTGATGTGTTCGATGTTTTCTGTACAATCCATGCATAAACCAATTAGTTTTGCTCGGATTTTAGTCTCACCTAAAAGCTACTAATAAAAACCTGAAACTGCAAAGTGTGTGAACTACTGTTTATTTAAAGCTGAAATGGCTGATAGTTTTGGGGGGTTTTTTGCCATTCTTGAGCAAATATTTCATAATTACCTTTCAGCATATTGTAATTCAAATGGGCTGAGAGGAAACAAGAATTCAAAACACTGTGGACTCAGACTTTGGCTAATCACAGGTGTTTTCAGACAGGTAGGGGGTTAAATACATGATTGATAGCTCTAATTACTGATAGCTGATCAGATTCTGTCAGACGTGACTCTGTAGCTCTACTCTGCAGCTCGAGGCGGAAGTTTGGAAAAGTGTCTTCTCTTTTCCACAGCAGCGTGAAACACCATCAGGTCATCTATATTTATATTTATTCTTTTGATTTGGACCGAGAGGAGAGAACTGCAGAAGGTCGGTGTGGGGGGGGGGGGGGGGGGGGGGGGGGGGGGGGGGGGGGG
>JAPQRN010000018.1:26302802-26315058 GCA_037367275.1 Coranthus polyacanthus
CCCCCCACCCCCACCTGATTTTGGCTCCTGCAGCTTTAAATCTAGCTCCAACAAAGTGAACTAATGACAATGGCTATATCCTGGGAGGTCTAACAATCCTAAATTTAAAGTAGTTTACTGTCAGCATGTGATAAAAGATGTGAGTCTATACCTGTCTATATTGCGGTGTAGCTTGAATACATATGCAGGAATACAGCCAGAATTGAGGAGAGGGGTAATTCAATCAGCGGCAACCCTGCCTGACACAGATTCACAGTGTCAGTCGTGCTTTACCGGTAATTCATCTTTCTGAATACAAGACACTATCCCAAAAAATACTGTAATTTATTTAAACTCCAATACCTGGCAAAAGGGCGGGTGAAAATTTAATAACAGGTTTTCATTGGCTAACACCAACGCGTTTAGAATTCAACCTGTCAACAGTAAACTTTGTTCTTATGCCCAAGATAAAGAAAATTCTACTTGTGTAGAATTGTACAGCAGCAAGACACAGATCATTATTCCTGTGATTTTTGCCTTAACTCCCAAGTGACCACATATTTAACGGGCTATATGAACACAAAAATGCACACTGACTAGTAATGGAATGCATAAGTAAACAGAGTGGGCTGTGTGTAGGGGTCCAGATGGGCATGCAGGGAGGCCTGTCCTGGGAAAGGGCTGTCCCAAACCCATACACCCCTCCTTAGTATCCCTCTGCCCCTGTGTGCACTGCAACTAGCCTGGACTGAGCAGCATAGGGTTAACTGCATTGCCCAGTCACAGGCGTGAAGTGAAACAATGAAATAATGGCAGCGAGTGAGCGCTCAAAGGCAGGGGGCAGGGTGGGTGTGGGAGGTTGGGGGCTCGCCATAGGCTCCTGCAGATGTTGCCGGGCTTTGGCGGGTCACACAATCACACGTATTAGCATTCCTGATAGAGGGAGCCCGGATTAGAGGGCTGAATGCCTTTCTCAACTCTGTCAGAGTTTGAACACGCAGGAGTAGCAGAGCAGAGGGAGAGAAATCCCAGAAATGTGGCGGCGAAAGGTGGAGACGAGAGTAAAGGAGAAGAAAAGCACCCTCAGACAGTGTTGAGGACAGCTCAGAGAAAGAGCAGGCACAATGTTGAGGGCAGGAGAGAGGAGGAGAGAAAGGCAAAAGCAGAGTAGGATTGACAGACAAATTGCGCCAAATTGACTAAAACAGCTAATGAAAGAGTTTAACAAACAGACAATAAAGAGAAATCAAGCATGTGATAATTTACTGGTTTTGTGAGAGTGGCAGAGGGAGTGTATATGTGAAACGAAGATTTCTATTTGTGGCTGAATGAGTGAATGAGCATAGACAAACGGCTTTCTTTCTTCTTTGTATGTCTGGTTGAGCGAGGGAAAGTGAGAGAGAGAGAGCGAGCAGAGACAAAAGCTTTTCTGAGTTTATGTGTGCTGTCCTGTCCTTTTTTCCCAGGACAGAGGTCTGGCGAGGCCTCATATTTCTGGCTGCTGTCAGACCGGGGTAAGAGGCAGAGACAGCAAGGGGCAGCTGTTTTCTACGAGGTACCCTGGCTCCCTCACACATGGCCTTTGATCTAGCTTGGCTTACTCAGCCAAGTCTCCCTCTGTGTATGTATGAATGTGTATCAGTGTATGTGTATGTCAGATGGGGGGAACACACAAAAGTGGTGGTGTAATTGGCGTAGTAAGAGACACAAGTGGTGGCAAACCATGAAACAAATGGTGTAACCTAAGGGGAAAAACAAAGTGAGAGGCTTTTGCTGTCTTTCCCTCTCTTTGTTTTAGCCCATGACAAATAATTTCACAGGAATGCAGCAGCGCCAGTTTTATGGTTGTGCATTCAGCAGAGATTTTAGAATATAGAAGGGGCAGGTGGTAACACACACGCTCAGAGATGCCTTTTTCACTCTTCAGCAAATGCAGTTTTATAATGAAGAAGGTAATGACGTACAGGTGAAATAATAGCAGTCATACTCAGTTATCTGTAGTGGGGGGAAAACAGAGAAATCTGGCCCCTCTCAAACTGTGTCCAAACCACTCCATCACAAGAGCAGGTGAAGCCACGAGGCCAGAAAGAGAAAGCAATTTTACACACACATTCAGACTCAACAATTTTTTACTGATTTGGAAGAGCTTTTTCACTTGTTATATTTGTACTATTCCTCTTAAATTACCAAACACTTTGTATACACAATTTAAACCAAGGACATGATTTTATTTTCATTACTACAAATGATAACAGCAAATCCTGGCAACAAAAACGGGAAAAGAATCTGCTCAAATAATATTCCTCTAATTCTGTTTATTCTGAAAAATTGTTATCTAGTATGGGGCTTCACAAAATAATTATTTTATCTAACAGTAGGTATATCATCACGTTAACGGGAGGAGCCGATGCAGTCGCTGTCATCAGACGCTTAACAACAAAGAACAAACAGACAGTGTCACCAAAAGCACATAAAAACCTGCACATTTGATAGTTAATGGAGGTGTACCTTTGTCCCCAGCCAATGACTATCACTGACTCTACAAGTTAATATTTGCTTCTGCCTGCTCATAAATTTGCATTGCATTAGAATCTGACCTAAATGCATTTTTATCACCCAAAGTAATTAGCTGAGCATTAGTTGTAGCAGAGAGAGTAGTAGGAGGCTGAATCCTTCCTGAATGGGTGGTGGCTAGACAAGAGCTCCAGGAGGGATGGCTAAAAGCAGAGCTGGGCCACCAGATGAAAGAGGAAGTAAACAGGGCCAGAGTGCTGCCTCTTTAATCTACTACATTAACTCCAGCACCACAAGGGGAGGAGCCAGCATGCAGACAAACGGCACAGCCACACAAAAGGGGAGTGTCAATGAGGGGGTAATAAGGAAAGACAATGAGTAAACAAGCAGGGAAAGTCCAGGCCTGGTGTGCTAGAAACTCCCTGCTTCTCACAGCCTGGCACACACAAAAGCCCTGCTGTAATTAGCCACCCCAATAGGTTGTTTAGCATTTGCATATAAATGCCCTCACAGGCAAATACTAAACACGCTGACACAAGCCATGCCCAAAACAGACGTTCGCCACACCTCTACCCCTCCAGGAGGTCTCAGGGGTCCACTTATGTTTGGGTACCCCCTCCCTTCGCCTTGTGCTTGTACCCACTACAGGCAGACTGGCATGCATTACACGAAATGCAGACAGCAGACCAAAGTGCTGCTGGTACTCAGTTCTTCTTTCAAGAGAGATTGTGAAACAGTGTAGCAGGGCTTCCTGTTAAAAGGCCCACACAGCCATCTGTCATATGAAAGTACATTTTGCCCTGACCACAGCACAGACGCTTAACAAGACAAAAGGTGCAGGTGTCAGCCTGCTGCTTTGTTACAAATATATTGTATGTGGATGAGAGCAAAGAACTCGCACAGATAACTCCATGTACACACTCACATCCGTGCACATCTGCACATGTGCATGGGCATACAGGGCTGTCCTGAGGAAGCGAGAGGTCTACAGAGTGTCAGAAATAAGCATTCTGTCTTTTTCAGGGTCAATACATAAAGGGTTGTTTAAAACATCCTATCTGTGTGGAGGGAAAAAAGGAAAAAAAACAAACAAAAAAACTTTTGTAGCTCTGGCAGACTAAGCTGATAGAAGCTTCGAGACAGAGAACATTTAAAGGTTTTATAGCATTTGGTAGATAAAATAGCACAGTTTCTCACTTTTACGCATTAGTTTAAAATTTAAAAAAACTTAATGGGACTTTTACACTTCCTTTTCTGTCTACTGCTGTTTTGACAATGGTGATTTGTGAAGAAAAAAAACAACCGTAGAAAGGAAGGAAGTGATGAGAATGGTATCTGTGCCCCTCTTCCCTCCCCCAGCCCTGACCACCGCCTCGCTTTTCTCTCAGTCCTCCAAACCCATACTCTCTCCAATGTAAACAAAGGCTGTGTCATCTGCACACTTATCCTCCTCCTGCTGCTGCTAAGAGGCGAAGAGAACATCCACAGAGCTGCACCGCTGCTCCTGCACCATACACTGGCTACTTCCTGTGTTAATCCTCAGCCCAGAACACACTTCTGTCAGTCGACACATTTTTTTCCAAAAGGTCTCTGAGCCTTGCATATGACACAGGAAGACCACAGAATGAACGCTATCTGTTAGCGTTATAAACTAGGTTCTCACCTGCCATGTGGCCTGTTGTTACCCATTAGGGCATGATCCAACATGAGGAAACACCTGGCTCCAACAAAAAGCAGGCAATATAAGACGAGACAATTTTACAGCCATTCTCCTCCTGATACAGTTACACACCTTGCCTGCCTTGACGGGAAAACACTGGATCTGCAGAGAGGATGCTGCTCATATCAAAACTTATCTACGTGGCTTTTTTAATTCCAATCAAATGCATGATTTACTGCTAAAGGTCAATAAAAAGGTATGGTATATGTAAAAAAAAAACAACAACAGAACTTCTTGTCAAAGACTGGCACTTGGTGTGCAAGGAGGAGAAAAACTGTTCTAACAGTCAGTATCCGTTTTGAGCCTAGCACTTACCTCAGACTGACTTCCTATGTGTGGTCAGGGTGTGTTTTGTTTCACTGCTTCACACACCAATGCTCACTTGCTATTTGTTACCACCTGAGTTACGGCAAAAAAGCCAAATGCTCAGATAAAAAAAAAAAAAAATGACACCTTTAATTAATCCTGAACTCAAGTATGACAGACCTGCAAGGATCAGGCCATCATTTTAAATACAATAAATTCGTTGCTTATTTTTCCTTTTTCAAATCAGGACCATCATATTCACTAGAACGCCACCAATAACTACATAAACTAGCCGGGGCCCCCATCTTCATTCATTAAACAGTAGGGAAAATGAATGTCATGGTGACCAGACGAGGCAAATGACGTCACAAAGCCGAGGTCACCAGTCTGTCACGGTCGTCTAGCCCTGTGTCAGCCCCGTGGGACCTGCCCCACCCCCCCCTCTAGCCTAGACCAAATCTCTGTGCTGTGGCACTAAACGTCAGAATGAAAACCAAACAGTCACAGAGGGCTCCGTGTTGCATATCTAAACGCCATGGCACTGCCGCTGTCACGAGACATCAGCCGCTGGGAGCAAACCAGTGGTTGTAGCACCGCCTGCTACAGAGGTGGGAGAACGGAGACCACCGGACACGAACTGACACTGAACTGGATGAATATACATTTTTAGATTCAGTGTTGGTGTATGTGTATTAGGAAAACACAGGGAGACTATATCTCCTCCTCCTCAGGCTAAACACACACTGTACATCTCTAGTTTTCGGTGTTGCTGTGTGGGAGTCTGCCTCTCTCTAATCAATTTATTATGAGCCACTGAGGTCCTAATGTTTGTTCATTTAACACAGGGAAAATGAGAAAGAGCATTTGTTTTAGGTACAGTGAGACCAAGAGAGGAAACCACATGTGTTTTTGGAGGAGGAGAGGAGGAGAAGGGTGAGGCAATAGCACACAAAACAGAGACACACTCTAGAATAATGTAGAGGTGTAATATTGTGGCTTTGAGGAAATGTTGGTTTAATTGCAGCTTGGTGCGACACTTAATGCGGTCTGTATGACACCTGGCATAAATGGTTTACACTCAGGACAGTGCCAATTATAATTCAGCCAATCAGAAATCTTACATAAATCCACTGACATGCTCAGTGCAAGATGCTTATTTGACGAGATGAGATGGCGACAGACGCACATGCCGTATATCTTCTTTTTAATTACAATGTCTGCAAAGGTGGGAGTAGCTATAAACAATCATCTGTGCAATCAAACACAACACCCCCAACACTATGAATTACAATCATATATTTTCAAACTGAAAAATAAAATCATCATGCACATTGTTTGTCTCATCATAGCCGCTAATACAAATGAAAACATCAGTAAAAGCATACTTTGCTTTGCTATAGGACAGAGGTATACTCAGCAGCTACAGCACTGACACGACTATTCCATTAAATTTGATAATGACTATCGTGTGGCAGTGGTGGTCCAAATCAGCCTTGATATTTATTTGCATTCACAGAGGTAGACACAAACCTATATAAACAGCACACCAATACCATTCTGCCGGTTGTCAAGTAATAAATACAAAATGTTCATGTCTTTAAAAATATAAATAAGTGTGTATATATGAATATCCATTTTGAAAACCATTCCCACTTTTCAGTCACCACTAACACTGCAGGTGGTAACGGGTTTGTATTTTAATAGCATATACTCTGATCGTGTGTATTTTGTGTTTGCATAAAAGCAGTAACAAATACTAAACTACACTAAAATTAACTGACATACTCTTCGGGGGGTTTAGTTTGTGACATGTAGAGCAAAAAATGGAAAACAGGGCCTTAATTTCACTTTAAAGTACATAAGATGCATGACAAATAAAAAAAAAAGAGAGCTTACTATATGAGAGTCTTTATGAACAGTACGTGTGTGTTGTTTTTGTGTGTGCGCACAAAGAGACATACCCAAGTGTTAGTAGAAAAAAGGGAAATACAGCGGCAGAAGCTGGAAGAGAGCTGACATCAGAGGACTACAGAGGCTACAGCACTTAGAGGCCATTTTATTGCTTTGCTGTGGTCAAGTGAGGTGCACCGAGCTCAATTCCACCACAACAATGGCAAAGAGGGCCGCAGAGACAAAAGAGGGCTATCCCTGCTTCTTAACCCCTTCACTACTGTCAGATCAGTCGCTTGGGGCACTGAAAGGAAAACACCAGGCCACCTCAGGAGAAGCTAGTGGTATGATAAATATCAAGTTGCAACTTAAATACCCACTGAACACCGCTTGCTCACACACACTAGGATACTTACTGAGTAAAATTAATGTGTGCGTATAAGCATCACAATAGCCTATCAATGGGCAGACGAAGTCTCCTGCTTTTCTTGACCAGCAAAAAGCAGCTGGTAGCTTCACCTCAGTCTCGTCTCACAGTGAAATACGCTGCAGCCTGCTCTCTATGTCTTTCCATCTCTGCCCCTCCCTCTCCTTTGCGTTCTCTCTCTCGCCCTCTCTCTCTCCTCCACTGGGAACATGGACAGGCTACTACACATTTGCAAGTGAATTACACTTTTTGTTGAGATTTTTTGTGTGTGTGAATTGTAAAAATGGGGAAGAGGGTGTGAGTGGGAAAGGGTGCTCCTGCATTCACTCTTTTCTTTTCTTCATTCTATAATCCTGAGGAAGATAAGCTGTGAAGTACACAGAGAGGAAGTGCCATAGACCTGCTGGGGTCCAGCACATCCTAGGAGTACATTCCTACAGCGTAGCTAAAACACACACACGTTTAGACAGATAAAGACTAAAACACTCTCAGCCTCAGATAACTACAGTTTTTCATGGGCACAGTTTGGGTGCAGTGCACACGGAGCAAGGAAATCAAAATTACTATGAAATCTGAAACCAAACCTGAGCCTTAACCAAGATTACACAACTGAATTGTAAAAATCCTAATATTTTAAAATATACAGCCATTCCTTTTAAAACGCTTTGGTATAACTGAGGTAACTCAGATGTAATTGTATAATCCATCTACCTATCCATCCTACCTTCCTCATTGTTAATACTAAGCATGTTTTGGGAGTAGCAGAGGAGAATGACTGGCATGAAGAAAAGGATTTATGGAGTCTGTAGCAGCATAATGTTCATATCACTTTCACATAGCTCTTTATCTGGCCTTTCAAACCAGCCCCAGCCCACTGACCGACAGAAAAGCTCAGAAGCTGATAGCTTGATTACACAAACACACGCATACACAGTGCATATAAAAACTAAAGCAAGCCATAATGTTGCATCATTGGTTGACCTGGCTGTAAATTAGTGATAAGAAAAAATGACACACCGATGGCCTGAAACACAAATCACCCGTAAATCATATAAAATACATTTCCCTTTGTATATAAAAACAGTGAATTTCTCTGTTTTAAATTATTTAAATTGTTTAAGATGTTACTGATGTTGTATCTTTTTTAAAATTCTTTTTTTTTTTAACTAGTTTCTTAAAAATATGCAACACATACAGATGATATGGAATATGAAGGCAGGCGCTGTTTAGTTGACTCAATGTCAATATTTTAAACCCGTCAGTCAGTGACACAAACACACAGGCTCTCTCTGACACACACCAACCCACACACACTTACATTTCAGTTACACAATGCAGATTTCACAGACACAGATAAACAATGCGAGGGCAGTTATCACTCCACGGAGCACAGTAACATAGAGGAAGAGGAAGAGGATGACAAAGAAATAGGGGAGGATAAAAAGACGGCATGTGTGTCGTCAGAGTCACAGGCCAGAGGGGCCCATGTATTGTTCCAGGGCTCAGTGTGGGGAGAGAAAGGCGACCTGGGCCGCCTCTGTCTAAGCGTCCTCCATGTTTTATGCATTCTGTCCTTTGTGATGATAAGCGCCAGTGTGGAGGGTGGAATGCTGGCCTCCAGGGTCCAAGAAAGGGGTGGGCTTTAAGGGGGCTGGGGTGCAGCTCAGTTCAATTCTGCAGCCCTTGGAGCGGTCCCTGTCATCCCCTTCTTGCCCGCGTGTAGGCATATGTAGCCTATACAGACACGGAACCGCTGTTCATCCAATCCCGGAACACCGGAGCTAGCTGCTCCTGCCCCAAATAGGATACATACACTGTCAATCGTAGCCGCTATGCTACACACTCACTCTCAGCTTTTATGATACTGCCGGTCCTGGACACGCATGCATCACATAGCTCTTCAACTCACAGTCGATACAGCATCGCACAGATACAACAGTCTTTATCACTGTTACAGCACTGCTATCTAACAAACAGCCTTGTTTGCTAAAAAGCTGATATTGTGCATTTGTTACAGAAGCAATATTGTGATTCTATTCAAGGACGTACATCCAAACACACATTATAACTCCTCTTCAGCGACTACAACGGCATTAATTTATTGTGAGAAATGGCATACAAATTTGTATAAAATGTTACACTGTGCTCTGTTCTATGACAGCATGTGAATTTTCATCAATGAGAAAGAGAAATGTCAAAATAGCAGTAATACTTTTCTAAATTATTCTTTTTAGTTCTTATTTTCTGATTCTCAGAATGCCTGCTACAGAAATGTTATATTAGCACAACATATGTCTGCTGTGATTTGTTTAAATGCGAACATTGGGTTAAATTTTCAGTAATGGTTAAAAATTCATAAAAGGGCCACAACGTGCCATATTCAAAAGAAATATGATTTTCATAAAGCCAATATATAGCAAACCTAAATGTGAGTGAGCACACACAGTGACACATACAGATCTTCTCTGTCATAAATCTTGTCTACCACATTGATTTAACCAAGATTGTTAACACGATAACATATTGTGAAAGAACAAACCACAAAAAATCCCCGCCAACCTCACTTCAAAAAGATAAAAGGATGACACTGAAGAAGAAGAAAAGCTCAAACGAAGACAGGGAGGGGAATTTTAAAGAAAAGGGGTGCTTTCTGTAGGTAAAGTAAAGAACTCCTGGACATTGAGAGTTGTTAGGATTAAGGATCGAGTAAAGCATCCATGAATACCACAGGGATTCACGCACACACAGACACACACACCTGAGCATTACAGCTATCTCTTCCAGTCTGTCTTCCCACTTTCTCGTTTACCCTTGTAAAGAGCCGAGATCCCACCCCCTGCCTGCTCCTTTATGATAGCCTGACATGGCTGCAGGACAACTGGAAGAACCGGTCGTTGCTGCACGATCTTGCATATTCAAAATCATACATCAGATTCAAACACACCGTCTTTGTCAAGTGCTCATATGCACAAGTCCATACAGCTAATGGTGGAGACAGACACTTAACATTCATCTCTGCTTTCAGTCAAGACGCATCAACACATAGGTAGGCCTATTCATAATGGTTTGAATTCATTTGATTCAGGACTGTCCATTAAAATACAACAGCTGCATAGTAATAACAATATTATTCATAATAATAACAATAATAATGATGATAGCAATAATAATAATAATACTTTTTCCAATTGTTCTTTATGCATTTTATTCAGATCATATTTTAAAATCATTCTATACGATGGATTTCCGGATGCCTCTTAGTCTTCTGTGTACACAGACTTCCTCTGGCAGAGTATGGCCTTAGCCTACTGTTCACCCAAAGAGGGCTCTCTCTGACCGAAGACATGGCAGCGAGCTCCCCCACGGTGCCAGTGCCCAAGAACGGAAAGGTGGGAGTTAAAGAGGGAGATATGCGGAGACGCACAGAGAATGAAATGGAGAGAGAAAGAGGGAGAGGCACAGCGAAATGAGGAGAAGGGGTTATGACAGCCAGAGGCGCTGTCTCCCTTTTCTCTGCGTTACCCCCAAACCATGAAACAAGCCTATCCATGACGACTGCTACTCCCTTTATCTCATTTCCCCAACTGGACGTGCTATTCCTGTTCATACCGTCTAATGAAACGTCAGTACGCTGAATATATATGTCCTTAAATATGGTAATAGAACGGCACCAAGTGCAAAAAGTAGGTGGGCCATTATTTTGTTGCTGTACAGGATCTGCACACCAGTAAAAAGGAAACTGTCACACATCACAGCATTACAACTCCAAATATTTTGTTCATGTATGAATAATAATCGCAACAGCCACAATGAATAAATAGCCATTCCACCATAAGCAACTACTTGATTAATAATGTAATCAGAATCACCTTTAATCACAAAATGCAGAGGGCTACATAAATAGAAGTACGTCACTAATAAAGAAACCTGCAGTTTTCAATCATTTTGACATTAACAAAGACTTTTGCTATGATGTGTCTAACACGTCCAAAAAACATGTTATTAATTTAGACTAAATTTTCCACAACCTTATAAACTTACCTTATGTGACAAACATCTATAAAAACAATCCCAAATAAAATAAAACTAATTTTAATTAAATTAATTAGATCAGAACAGCTGAGTGAAAATTTTGCATTAGTATATTTTTTCCCAAATTGACTGTGGGTTATGTACAATAACCCAAATGCACCAAAATGTTTTTATTCATATGAATATTAAAATGTATTTTAAAAAGTCAATTGATTTTTTTTTTTTTTTTTTTTAATCTAGCCTTCACAAAAACACTCTAACAAAAGAGAAATAAATAACACAGCTAATGAGTTCAAAATTTAAATAGGCCTTTTCCAATTATTTTTTTAAAACACTATATGTGGTAAAACCATCACTCTGTTGACACTTTAACGGCTCATACTTCTCATCAACGAAATCCCTCCACTATCACAGTGAAGGTTGATAACAAGATATCTACACCAAACACAATGTCTGAAAACCACATATTTGAAAAATAGAAATAAAGTCAACGACATTCCTATACCTTTGCCAGAAACTGTTATAATTAAACATAAATATGACAATGAGACAAGGCAGAAAAATCAGACAGATAAGATGACAGTAAACAATTCTGCTGTCTTTGTTTTGTAACAGTAGACAGAGAGAGGGAGGAGGAGGAAGAGGAGAGGAGTGTTACTGTCAGACAGGGGAGGAAGGGAGATCACTCGAGTTTTGGCACAGCAGCCTACCTGTCCTATGGGCTATAATGCCTCAGAGTTCCTAATCACAGGAATTTAAACACACACAAAAAACAAAAAAAAAACGACTGCACGAGACACAACGCAAATCCTCCTCCGAAAATAACTACAACGCAATAAATAAATGACTAAAATACGAATGCGATCCCTGATTGAAAAAGCAGTTCAGTCAGCCTTCCCTTTCTGGTCATTTTCTTCCGTCTGCTCCTCTCCACTAAAAGGTAGGGATCTGTTTATCTGACCTCTTCCCCTGATTCCTCCTCTGTGGCCCATGGCTATCTGACCCCTCTTCCCAACCCCCTCAATACTCGAACCCTATGAGCCCCCCCCCCCACCCCTCCCCTTTTTTTTTTTTTGTGCCTTTCTTTCACTGTCTCATAGCTTTAATGGTGTATTTTATCAGACCTGTTACTGGTTTACTTTTGTTTCTCCCACCCTAAACTAAAGCCAAAGTCTTAATCCTTGCAGATGCTGACAACCACAAGTGCTTTGTGCGGCTCCCAAAACATACCAACAACTACCACCACCCTTTTCTCCCAGTCAGACCTACTCTCTCCCCATCATCCCTCGGCTGTTTGCAAGGGGGTTTCCTCTCTTTCTTTTTTATCTCTGCACTCACTCCATGACCCCTGTTCCCCCTGTTTCTTGCTGTCTGACCTACCCACCACC
>JAPQRN010000018.1:26316222-26335489 GCA_037367275.1 Coranthus polyacanthus
ACACACACACACACACACACACACACACACATGTCGATCGATTTGCATGTGACTTCGTCAGGGAATGAGCGAGAATCGACTTAAAAACAACGCTTCAAAGAGGCAAACAGCCATGAAAAATACAAAAAAAAAAAAAAAAAGAAAAGAAAAGATGGACAAAGTGGGGTAAAGAGGAAAAGTGTAGCTAGAGGAACTAAGACAGGGCGGAGGGATTGCACATTTCAGAGACGTGTCGGAGAAGAACAAAAAAAAAAAAATGTGTTTATCCAGAAGAGGATTTTGTAAAGCGTACGGCGGTGCTGAAAACCCCCTGGACGTGGCAAGTGTAAAAATCTGTCAAAAAATAGAAAGCGAGAGATGTTCGCCTTCGCCGGACGCGCACGGACCCACAGGCTGGACTTGGAGCTCCTTTTCTGGGCTGCGCTCATGCGGAGCTGCCGCTGCCCTTCGTCCGCTTAACACTGCCCCTTTCTTACCGCATCTGTGCTTTAAACACGCTTCTCGACACCCATAAGCCCTCTATACCTTCTGTCGATCCCACCGAAATGCACATATTTGTTTTAAAACCGTGTTTTTCTACGGCCAACTGCTTGGAGAGGATCGCTGTCTTGCACATTTCTTATCTTCCATTCATGAGGAGGAGAGGACGAACGCTGATGTAAACACAGGTAACGATACAAATAAAATCGAGAATAAACCAAACTACTTGCATGAAATGAACTTGTGATCGCCAGTTATTTCTCACAATATGAGAATAGCCAGCTCCGCTACACGTAAACTACGGACAGATAGGAAAGAGATTCAGATAAGTCTACAGCGAAAAGAATAGGATCGTGGAAACACATAGGAAAAGAGACAAACGCAAAGTTGAAACTTACAATTTCTCGCTGCCGCTTTGTGATCCTCGCTTTTTAATCCAGTATTGAGATGATTTAGCTAAAGATCCCATCAAGGCAGTCCCCTTTTGGTCAGTTTGCGCTTAGGGTGGCAAAAGAAAGATCATTGTTGTTGCGGAGTGTAAAAAACGAAGTAGGTACTATTAGTTGTTAAAGGCAATATAAAAATAATTTGGATGCAAAGCAGGCGATGAGTCTTGTGTTAGAGGGAGCGAGGAAGAGGTGAAAGTGAGATCTGATGATTGAAAAGAAAAAACTCTTTGGATCTTTATTCCTGCTAATTAGTTTCCTGCAAAAAATGGCTGTGATTAATTCAGTGCGCATGTGCTTCATTACACAGGCACGAAGGGAAGGGCTAATTAGCCGCCTTCTGGATCAATAAGATTCAGCAAAGGAGAGAGCTCGGGAGAGAGAGGGAGGGAGGGAGGGAGAAAGAGGAGGGAGGGAGGGATGGATAGATAGATACAAGTAGAAAAAAAAAAGAGGAAAGTAATGATCAGGAATTGAAAATATGGAATTAAGAACAGCGGAAAGTAAGAGTTTGATTAGACGGAAGACAGTGAAAGTTAATACTGCTGGAGCAGGCAGCCGCAGCAGGCAAAGCCCGACGCTACAGGCAGAGCTTCCCTCCGTTCTTTTTCACTTTTTTGTCCCGATTTCTGTTTTTTTTTTTGTGTTGTTTTTTTTTTTTTTTTTTTAAATAAAAGATATGCACATGCCCCGGCCACGGAAACTTCATAAGCGACCGTGCTTTATTTTATTCTATCTCTTTTAACTGTAGTCTGTCATTTTTTTTTTTTTTTTTTTTAGTCGTGTCAGAACTGCGAAGAAGGTCGTAGTCTGAGGTGTAGTTTGCACAACTTTTTTTTTTTTTTTTTTTGAAATACATACAGCTGAGAAAGGTTGCTGGAGGGACTGAAGTGGAAATGTGTAATTCTTCCTTTGTAATCTATTTGTAACGATGCAAACGGCGGTCGTGTTTGTAAGCAGCCATGGCAAACATTTGCTGTAAAATTAAGCATTGCTGAAAGCGATTTCTACAACTGTAGCTGCTAAACAGCAACATATATGCTGCCACAGTGTCATTTTGAAATCTATATTTAACAGAGATTAACGTTAGTACAGTGGGACCTGCCTATATTTTCGGAGCTTGCGGTGCGTTTGTTTTGGCAAATATATATTTCAAGAATTACACAGCAATTGCTCAGGGTCAGAAGTTGATATCAAACGGACTTGATAACCTCAAAATTATAACTTTCATAAAGCAAAGGTGGGAGAGCCTGTGCACGGAGTTTAGGGGAATTCCGGTACATTCATATATTCATTTTGCATAAAAATAGGAATTCGACGATGATGGGCTTTGGAACAGGACTGTTTTAATAAAACTTAGTGCAGTAGATATTTCTCGACACCGTCAAGCATGCATAACCTACATTACATTTGAGCAAAAGTGTACATGGCTTAAATTTAAAAAGTGAACTTGGGCTTTGTAAAATATGATAGAGAATAGATGAAAAGTATGACGGAGATGATTTGACAAACGTGTCGTTTTGTAGGCTACACTTTGTGTGAGCTCAAAATAACAGTCCAACTTACAAATCAGGGTCACGCTTTCTTACTCTATTGTAGCCTGGTATAAAAGAAACAAATTGTTTTAATGGTGTGGAGACATGCAAAGCATAAAGGTGCACATATTTTTTCTAGTTAAATTTCGAAACTCCTGGCAGGTGCCTTATAATGATACAGTACGAAGTTCAGCTTTTAAATACTTGTTGAAGCTCTATTGCATCTTGCATAGGCGTGACAGTGTATTTAAATTTTTAAAAAACGCGTGCCTTGTGTTAAAATAAATCATAATTCAATAGATTTAGACCAGCATGAGAGTGCAAGACCTGCACAGCTCTGCATAGGGATGATAGAGAAACAGGTTATCGTGACATCTATTGCGAAACTGGTGACACGTTGTTAGTGAATGTCGGTTTTCTAAAAAAAAAAAAAAAAAATACTAATACAACTATAATTGTGTGACAGGTTCCACAGTTTGCTCAGTTTGTTTGGTCAGCCCCGGCCTGTGTGCATTAAATTTGATAAAGGCTACAGTTGTTCAGGAATTGCACCAAGAAGCCCAGATGGTCAGTGCCTCATTTCATTTTTGATGTTTCGTGATTAGGAATTTCTAAACACCTCTATGATCAATACTAACATAGATTTGCCGAGGTTTTCTTGTTTCTCTTGTTTCTCCTCATAATCTTTCCGTAAAGCACCTCGCCTCTATAACTTGTCCTCTCGTTTCCTCCGAATGAAAAGACTGTATTGCAAAAATCAACCTTTCAGTCTCTCGGTGCTCTTTGTTATGATAATTTTATTGTTGATTCTCTAAGGAAATGGACAATCCCTCACTCTCAGTGTGCACACTTTCTGTGCAAACAGCTCCATATAGAGTCCTGGTCCACTGAATACAAGTGGCAGCTTTAACTGATCACATAACGCACTGTGTTTATTGAAATAATACGCATTTAACAGTCTGCGTCTATAAGCTATTGTGAATTCCGATACAGTACAGAGTAATAAGTAAAGTGGCACATCCGGAATCAGCACTGTAGAACTTACAGTGACCATTACAGAATTCAGCACAAGAGATAAGCTGTTACTGGGTAAATAAAACGACCTGATGTTTAGTCTGTTTATTCGGATGTGTGTTGGATAGAAATGCATAACACAAATAGGCCTATACTTAAAAGCTGTTTTTATCTTCCGAGATTGCACAGATATTTTGAGCAGCCTACCGTGATGTCGTAGACGTGCAGATGCCTGGTGAAATACAGTACATAGGCTATATATTTTTTATTTTTTTTTACTTTGCAAAGGCCTTCGACTTAAAGGTTAGGGAGGTTAGGAAAACCCCATGGGACGTGGCGTTTCTACAGATCCAATTGCACATATCCCTTAGAGGAGCCCATGAAAATCAAACTTCCTATGTAGCCTATATGATCAAGACCCAACTCCCCCCCCCCTCTCCATCTCTCCCTCTCCCACTTCTCTCCCTGCCACTAAAATATACGGTGTGCTGTAACACGGCATTTCCTCTGCACTTGCCTCCCATAAGCGAAGGCAGGCAGTGATACCTGTTTTAAAGCAATGTAGCATCTGCTGTAGCATGCCTCTCTCAGAAAAACAAGAAAACTGCATCGCCCCGTCGAACAGCTCACATTTTTGCTGTGTGAGAGGCAGACTGCAGGAATCTCGAGGATTTGCGACGTGTCTGCTCTCTCGGGAAGAAGAGATTGTAAAAATGAATAGGTTGAAAATAGCGTGCGAGAGGAGTTAAAGGGGCTACGAGATAGTAAAAGAGTCTGGTGTAATTTGAGGCTTGTACGAGGCAGCTTTGAGTGCGTCAGTCGCCTAAAGCCTAACAATGCAAACTTCAGTTTACAAATTTATGCAAACGCCTGATTGACATTGCTCCATCAGTGACCATATTGAGTATAGTGTGGGCTAAATCAAAAGAGGACCAGCCTGACGGAGGCCTTGATGCTTTTAGGGCCTATGCGTCTCTGAAAAGGGGTGGGGGGGGGGAAAGGGGGAACTGACAGGGTCTGAAGCTTTTGTGTTACCAGCATTCAATTGCGCCTCTCTGTGGGAAGGATAACTGTCCACGTGCCAGCCTCAATAGGCATACATCGATGAGTGGCATTGCAAATTCAACACAACCTGTGGCTATGACAGCCCGTGGATATGACAAAGAAAGGCAGAGTAGCTTAAAATGCAAAATGCTCGGTGGATGTGGGGCACATGAAAGCGCTTGACCATCACTAGAACTGCAATGAACAAAACCGTGTATTCAGACAGAGGGCAAAGCCCCATAATCGTTTTTAACGTGCTTGAACCGTTGCTCTGTGTTGGGGATTTCGTAGACCTATACGCACTGTCTTGTCAACTTCAGCAGCGATTCATTTAACCTAAATTTAATTTAACTTAATTTTATTTTCAGCTCCTGTAGCTGTGTGTGTGTGTGTGTGTGTGTGTGTGTGTGTGTGTGTGTGTACGCACGTGCGCGCACATGGCTCGGGCACGCGCAATCCCAAACAAAGCACAAAGGGAAACAGAGGAAATGAGTAGGGGTGAAAGTATTTAAAGATAAAAGCTGCTATCGAGAAAAGTCATATAACTTTATAAAGAGATAACGACCATTATATTCCGAAGGATTTGGGGATTTAGGATGCTCATAGGCTGCAATATTAACAAGGAGACTGTCAGTCATATGTTCGGGCTATGGTAAACAGAGATGAAAAGGGCATCAGACATTCTTTAGGAGACAGTCGGAGAGATTACGCTAAAATATTTAAAAATTCAAAAAAAAAAAACCGAGTATACCGGACGCCAGTAATACAACGCAAAGCAAAGATAAAAAAATAAAAAATAGACTGATTATTAAAATAACATTTAAATCAGTATTTTGTTTTAGTGATGCGTTCAGTAAAAGGACACTTTGAAAAGGCTTGCAGCGCCTGTAGGTAGGATTGTCTACTCAGTGACCGCAGCTGCTGATTCTTTGGAGGGTTGTAGGCTAAGTTTCAGATGAATACAACCGAGGGCACACCTATCTTTTCTTTTTTTTGTTTTGTTTTTTTTTTTTTCTTTTAACTTGGGCCTCCTGTGTTTGTTTGACAGCGATTATCTACACTACAAACTTTGCTGCCATGACTTTTAATTAATAGCATTGGCAGATCGCAGTAATTTTATGGGAGAAAAAAACTTAATCTGATTATTTTTTAAATATATATATATATTTATATTTACAGACCATCTCGACTTTCGTATTAGTCATCGTTGCCTTTTAATAATAATCGACTGAACGAGACTGAATGACAACGCTGTTTTACTACTACATAATTGCACATGAATGGCTGGTGTCCGGCTCTCCATGTGTCTAGGGTGGATAGGGCAGCGCAGCCAGGTGCAATGGGAGCGCCCTCTTATGTTCAGCCTGACCACAGGGATCAAGCAGCGCATCAACTCTTTACAGGAGACAAGCGCCTGCAGACCAGCTGGTCTTTGCAAAAGCGCTTCTTTGCCTACACTCGTTGCATATTGACTGCCTCGAGTGTAAAAGATGTAAATCGCCTTGGTCGGATATTGCGTGGTCAAAATAGACGTGGACTTCCCTAGATCCTGGCGGGATTCCCAACATTTCAGATAAACATTCACCAAATCATGTACTCGTGACAGTGCACACAACGTCCAAAACTGCGCCACCTCGTAAACCACTTGGTTGTCAAAGCGCTGACAAAGAGTCAGTCTCACTTAAATCTCACTTAAATTTAGCCTTACGTTCTGCAGTAATCAAGACAAGCAAACAAAGACAGCATTTTACATTTTTAAAGAAATAAATAAAATGAGCAGTCGTGCTAAAAAAAATAAAAAATAAAAAAAAAAATGTCTGCACGTAAATGCATTATGTTTGTACCCTAAATTCTAGATTATGGTCGTTCAGGACAGCGAAAGAACACGTCTCCAGTGAGCAGCATACACACCCCTAAACAAACCTTTACTTAAACATAACCTATTGTTTCGTAAAGTATTTTTCTGAAGTGGTTTCAAATGTTTTCACATATTTCATCCGCATGTGGCATTCAGATATTTCACTTTTCTTTTTTTTTTTTTTCCATCCTCGTGTCAGTTTGGCAAAGGCAGAATGTTCTTGAAGTGGATATAACTCAGTGTGGTGAATTCTGTGTGTGTGTAACTTCCTGTATCAAACTGTAAAGTAACGTTTTTCATAATCATTGTTGCTGTTCTACTTTTCTTGCATGCAGTAATACCCGTATTGTACATGTTTTTTTTTTTTTTTGTTTTGTTAAATTTGGTTTTAAGTGTTTGAAGGTGTATAAACCTAGTGGAAATCTGCGCTCACTATTTCTGATGACCAACCACGGGACTGCTTATTATAGTAGATATTTTTGTCCAACATGTTTTAAAAACATTTGGGTTTAACACGTGTGTTTTGAAGAAGTTTGTTTCTGTCGTTTTTATCGCATATGTTTCGTGTGTCTTATGATTGAAATACTGGTTTTCTGTTTGCTTCATTCTAGAATTGCTTGTATGCAGCCAATATATTTATTTTTGACCACAGCACTTTTGAAATAAAATCTGAATATTAAAATACTCCTGAACTGAATGTGATGATGATCCATATTTTGTTTTTATGTACTGTGATATTTCCTCTCAGGATTAAAATATTTCCAAAGAAAATGTGAAAGTGTTTCATGTAGATCGCATGTAAACCTGCAACACAGGAGCAAACGTGCAGCACATTTAGGGATGCAGCTTGAGGTGACATATCAGGACCTGCTTTCTACTGGTGATGTTGTGATTTTAGAGTTTGGAATAGAATAAATGACGAGCGGCCGTCTGGTCAGTCTGCCTCATTTACATGAGAAACAAGAAGGCATATCAATTCCTCTCTCTCATCCATTTACTCGTCCTGCCAGTACTACCTTATTAATGATCCTATGCATAATTCAAAAACAGTTTTGACGTCTGGATTTTAGGGAAATAGTCGTGTTAACACATAATCATTCCAAATCTGAAGTCTGTCAATATTTGAAAAATGTCGTAAAACATCCCCCCCCAAAAAAAAACCCTTCGACGTTATGCTGACTTTACTTGGTTGCAGAGATTATTTCATCCCAACCTGCGATTAAATCGAATAAGAGAACGCGCGCACTTCGCACGTGCACGTATAACACACGCATACACACGCGCGCGCGCGCGCACACACACACGCAGGTTTAAAAAAATTCAGCGAGCGTGACTCTCCCTCTTTTTGTATCCCTCTCTGGGTGTGTGTTTGTAGGAGGGTGCGTGTGTGGTGGGGATGTTTTGGTGTCGCATCATATTTTAAAATAGACAGATTTTATTTTAGCGCATTCTAATTATTATTATTCTAATTTTTATTATTATTATTATGGGGGGGGTTATTTTTATTATTGTTATTATTATTATTATACAGTGCATATAAATGCCTTCTTCAAACCAATGAAAACACACACACACACACACACACACACACGCACACAACAGCTTGCCAAGTCTCAGCCCACAAAGCATTCATCACATCTCACTTCAAGTTCATCCTACATTCTTTTTTAGAAAACTATTTAATCCACACAAACGAGGCATATGACGATTAACCGTGGAACTAATTAGGAAGTCGTAAGCATGTTTGTTTATTTTTCTCTGTTTGAATAATGTCCAAAAAGACGACGTCTTAACATTTTGCTTGCCAGCCGTCAGATCTCAGCGTCTCCCAAATGCACCTAGATGTAAATTCCAAGCCCACGAAATGTGAAATCATAAACGCTTTGCAGCCAAATGTGTCTGCACAATCCAACATAAATAACGGCACATTTAAAACACACAGGCTAAGCAATAATTACAAATGTTAAATCTGGAATTTCCCACAGCATGATTAGTGCTTGACGCCAAATTGCGCACTAAATGTGTAATTCAAAAATATATAGGCCTATATATTTTAAGGTAAATATACCCTCAGCTGAGAAGCAGTTCCTATAGAAAGAAATAGGCACAAGCCAGCCCCACTCTGATAATACATATTTCAGGTCGGGATGTAAAGTGAATAATGGACAAATCCTGAAAGCTGCTGTCACAGACTCCGGGTGAGAGACTGGCGGGACTCGTGGGGTTTTACACGCTTTGGAAATGCTCACTGAAACAGAGGGATCCCAAATCAGAGCCATATGACCACTCCAGGCAAGAGCAACACTAGCTGGTGGTAAACCGACCCAAACAGAACAGAGGAGAATCACGGATACCAGCCAAACCTATTAAAATCCCACTTTGTGCTTGTTGCATTTGGACCTAAATGTAACAAACTTAAAAGATTACTTGATGTTAAGAAGAGCCCCCAACAACACGACGAGATGAAAGATGACAGGTGGAAGCGACACAGAAGGCAAATACAGATCTAGGATTATCGCCAGGGGTCAAATTCAAATCCTGCGTCACAGCCTCTGGATGCCTTAACATCATTTATAGTCTGCAAGGCCCAAGTCAAAACAGTAGTAATTCCTGCTTCAGCTTCTGATTATTCATATAAAAACCATAAAACACATTTAAAAAATGCACAAACCTTTGTGCACCAAGTCTTAAATAAAGTAGCACGGTTCATGAGGCTATAAATATGCCAAATTATACAGACAGTTGCTGATTATTGAACAGCATTCAGACATAATGAGTTTTACATTTCAAATCAATGATTTAAATAAAAGGACAAGGATGGCACTTGAAGAAGGGGGATAAATAATCTAAATGACAATAATGGACAAGAGAGCCCTATTGACGATAAATAAAATGCTCCTGCTTTTTCCTTTACATTTCTTTAGTGTTTGGCACTGGCATGTGTCCATTTATTACATATTCTAGTACCAACATTCAAGCGATCAGTGTGATGATATTCAAACAGATGAGACAGAGTGAACAGCGGCAGGGAGAGAGCATGCAGGCTTTCACATATGTGGAAATCAGCAACTCATATCACACAATTCCACACAAGGCCTTGCTGATGCAAAGACATCATCTGTGCAGTTACGAGGCAGACCGAAACTCATCTGAAGCCTAATGTGATCAAACCTCCAGAGTTGAGAAGGAGCCCCCTGGACCAGAAGCCACCTGGAGTTGTGTGGAAGTAATTTCAGATGGTCAAAGCAACCTGGGGCAGAATTATGGATGCTTAACCCCTATGAGCTCTGCTAAACTTTTCCTCTGTGGCAGGTGATTCCACCCATATTTACTGTGGGTGCTGAGTTGGGAGGAAAGAGGTCATGGAGCACTGCCTGTCCATCAATATCAGTAGTGTTTCTGGGGCCAATAAACAAAGTGATTAGTGAAGCTGTTCTCTTTTTAGGTATTTGCTTGTTAAGAGAGTTGATAGTTAAGGTGTTTACTTCTGAATGGCAGACAAACCGAAAGAGAAGTGGTGCAAAGACCTAACCCGGCATGCCTGCAGGAGAGCACCACTCTCTTCACTTGTGTTGTGTGCATATATGTGCAAATGCACGAATGCATATGCATTATTACAGATATCTTTCAAATTTGCTTTATATAAACACATCGTCGGTGCAATTCATGAGCTGAGCTTTTAAATGTGGATCGCACCGGCAGCCTTGCAGGGATTGCACAGGGAAAACACTCAGAAATTACACCTGTATTCATGCACATGGCCTGCTTTCCAGCTGAGATCGCTTTTGTGTTATGCATTTCAGCATGTGTGTAACAGTAGGCTGACCTCATTCCTATGGCAGAAATACTACCCTTAACCTATTTCAAACATAAATTGTACTTTTTTTGTTTGGTTCAGTATTCTGGCTGTCCACATGTGTAGGAGACACAGAGGGGGTCTGGTACTACAGTGAGTAAATAATCGAACAAAATGGAGCTTTGTGGCTCTCTCTGTTTTGTTTTTTTTTCTTTTGGCGTTTTTGCCTTTATTGCTTAGTTGATGCTGGAGAGGCATATAGCAAACAGAGTGAGAGATAAATGTTTGAAATGCAACAAAGGTCCCCAGTCAGAATCAAACCGGGGATATTGTAACCATTTGTCCATTGGGGTGCCTTGATTTGTGTTCTCTTAAATGTGATAACACATGCAGGCGTCCACATAAGTGTGTCTGTCATGTTTGAAGAAATTAAAAAGAATAATTACTTCTAATTCTGTGCGGTTACTGAATAATTTGTGACGTGCATCTCCAAAACATTGAAGTGTATCAGCTGAATCTAATCCAGTTAAACAAGTTGTTTTGCTGCTTATAAGGGCAAAAAGATATCAACATGAAAAATTGTCTTTGAATTCCAAAAGGTCATACCCTCCCAGTGGTCAAATGACAGGCAGTGATGTGATATTCTCTTTTATAGCTTAGAGGATAAAATGTGCATTAGATCACATGCATTAATTCACTTCATGACAGCCTGTAAATTAATCTGGAGTCATTAAATCCGTTGCTCATCTTGAATCTGAATTTGAATTCCAGATTTTTTGATGCCTAATTGTGGAGTTTCGTCAGACCAGTTTTCCCAATAAAACACGACATAAACACGCCAGGGTCGTGGGAACTATTGACGGAGCCTTTTAAAATTACTCATTCTTTCCAGTTTCGAAGCCAACAGAGGTAGAGTTTTATAGTTTTACAGGTGGCTGATATATTGAGGCTTCCCCAAGTCCAGCCAATAACACAACACGGATTTCTGGTGATTGTGTTTAACTCGAATGTGTCAGCCTGAATGTATGGTTTCACAGATTATTCGACCACAATGAAATGATTAATTGAAATGTGAAGCATGCCTATATGTTTGCACTGTTTGGACTGTTTGAAGATTGTGGCTACATTTGAGAATGCATGCCAAATATGCAACCAGCGTGTCCAACCCCTTAATACATCTTGGAAATGCATCTACAATCTACAATTTTATGCCACCAGACTGGTTTGATTTTCATTTAAATGTTGCACTTTCTGTCCTGTATTTATACACACTAACTGACTACGATGTACAGGATCTATTTAGGCTGTATCAAATTCAAAAAGATGTCTGGATTCACAAAAGGTACATTACCAATGAAGACTTTTAATTGAAAACTGATGAGATAGCTGAATTTGATGTTTCTGCCTAAGAGCACACAAATGACAAAGACATTATTTGTGATAACAGCTTCAGATTTACCATTTTGAATGTTTTACTGCACGCCCATTTGTAATTATATATTGCAGTGCATGCCAGAATTCACTGTATTTCTCAATAAGCTACAACATAACTGTCTGAACCACACACTGATTGAATGGAACTGTGCAATATTTTGGCAGTCTCTGTGCATTTTGAATACTCGCACGAGACATAAAGCATCTAACAACAATGATAACCTGTGTTTTTTGTCTTTCTTTCCCCCTCTTTGATCTTATGTTTTTGACTATGTACAAATACATTTCCTCAGGAGGGTAGTGGTTTTAACGCATTCTGTTTAGAATTGTAAATGTATTGCATAGGCCCTGCTGTCCAATTACATATATCTTTCATGTATGAAATCATGCATGTCTTTTTTCTCTAAAAGGAGGAGGGCGTGCACAAAGGGACCAACCCCGACTGCAACAGAACAGAGTGCAGCCCACATGAAAAATAAGGTCTAGTGTCAGAGCCCTGAAGCCCTGGGCGAGGAGTGCAGCTCCATCAACATACAGACCAGGGAGGGGAGCTGCTTTCCCCCAGACTGGAGCCCACTCCACTCCTGACTCCTGCTGTATTATCGTTGTCCTTTTGTAAGGCAGCTGACCCTTAGGCTCCTGAATCAATAGATTTCAGATCACGTCCTTAATTAGATCCACAACAATAAATATTGTTTCTTATGCTTTCAAGTGTTTTATTTTTCCCATACTAAAAATAATCTTTAAAGAGGCAGGAGAAATTAAAAAAAAAAAAGAAGTCTGTTTATTTATTTCCACTTCCTTCATTCCCATTTTCAAAACAACGACTTGCTGCTGGGTACTAAATTTCAGTGACCCAAATTTTCCAAAATTGCTTTGAACTTTTCAAACAAAGCTCTTTAGATCCATAACTCATCAGTGTGCCCTGCTGCTTTCACTGTCATTTTTATTACAGTATTCACTTAATTGCATAAACACTTTTTTAATTGCTATGTTTAGAGCAAAAAATAATGCACTGTTTTGCCTTTTTATGAAGTGGGGAAAGAGCTTTGCCACACGTGTAAGCATCCTAATCCCTATATCCTCCTATCAGGCTCTTTTTGGTTCCAAGTCATTGCATGAGAAAAAAAATAAAATAATAGAGATTTTCTTATCAAGCTGAATAATTGAACACAGTCCAGATAACCTGGGATCAGGTCTTAATCACTGACTGAAAATGTGTTGTCAGTCTTCTACAAAACAAGTGGGAAACCAGACCTTAATAAAACTACAAGAGTGAAGCGGAGTGAAATCAATTTCAAAGTCACTCTGAATAGGAATACTCATTTCACAGCCATATGTGAAGCCCAAAAATGCATGTATGCATCAAAATGTGCCATTTTTGCTCGATTCTAATACAAGTATATCTATTCTTAAACACTGGAGACACATGTTTAAAACATAACATAGACCCATCTACAAACACACAAACACCGGTGACATTTTATCAGTGAGAAAACCTGTTTTGTCTCATTAGTAAACCAAAAAAATGCACATTTACATATGTCGGTCTGCAAACATCTGTGAAAGTATAGCATGTGTTTGCATGTCCAAACAATGTGGGACAGACAGTATCTAATTAGCACAGAGTTGTGTGAATGCTTTGCGATCCATCTGGTGACATACGCCAAGTCTTGCTTTGTTTCTAGCACATTTGCTCAAGCAATAGCAGTTCACTGGCGGACTCTTCAAGGGGCAAGCGAAGAACCCTGGGTAGACGTCTATCAACCAAACAACCTCAACATTTTCAGAACCTCTAATCTGAGAAGAACACACAGTTGAGCAGAGCATGAAAGCGGGGTATTTATCGGCCTGCCTTTCCTTTACACCAACTCAGAAGCCAAGCTAACTGTGTGGGGGACACAAACTGGGGACAAGTTAGCTTCAAAGCCCTGAAGAAGTTAAAGGGCTTAGGGCTTGGACAGCAGGAGCAAGGGGGACTTCACAGCCTTACCTGATGGGGTTTTTGGTCTGGGTTGCCACCACACGGAAGCCTCTCTGAATGTGTTTTCTTTTCAAGTGTTCGTTTGAAGTCAGCAGGCAGAAAGGTCACGCCCTCTTGGTCACAGCAGGTTCGTCGAAGCGATGGTAGATGGCCAGTGGCTATTGCTAATGTTCAGACTTTCGTCTCTTTCTTTGTATACAGAGAAAATAATAAAGAATAATGTAAAGCTATTGATCCAGTGCCTGGGCACCTTAAGAGGTTTTGGTGATATACTCCTAGAACTCCAGGTATTTCCAGGGTTTTCCAAAGCTATATGGTTTGGGATTTAGGGACTCCCGGGTCACAAGAAGAAATCAGAAATCAGGATGACACCATCACCTGCAACAAGACACAAAAGAAAGAAAACAGTCAGAAATATGTTTGGAACGTAACACAATTCCATCGCAGCCTTGAAAGAGCACCCACAATTTCTGCACCCCATCCCTGAAATCTGAGAACATAATGAACGTCTTTCAAGAGAAGCAAACCAGAGCAGTATGACTTCCATCAGGACCTCAGAAATAAGCAGTTGTTTTCGGAGCCAACAAAATTAATCTATAATTATTTGTATGCTATTACAGCAGGACAGCCTCTTATGATTTCAAGATTACATTTAATAGCAAATGAACTGCTGTGAGTAATTTCTCTTCTCATACCACTGAAGACTTTTAAAATGAGAAATGAAAAAGGGAAACTTAATTTTCCTGTAACCAGAACAAGACATATTCCTGTAATAGCATATATTATTGACTGTTCTGCAGAGGATCACTCGTATACGACAACAAAGTCTCATAGACAATACATATTTATTCAACTGTCAATTCCAGCAATGGAAAAAAAAAAAAAACGTGTAAAAAAAAGACTTTGAATTCCACATGGGCCTGGTTTGTGAAGCTGGATAAATATGCTTGTCATATGTTCTAATAGTTCCACTGTGACAGAGATTTAGTTAGGGAATACAGGCGGGAGAGACAGACGGTTTGTGATAACTGAATAGGTCTTTTGAAGCCACTTCCATTTGGAAACACTGCACGATTATTTTTACCTCTGTGGTTAAAGCCCATGTTTAATTGTTCCCAAGAGTTCTTATTGTGGTGCTGATAAGGAGCTCGGGGAGCAACATTTAAAACTGCAACAAAAATAACTAGACTCTTGCTCATTGGCCACAGGTCTGAAAAAGTGACAACAGAGGATCCACACAGAAAAAAAAGATTTAAAAGAGAAGAGAAAGAGACAGACAGGCCTAGGCTGAGGTCTACCACGGTTATGACAGGCTTGTGACTGAATGGTCTTGACTGTGTCTGTCAGTCCTGATTTTAGTGCATGCCGAGTTTAGAATCCAAGCATTTTTGTTTGAAATATCAATGTAAATAATGATCCTTTAAAAGCCACCTTAACTAAAGAGTGTAAAGTACATCAGTTAATAAATAATTTTTACGGCAGTGTTATGTCAGCAGTTACAGCAGAGACTGTTAATTTGTTGTCTCACTCCTTCAAAGGCCGCGACTTACCGGTTTGTCAGGGCAACCTGTGGGAGTGTGTGTGTGTCGGATCAATAGCCCACCCACAGCAGAGCCGCGGGCCATCCCTGACCTGGGCTATTGATTAGGCCTGGCTCAGCTGCCAATAGCAATGTGCTGGATGTGACACCAGGCTAAGACAGGAGCTGAGGAAGGGGGATTCTGAATTGCCAGTGGCAGCCCCACAGCACACCGCAGATAAAAGTCAATTCCACTTAACCAAATCACTGACAACTAAATAGTTAGCAGACAGAAGAATGCCAACAGTCTCTGATGGCAGCAGCTGGATGGCTTCGGGGATTTCCTAGCCCCTGACCTGTGTCGGGGAGCGCAACAGGCCATGGGAGAAACACTGTGACTTACGCAGGCCTCTATTTGTGTAGGCAGCATGACCTCTGCCTGCCTGCATGTCTGTCTGTTTGCTTTTTTATCTGATCGCTTCTCTGTCGGTAAATTACACCTGTTTTAGTAATTCATTTGGGTCACATTCTATGGATGGCTCCCTCTAGTCTGATTATGCAGTATCACCCCATTTGTAATGGGTAATGATATAGCTAACTTATTTTTTACAGTACAGTATGCATAAATTAACTCAGTGATATGTTTTTTTACGATTCATTCGCCATAAAATCCACGTACATCAGCGTTATTGTGTTTTAATCACACTTGGTGCTTTTGGCATTTTAAGGTAATAGAATGAGCCTATATTAATAGCTGTGTGTCTCAGAAACAACAGCATTACTAAACTTTTTATGGTCAGGTTTAGACACTGGGAAAGATGGGACAAAAATTACCCATATTTATTAATATTTAAACCAAAGCATGCACTTTTCCTAACCCTATCCAAAGTGCTTTTATTGCCTGAACCTAAAAACTTTTAGCAGTCAGAATGTGAACTCTGCTCTCTGGTGGCAAAGTTCTGATTTTATATATTTACCATCCACCTCAACTGCCTCTGGCCTATTGAAAAAAAAGTAAGCAGATCCTTCAATGCCAAATTACTCTGTTTATGTGTGGTTTGCAGCATATCAGAAACTGACAAAATGGAACGAATGGCATGTATACTGTATTTGTACTGTATGCTCATTGATTCTTGTGGAAAATTATCAGATTATTTAGAACAGCTAATAAACATAGGCCGTGCAGAAGTGAATGCCTATGCCTGCCTCCACAGATGTAATGCAGTCCCACTGAGGTTGTCACACTTCTTTCAATCCATCTTGCTCCCAGTCATTACCAGTCTACATTAGAGTAGTTTACATGTCACTTTACTGGCCCTTTGCTTTGTGAATGTAATTCTGTGGCCACCGCCTCCTTGTACATTCAGCACCTATCTATGGCGCCATATCTCTCCCAGTAATTGCTGAGTGACAGAAAGGCAATACTGACCACTTCATGATAGGACAGCTAGACTGACTGGACACTGGCCTCTTGGCTCTAGGTCACTGTGGCCAGACTGACCTTATCTACCCAGGTCATCAGGGGTCAGTCACCCAGAATTTATAAGGAGTATACTTGGGTTGCCGTGGGTGCCATACAGCAAGGTCACCTGACCCTGGCAAACTGCTTATATCGGGTATTGATTGCAGTTTGTCTACTTCAGTTGAGGCTGGACTAATCTCCCAACACTAGGGTCTCAGGGGCAGGGGCTTCAGTGTAAAGTTAAGTATTGGAAGTAACAAGCAGGATGGTGGGGCGAGTGGATACCAGTGACCATAAAAGAGAAACAACAAGAGTTGTGGGGCTTTGGGGTTTAAAAAAAAAAAAAAACTATATGTGTAAGAACAGTGAGCAGGACTGGAAAAAGGTTCTATTCTTAGGGTGCACTTGGGGGTGAAGTTGTGTGCATTCCACTTTTTTGAGTTGAAAATAAGATTTTGGTTTTTTTTTTTATCCAATTTTTCTTTCTTTTTAATTTTTTTATTTGTTTTTTTTTTTACAATTTTAGTACAGCGCATTAACTAAGTGCGGAGTCTGAGAATCTGCACCTGTTTTTTTTTTTCCGTCTGAACAAACAGACAAACAGGGTCACCTGTGTGTAAGATGCTATTGTTTCTATTGCTTTAAGCTGTTTGATTTTCTGTTTTTTGCTCGTGGTACAGGAAGGAGGCATTAATAAGCATTCTTTTTAATTATTACTAGTTATTGCCAAGGAAATGTATTAATACAGCTACGATCTCGGTTAGCTCCGAGTCTTTGTGTCTATCATTCTTACAACATATGGATAAAAAGGTGTGATTGTTTGTACGCAACTAGATGTGTATTTGTGTGTCTGTGCATCTGTATGCGTTCATGTCTGTGTGAGACCCTTTATGTACATACTAAAGCATTCCTGATGCTCGTTAGATCTTGTCTCTCAGCAGCTGCTTGGCACCGTTCATATTAAATCACAATAATGGCAGATGAGCTCTCACACTAAAGAGACAAGCATCTATTTGAAACTGCACTTTATTACACTTTGTTCCTTTTAATAAAAAAAAAATACGCGAAAAGATAACCCGGTTTTTAAAATCCCAGATAAACAGCAACGATTGCATCTTTAAATAATAAATGATCCCCTGCCTCTTGCAGACGGGAATATAACTGAAAATAATTGAAGACAACAATGTCCTATAAGAGCACCACTCGAGCAGTGCTGATTCAGAATCCCTCATAACTTCAAACATTCAGTCATAAAGTATGGATAATCCGTAAAAGAAAGGCATGCGTCTGTTTACAATTTCCTTCTAATTAAGGGTACAGGATGGGGTCTACCTTTGTTAAAGTTGATGTGTGTTTGTTAGACTTCCCGAGAAACTGTACCACTGGCAAATTAGAGGTGGAATACAAAACGAAACAAACAATAACACTCTAATATGATCTGCAGTCAAGGAATGAATATTTCACAATCTGTCTACATTTGACACACTTTCAGTTGAGAACAAAGGATTCCTAAACAACAAATTGCTCAAACTTGTCCGTAAGATGATAACCTTTTTGACCTGCATTAATTCACAAAAATATGGTAGCAAATTCGACTTCACAACTCTGCAGGAAATCTGTCCTCAATTTGTGTGGCTTTAAGGACATATTGTTACTTGTTTTAAGTCAACAAGGAATTTTTGTTGGTAGTTATGGAAAAGAACAGATTGAAATAGATTAGGCCATATCAGGAAGCTATGGCACAGGAATGGAGAAACACATTGTGTTTGTTGTTGTTGTGTCCAACACTGACGGACTGAACAAGACGAACAAATGGCTGGTCTTCTGTCCACATTATGATGCACGACAGTATTTTGCTGTGTGAGGCCATTTGTGAAGGTGTACTAAAGAGTATGGAAAATTAAGTAAGCACCATGCAGATGAAGGTGATGTTTTCCCATTTTCCTTCTGTGAAAAAGGCAGGCAAAGTGCTGTGTGTCTAAGAGGGATAAGGCAGTGCTTGATGATTAATCACTGGACATAATAAAGCTTCTCACCATGAGCACACAGTCCAGCTGATTCCATGATATGATTGGGGCCGATTAGAAAAGAGAAATAATCATTCCTTACAGTGCATTCATAGTGCACTCTAATGATATCTTCTGATTGGACCTTGCAGAGAAGATAATAAGGACCGTCTTCAGAATGGACTCTAAGATTATTTCTTTAACTTCATGAAATGAGACCACAGGCCTGGATGCAGCAGATTTGAGGATTAAGATAAACTGACCTTTCACATTATGTTGCCATGTATAAAAGATGAAGTTTACAGTCTCTCATCACATTAGACCAATGGTTAGAGCCTCTGTGAAGTCCCTTTGAACATCACAATGCTTTTTCAGACTGCTATACAACAGACCTCTACCCCCTAGTGTGGGATTACTGTGCTTGTTCATGGTTGTGTGAATGTGTGTTTTGTATGTGTGCTGTATGGGTGTTGTGGACATGTATGCTTGCTGATTGAGTACTAAGGCAGTGCAGAAAAAAACCATTCAGTATCCCCTTTCTTCTTCGTGATCATGTGTATTTAAATTGTATTTAAAAAAAAACCAAGTAGATTTATATGGACATGACGATTAGTTGCAGTATCCTACCAGCATGCATCGCTGTATCTGCCACCAGCAATATCATCAGGTGTAAGTGTAAATGTCTGTTT
>JAPQRN010000018.1:26350923-26367796 GCA_037367275.1 Coranthus polyacanthus
AGTAGTCAAATGAAAAATACATTAAACTGACACCTACTGTGTTAATCTACAGAGGCGTAAATGAGCGGAGCCCCCCGCATGTAATTGGTGGGCCAAGCAGTGAAGCTGTGTTTCTACCTTTTCTTATTTATCTTTCTTCTGAAGTCTGTGTCAGCCCCCAGAACCATATGGTCAAAAGTTTTTTTGAAATTTGGCACACTAATTGGGGGAGAGTCCCATGATTCTTTTCACAGAGACTCTTTTCTATCACTTTTGTTTTCACACAGTTTCGTGTCTGTGCTTCAAGCCCTTCAGTGTCACCAATGGGTTGAAGTTGGAGGTTTGTTTATGCACATAACTTTTGATCCGTACGCAACGATTCACAAAAATGGCACTGTTGGATTCCCTGGATGAAGCAAAGTTCAAGGCACCCTGTAATGTCAATTTTCGTCATCGTGTTTTTTTTAATGAAAAAGTTAAAATAAATAAAATGACATGCCACATTTTTTTTCCACTCTTCACCAAAATTGCTGCTTTTCAGACCAAGCCTCACAAAAGTTACCATATGGACTTTTGATTCTTAATGGGTTTGATTCTTAACCCAAACTAGGCATAAGCTCAGATCCCTGATACGCCCCATCTTTGGTCAGTTGACATACAACTTGCTATACTTAGCCATGCTTTTAACAAGCTCAGATCAAGTTGCCATGGTGAGCCTACCTCATTAAACTGCTTTGCCTTTTCATAGTAGCGTGCAACTATATTTTAAGCCAAATTTGATCTTACACCTGCTCAATTAGCAGGTATTAGCTGCCAACAACGTGCTACAAGCTACCAGTTAGCAGGTAGCTTGTAGCACTTAGCTACTCAATAAATAACTGTGATAAATGAAAGAATTAGATATGAAAATAGCTTTGAAGAAAATATATCAGCTTATCAAGGTGGCCTTTTGGTATCAGTTTTCGTGACTTACTTATATGCATACATACATATGGAAAAGAGTTAAGGAGTCTTACATTTGATATTCTATTGACACCGAATGATATTGCAAAGTTTGAAATACTAACACTAAACTTTTCATGTGTTTTACTAATATTGGGGCCACACTTTGTTGTATGTCATCTTAATTTTATCTCAGCTCGCTATGATCACCTCAGATTTGATTCATGCACAATCAAAGCAGCACTCAGACACGAAATCCTTTCCTTGTTTCCTTTCTCCTTTTTGTTTGAGTCCTACTTGCAAAAATAAACCCTTGGATGGATGCCAAACAATAAATTAGGGTCTTCATTAGACACATCAAATCTAAATTACTATTCAATTAACAGGCCAGCCAACCTGAACTAATCAACCAATTAGGCTGTGTGTGTTCACAGAAAAGCTAACAAAAGCACACGAGTCCCCTGGGAAAGCAGTAAAACACTGCAGGAGAGTGACAGTACAAATGAGAAGCTACTGGTTTAGAAGCGAACGGAAGAATCAGAGAGCGGCAAAGGGTAAAATGTGAGCTCACATCACCATTCAAAGACTGCCATTTATGGGAAATTAATTTTTATGTTAAAGTAAATCATTATTCTTGATGGAGGTTGCAGGCAGCGATTCCCAAAGAAAAAAAAAAAATATCACAGGAACTTTGATCAAATTGCTTAGTTTTTGTTAAGGTTTGTGACTCATATTTAGTGTTAATGAGTTTTGATATGAAAGCATACTATTCCTCTGACTATACTCTGTGTCAAAGTACTAGGTATCAGTGGTACAATCTAAATGGATACTCAGCATAAGACCTTTGTTTAACTTGTGTTTATTAAAGAATTTGTCTAAAAATAGTACATTAATTTCCCCTTTTATTACAGTGTTACAGTATAATGCGGAATATGAAAAAAAAAAAATGTGCAAAACTGTTACATTGTCACTCACTCTCTTTGTGGGAGGAAAGAATTCAACATTCACCAAATCTGAAAGAAGACTAGCTGGAAATGCAGTCACATAATGTTTGACAAATAATATTCAGAAAGTAAAATGAATTTGTTGAATCCTCCCTGTCACTCATCTGAGGTTTATAGCACTCATCTTTGGTGAGTGCTCCTGCAGAGTGAAAGGCTTTGTGATGCCCCTTTCAGTGTAGCAGGGCTGCTGGGACTTCAGTGTTGCACATACCTTTGGGCCACAGAAGATATCTGGTAGGCAGCATAGGCTGTTCAAACGCCTTCTTCGCGCACAGCAGAATGCAACCTAAGAGAGTAACAAACACATATGACATATACACAAACCTACAGTACATATCTACAGTACATGTAAACAGAGAGGAACATCAGATCCTTCACTCTGACAGTTAGCCTGTTCAAACCAACAGCACGGGACAGGATTTCATCTGACTGTATACTTACAGCTTTTTGTCAGTTAGTGTCTGCAAGAAATTCTTTGTTTTATTTTACTTGCAGTATTGTTTTTTTTTTTTCCACAGAATTCTTCTCCTTTTACCCCACCAGCCCTCACATCTAAAGGTTTTGAGGATGCTCTGATACAGGCCAAAGGGTGTTGTAGAGAGGAGAACACCATTATTGTACAAGTAAATGTCAGAACAACCCTGTCTAATTGTGCCATTACTAATTCATGTTTATTAATGCAGTGATGTATGATGGCTCTACAGACAGACTGAGCTTGATTGTGCCTGTCATGTATGGCTTATTCTTTTCTGGTGAGAGCTGCAGGGAATGTGTTAGGGACTGGGTGGTGGGTGTGGGGCATATGGTGCATCTAGTGACAGTGCCAAGTGGTGTGTGACTTGAACATGAAGACAGAGGGGGTGAGGGAGTTGACTGATGGTGCTAGTATCTTCCGCTGGCCCTGTGCCAAGGATCCTGGTCCCCAGTGCCCCAGCCCCTCACTACCCCAGAGCCTCTGGGCAAGTACCACAGTTATTGTTTTCACTGTCAAGCAATTAGCGGCACTTAAGATTTATTTAGTCATGCTCTAATGTGTGGTAATTAGCTTGGGGCCCAAACAAGCCCCTTCATCCCATCACCTTGTCGCTCACATCAGTGCAATGCATCAGTAAGAGACAGTGAGGGAATGTGAGGGTGGAAGCAGGAGGTACAGAGGGTGGGAACACAGGGGGAGGTGGAGCAGAGCTAGAAGGATTACAAGAGCCCTAGCCCAGCTCTGTGGATCAGCACTTTTTAAGAGATCTTTGGGGGCCTGTTGGCTGAACGCATAGCAGGAGGAAAGGGCAAATACAGCCCAGTTACACTTTTATAGAATGCTTTGTGGAAAAACACCCCTGACACACACCTCGGCCTGGCAGCTCGGTTTGTCATATGGCCCAGGGGGCTCCACTGGCCTATCACATGACCACTGTAATGACCTTAAAGGGCAGCCTCCTCAACAAGCTCTGGCCACTCCCACTAGCTGGACTGCTCTTGGAGAAATGCAGTTTGGGTCACTGCATAATGTGTGATGCATTTGGCCCTCAGGCTGGAATAAGAAAAAATACACAATGTAGAAACCAGGCCAAAGAGATTATGCAAAAGCTGCCAAGCAGGGTAAAACAAACAATAAAAAATGGCCAGACCACTGCTAGTGTCTAGTGCTGTTGGTTCACACTGATTTTCAGAATTTACATAATGTAACACATGATATGCATGTGTAGATTATAGTAGTCATAAACTTTTTATACGTGTAGGGAGCATCTCTATAGAGGCACGGTTAGTGACTGGTGTATCCTTTGTGGATAATGGTTAAAGAAATGTGCCGTGGTTAAATTGTATGCTTTCTACATGTATCTTTTCTGCTGCATAAATGTTGAACCAGGCTGCGTGGTAGATGTTACATCAACTATAGTTTGGTACTCAATACTCAATATATCAGAAAGTGGTGATTTTGTAACCGTTGTGGTCAAAGGATGAATCACAAGGACACCTTCATGAAATGTCAGTATAAAAAAAAGTTGGTAGGTTCATCCACTCCATTGACGCAACATCCATCTCCTCTCACCTCTGCTTGAGTACCTACAAAATAAAGCACTACAGCACTTTTTATATAAAAATATATTGTGGCTTGTGAATAGAGAAGGATAAATGCATAGCATGTAATGACTTACAGTATCTACTTGAACAAGTGCTCAGCACATGACAAGAAATAAAATCTTTCTCTACTTAAGATACTGCGAAGCGGAGTAGCAGCTACAGCAATAGCTCATTGAATATATGTGAGCAGCTGAAGGTCAAAGGCAGGTTCAGCTGCATATGCACATCTTATACATATGCATAAACAAAACCCATCAATCTTTACTGGTTGAAGGGAGTGGGAGAACATTTGAATCACTAAATATTAAAACAGCATGTGGAAAACTACTATCTGATCATATAAAAGCAGCAAATAAAAAAATGCTGATGATGGAGGCATTAGAGTAGCCATTTTTGTGTCTAACTGGTAACTGCTAGATGCTCTCTAATCATTGCAGGACTGGGCCTCCTCATGTAACCATCACCTAAAATTGCTATGCAGTCTAGAACGGTGGTGCTATAAATGAAATATCACTTTACATTTTATCTCTAGGGGCAGCGCGATGCTCCGAACCAATCAGAATCTCGCAAGCCAACCCTTGACCTTTTTCATCTCAATATGACTACCATTATCTTGCAGAAAATTAGAAGCGCCTAGCTATTGTTCAGTAGCGACAGGGGGTGGAGGTTATTTAAAGATAAATGCTCTAGTGTTCATGATCCATGCTGCAATCACACACCACCAACACAGCTCAGAGGGGAAACATGTCTGCCACAGCCGTGTGGCTGCATGAGTGCACATGCGCACATATGAGGCAAAGTGTAAATGGATTCGTGTTGATTGTTTGGGACTGAGGTGGCTCTGCATATGCCTAGTAAACCTGTCTGTTGGTGTCGGACAAGCAGATTTCACTGCATGATTTTGTATTATTATGTGACTACTAAAGGGAACAGCTTTAATACACACAATTTGAAAGGAACCCCACATGATTATAGTGCCTTGATTTCAGCGGTCTCCATAGGCAACTGGATCACTGCTGACTGTCTTATAAATATGAGTAGTGAGAGGGATAATATCCTCCTGGTAACAAAGCCATTAGGTGACGAACGTGAATGGAGCAGATATAGGACTGAAAAGACATGACAACATGATGCTGTGGATGTGAAAAGTAACTGAGCATGCTTTAGCCTTTTTTGCACACCCTCCCACTCAGGTACACATTCAATACATGCACAAGTCACACACAGAGGCACTAAAAAAATATGAAATAGTTTAAGCTGTTTGGAACACTAACAACATTCAAATGCTACAAAACATAATACGTTTTCATTTGCCATTATACATAGGGATGGAAAATATGCCAAAAAAAATCCGATTGCAATTATTTTAACAGATATTGCAATTGTGATACGAGTCACAATTTAGTGGGGATGATAATTTTTCCATTTCATTTTCACAAATAATAAATAAAAAAATAAATCTAAAAATTATTATGTGATTTTTGCTGGGATCTTCCCTTGCGTCTGGAGAATATAATTTGTAGATGTGAGACCATAATGCTTCATTTATAATGGTATGTTGTGACACATTTTACCTTTATCAAAATATTGTTGCTCCCACAATTTGGATATTGCATTTGGCCATACTGTGATTTTGATAATATTCTAATTAATTGTTCAGCCTTAATTGACTGCATAGCGTAGACTACAGTTAGTTCACAAAGAATTGTCCTCAAGCAAGATATATAATGTTTCATTAGTGATTAATGTATTGTAATAGGCAAAGAAAGAATACAAAAATGTACAGAAGAAAAAATGTATTTAAAATTGAATTTGATGTTTCAAATGAACATGTTTGTACCGAACCACTGAATTCTCTGTTTTAAAAGATGCATTTTATAACAGATCTTTGATGATTGCTTATCCTAATTTATACCGTTTTGTGCATTAAACCATTATGTCCTCAATAACTTTTAAATCAACCTTTTAGAGGTTACTTTTTTCACTTTAATAAAGTTGGTTTTACAAATCATAAATATTTTAGTGGTAACAGTATGCATTTGCTGAATTTCTAATGAAAATCGTATTAATCAAGGTCTAAACAGTAAACAAATCTATTCTCAGGTATGCCCTTGGAAAATACAAAATTGTGTAATTGTACTAGTCCCTAAATGCTTCTTTCAGATAACACATTTTCTGAATATATTCTGTATATACAAAGATAAAATATAGAATAGAATAGAATAGAATAGAATAGAATAGAATAGAATAGAATAGAATAGAATAGAGCTGACAAACATCTCATTTCATAATGTACATGTACGACAGGCACCTGCATGTTTGCAGTTACTATGAATCTGTATAGTGACTATGACAACGCCACAGAAAATCTTTCTTGTCAACGCTGGCTTCTCTGGAAAGCAGGGAATTTATACTCCTGTTATATGCAAATGTCCAGAAAAAAAGAAAAACATAGTGGATAATAATCATGTAAGTCTGTTTTACGTTAGGCTCTGAAATCAGGAGAAGTAGTATTTGCTCTTTAATCTCACAATCAAAGCAATGTTATAAGTGGGCAACTACGTGTCAAAAATTGAATGCTGCCAATTTTATAGGTTTCAGCCATCCATTTATTTCAGCTGCAATGACAAAATCATTCTAAGCAACATGTGTACAAATGTGCACTTTTGGAAGCATGAATAAAAGACCATGGATTTTGTAGAAGTTCTACTGAAGGACACAAACAGCAGGTAATCTGCACTTCTGTCCAAAATATGTAAACCACAGGATATGCTTCCTAAATAAATGAATATATTAATATTTTTGTTCTTTTTTTGTACTCTCAACACTTGTTATTATCTATTATGATGCATGCATAATGTTACAGAGGGCCACGGGACAGTTCTGCTTTAAATGTTATATTTCCATGATTGGTTCATTCTCTCCATTTCCTGTTCATTGTGTGAGAGCACACTCCATTGTCTGTGGGTAGACTCAGCTCGGCCCTCAGAGGGGCCATCCCCAGGGAGCACTGCATCTTTTATTAATCAGGGGTGCTGCGCCACAGCCCCGCTTATCTAATTTAGCAGCCCGCCTCAGATACAACTATGTTGGGCTTGGTGTGTAAAGTGGGGACAGGGGTGTGGGGGTGAAGTTGGATGTAGATAGGATGGGGGTTTGGGTGCTTCCTTCAGTTTTTTCATATTGGGGGTGATGCAGGGGGCTGTAGAGGGGGAGACAGAAGGGAGGTAGCGACTTATCAGACACCTCGTCACCAAGTTTTAGGACTGAATCACAATACAGCAAATTACCTTCTGCTGACAAGAAAAAATGAGCATGGCCCCCATATGAAAAAAAATAGGATTGTCAGGAAGAGGTGACACATTGATTGCTTAGTATGCGCATCCAGAAGGCTGGGGTTCAGAGGCGTCCTCCCTATATATATGTAGAAGAGGTGCAGCAGTGCACAGCACAGGCATGAGGGGGAATGAGAAATTGAAATGCCATGTTAGATTGGAGTCCCTTCCTCAAGCCAATCTACCTAGTCTAGCCCATATGAGACCACCATATCATCGTACATCCATGTGTGTTACGGTGAACATGCATGAACACATGCGCACCAACTGATGCTCAGTAACTTTATAGTACACCAATCCAGGTATAGAGTGTACATCATTGCACTCATTTAACAGAGCAGCTGGCTCAAAATACATGCATATATCCAGATTTTTAGGTGTTTGATACTTCTTTCTGGTTACCCCCCCCCCCCCTCTCTCATCTGTGTCATAGCTCAGATGAATCAGTGTCACCGGTGTTGAGAGCACTTACTGTCAACCCTGGCGCCCCAGGCTACGGCACTGATGGACACAAACTATAAAATATCAGCCCCCTGGGGACACATCGCTCAAGCACTGCCCCACAGCCCCAAGGGGTGTGATCTGGTCTGTGTGTATGTGTTTGTCTAAGTGGGTTTAGAAAGCAATAGGGCAACATGTTTGTCTGTGCATCTGTGGTGATCCAGTAGGTATGGCCTGGTGTGTGCAATCATGTGGACAGTTTCCGCACAATTTGCATAAGAAAGGTAAATAAAACAAGACCTAAGGGACAGTATTTCTTATGTGTGTGCATAACCCGCTCTACACAACTGCTTCCTAGACATCTTGCAGAGAGAAAGAAAATACATTGACATGATATTTCCTGAGCTTTGCTATTTCACAACAATAACCAGCGACCAAATTCCAGAACTCTGTGTGTGTGTGTGTGTGTGTGTGTGTAAGCTCAGCCCCCCTGACAAAAACTAGAAGCGTACAACTGTAGGGGAAAACCTCAAATGAATCAATCAATAAAATCAATGGCTCTGTCTGAGCACATGTCCCGTATAAGCTGTTAAGTGGTACAACCCTACCCACCCCCCCCACCCCCACCGCCAGTTCTAGTCAGACACAAGAAGGGTATAAGTCCACAATTTGAAAAGGAAGGCAAGGAAATCAGAGGAAGGAGAAAAGAAACATTTCAGCCTTTCAGAAGGAAACTCCATAGGTCACTGGACTTCTATTCCCATGTTACATCTCTGCAAGGTCAAGGTTTCTCCCTGTTGGTGTGCATGTTCAACCAAGTGTATGTCTGCATGCATGAGTTTATGCACGCCATCCTGTTGTTTAATATAAGGGGCAAACTACTCTTAAATATGTACAGTGTGCACTGAATAAAATATTCTAAGAAAGAAGTCAACCATTAAAGTGCATATACTTGTCTCTTAACATAGCTTCACTATATCTCCAAATATTGACTATTCATTTACACTGTCTGCAGTCTGCTTCTGCTTGATTCATCCAATGTAAGTACATTAACAAGGCTCCTATGAGACTCAAGGACAATGGCATTAAGAGGAAACAGAAGCAAGTACAGAATAGTGCATTGTTGCCCCATGGCAATGGGACACATGACAACACTTATGTGTCATTGTACTATACAGGACATTACTCTTATAATGGCGGAGATTTTGAATGGCTTGAGAAACACCTGGATGTAAATGGATAAAATCAAAGGCAAATCACAGATTGCTGTTTGTCTTTGTTTCCCTCCTGCTCAGTGCCATAATAGAAAAGTCACTAGGCCTAACATAAGGTTATTTTTACTGCCTGGCAGGTAAATTATATAAGACAACAACGTCTTCTTTCAACAGTAGGTATTCAAAAGTAACACCAATCAGTTACAGTTTTAGTGGGTTTTGTTTATGGACTTTCACACTGTTCATGGTTTGATTTGGATAAAAAAAAGTAACTCGTTATGTACAATAGGTCAGTATTCAGGTAGTCACTAGATCACCACTGCTGCTGTCACTGAGCTGCTGTAAGGTAAGGCAGGAAAGGAAAGTTTGCAGAAAATAAGGAACATATTCAGTAATGTGCGATACAATACACAAGTGGTTGATGTTAGGACAGACAGTCTCAGTTAATGTTACGTTAAGTGCAGGATGGGGGGGCTGAAGACCACTGTAACAGTCACTTAAGTTAAGCGCTAGTCTGCCAGGCCTACCGCCACACAGTAAAACTCATCTATAATTTGTGATGAGTGTAATGCCATCTCCACTTCATGATTATGTGATATTCTTCACCTCTGCCATAGCCAATGAGGCCAAGAGCTGGCAGTCTTAATGAGGTGCCTCAGAGTTCATCTTAGGGGAAAGAGAGGTGGAAAGATTGGTGTGTGAAAAGAAAAGGAGGATGGAAAGACAGGGAGCGAAGGCCAAGCTGAATAAACTGAAGTAATGATTTTAACAAATTAATTTAATCTCACACATGTTTTGTAAATTATTGTCTCGGTTAACTGTAGTTTAGTATACTGCTAAAACGGCTCGAAGCCAAAGAATTTAAAATATGTTGAAAATTTAAGACTGCACACCAGATTGCACAGCTCATTCTAATGAGACATGGTCACAATAAAAACAGTGAGAGAGAGTCATTAAGTCCCTGCCCAATGCTAGAGACATCCCAAAAACACTTGTTAAGGAAAGCATGGCATCCTGGTTTTGGAGAGGATTATGTCCACCAGGGAGATCTCATGAGAGAGCCCCTTAGACTCATTTTCAGTGAAGTGCATTGCTGTGCTCTTATGGCTGTTCTAGATGTTATGAATAAGTAAATAACAACATTTTTCCAGTCATTTAATCTCTGAGCACTGCAATTAGTAAGTCGGTAGTTTGTGCAGCCTTTTTTTCTGCCCTTATTATTGTTATTGAAATGTCACACTCTTATTTAGCTCAAGGATGAATAATAAATAAGCTATAATTACTGTCTTGAATGAGCTGACGGCTTGGCTGGGTCAATGGTAAAGGGAGACCCCTACCCCCCCCATCTTCCCTTGCTCTTTTTCTGTCTTTCCCTTCTTCTCCCTCTCTCTCTTTAATTGGATCTTGTAATTAGTTTCTCTGATGGATCTGGGAGGTCTGAGGCATCCTCTACAGCGTTCATTAGTGTTCTTGGAGGAGGGTGCTTTTTAAAAGCTCTGCCTGCTCTGTCCCTCACATGTCATAACACTAGATATGATTCTGCCCAAACACAGTAAGAGCACCGTTTCCAGCCTAGTCCAGGTTCACATGCACCACTTAAAGAGAGTAGCTAAGCGCTTTGGGCCTCTAGGAAAAACTTCAGGTTATTCTTGTATTATACACATGGAAATGACTGTTTTTACCATTCTTTTTAAGAGAATTTTCCATTGGTGTACTGAAGTTAGGAATATCAGGTAAACTGTGCATAAAAAGCCGATCTGATAATGGTGAGCCCAGTGGAAGATTAAGAGATTCTTATTTCTTTAAAAGAAAGCAAAAACCGTCAGACATATCTAGATACTAAACGACTGAAGGTAACAGTGTGATCTAAAATCTAAAGTAAAATGTCCTTTAGCTTAGTATTAGAGAACTGACTAGCCTGTAAAATTCATTTTTTTAAGATGCACACACTCACACACACACACACACACACATTCAGACCTATAATATACAACCCCCCTCCAGCACCCCAACACCATTTCCCCTTTTTCCTCCCCACCCTCCGCTGGCCAGGCTACACTAGACATCTCTCCCTAATCAGCAGCCTCGTCTCGCTCAGACCGGTTGCCATAGTAATATGCCGGCTGGTCGACATGGCAACCACTCTGAGGTCCACTATTAAATGAAGAAGAGTGGAGGGAGGGATGGGGAGAATGGAGTTGGGATGAGAGAGAGAGAGAGAAAGAGAGAGAGAGAGAGAGAGAGAGAGAGAGAGAGAGAGAGAGGAAGAACAGGAAAGACAGCAAGAGACAGAGAGAGATTGTCCAAGATGGGGGAAGGGGTATCAGTGGGGTGGGATGTGGGGTGCGCAGAAAAATGAAAAATGGGGAAAAAAAGAATAGGAAAAATGAGCACAAGGAGATGGGGAAAGAAAAGGAGGGGCAGCTAGAGGAGATAGAGAGCATCGGCAATGCTGTTTGAGCTACCTATTGCACTGTATAGTATTAAAAGCTTGTGATACGTGTCGCAACAATGCCATTAACCTAATGCATGACGTCAGTCACTTAATGTCTTACACTTATAAATTTATACACATGAAAAATGCATGTGCAGCCTGTCCAATCTAGATAAGGGATCGTAAACTAATATCACGTTTTAAGAGCTACTTACATTATTATTGTCAAGCTATATCAGACATGCCTAAAATGATATATAGAAATTAATATTTATAAAGTAAGCAAGTTTTATGGACCATGGACTCAGTGAAGACATGAGAAAAACTTTACAAAGGAGTCACATTACTTCTCTTTTGTTTTTTGTCGTTTTTAATTAGCCTGCCTCATCAACAAAATATTGACCTTTAAAATAGTATTACTTTTTTGGCGTCCTGTGATGTAAAAATGTTTTATACCTCCTTCTCATTCTACTGGATATGTCTGACTGAACTGAATATGTAAAACTGCAAAGGCCTGGCAGTTTCTGGAGCCATGCTGTCATTGTGCCATCACTGCTGCACACTTTCCAAACTGAAGTGAGAATTCACCAGAGCACGCATATCTCTGTGTCTCCACTGCGATCTACATCGATCACTCTTTCCTCACCCCTTCCTATCTCACTAACTCTTTCTGTCTTTCTCTTCTCATTTTTTATTTGCAGCTCACCTATATCTTCTGCCACTGCACATTTTTTTCCCCTTTATCGTGGTCCCTCCTCTTTCTCTTTGACTGGATGTCTCTGTCTTGCTTTCCCTGAATGTCTGATTCTTTAATGAATGAAATGCCATTCCATCAAGATGCCACCACAGCAGTGACACAAAATAGCATTTGTTGCCTTCTGTGAGAAATTCCTTTATGAATTGGAGCCCTCTCTTTTTCCCTGGAGCGTCTTATGAGAGATAGCTAATTGCATGTCCACATTGTGCCATCAGTCCCTGTTTCCCTAGCGCACCATTCAGAGGCAATTAAAGTGAGCTTAAACAGAGTAAGAAAGTGCGTCATCCTCTTAATGCAATTAAGGAAGTGTGCACACAAACATACAGTAATACTCTGAAACACACAAAAAAAAAAGAAACACATAGAAAGGACACGGAAAAAAGGCAAGCGGAAAAGGTTAATTTATCAAGTGATGTAAGCTCTTGACTTGACTTCATCTTATGCAATGATACACTTAATAGTTAAGCTGTGAAAACATAAAGACCTGAATGGTCCCTTATTGAAAGAAACTGCTTATATTGTTTGTTCGCAATGCTGCCGGATAATGTTCTAAAACATCCTGAATACCAATATTTTTTTTCATTTTTATGGATGACATTATTAGGTTAATTTTAATTATTTATTTAGAGTGTTATAACTTGTTTTATTTTTTCATACTCTGGCAATCACTTTCAAATGATCACCCTAAAAAAAAAAAAAAAAAAAAATCAAACAGGCAAATCACTGCCCATGTCTCTTTACTTACAGTGTGTTAAATGAAACGCACAAATAACAGAATATAATTGGTATGTACTGCAGTGAGTAGCAGAATCCCAATTAGTAAATAAACATGTGTGTGAAGCCCTGTATTTTTTCGCCACACACCTGAATCATACACGCAAGCAGACACAGTTTCTGAGTCACAACTTGAAATGACAGCCCTTTGCTCAGACACAGACACATATTTTCACTGGTCATGCTCCAACACTTAAGCCCAAGCCTCTGATATACAGTAAATACTAGATGGTCACCTAAAATCAACCAAGGCTTCATTGCAACACTGTACACCTAAACCAATTTGAAAAGGGAATAGCTGGTAGTTGTGGGGTAATTTTGTATGTGTTTCGGTGCCTTGTTATTTAAAGAAGATAAGGAAAGGTAAGGTTCTTACTGTAGTGGTGGAGAAATTTAATTTAAGCGGGAAAGTCATTTTACAGCACCTATTTAGGCTATTAGGGAACGGCTTAGGAAACCTCTCCACTTGGTTGTCTCACTTTAGCATCTCGAGCAAAAGCCGGATCTTCTCCACAACTTCATTAATATTGTTCGGCATAGCCATCCGCAGCCAGCTCAGGCTAAAACAGACGCTGAAGCTGCCCATGCTTTAAAACATACAGGAAGTGCATTTTCTAAATATGAATATGCTGAAAAACTCTTTTCTTTTTCTCTGCCTCTCTCACAAACACGAATGCATGGGGGACATTCGTGAAAACAACTGTGCATGGTATGGACACAGTGGTATTTTTGTTAGACATGAAGGCTCCATAATTGTTATTGATCTGCTAATTATGGTGTATTACTCACCAACTGAAGTTTCGAGTCAAGTTCATTGCCTTTTGCAAGTGACAAGACCCAAACTGAGAGTATCTGTCTCATCTGACCTCATCTGCCCCACAACTACACAATGAATACACTGTACAAAAATGATCATGCAAGCAATCATAATCGAATGGGAACACAGAAATGTGGTATAACTGTAGCCAATTAGTAACGTATTTCCTTTTGTTATTTCCTGATGTTTATTCTTCTGAGACCTATTCTGTGTCACTTAAAAAATGTATGGTTTTGTTTGTTCGCGTGTGCAAATATACACATCTATATAATTATAACTGTGGATGTCAGAGGCTCAAATGGCCACACAGTATTTCAAATTAAATATTATTACGCTGGCATTTTGATGCAGTGAAGCTAGTTAGGATATGGTTTGTTTTTTTTTTCTTTTCAAGATATAACAAAATATTTGTTGGTGCAGGAGAGTGCTTGCTTATTACATCGGAAATAAAAAATAAGCTCATTAATGAAAACTTGAACCGGCAACAAAGAATGCAGGTAATTAAATCGGGCTTATTTTATGTACAGTTTGTTCTATGGAATCAGCACGATAAACACCTTCAAAGATTTCTGTTGCAGGCCAACAAAGCAGCAACGCCATTCTGCACCGGGAGACTCACCCACCCAAAGCTTTGCAGCGTGAAAACAAGAATGTCTGTTCTTCTGGACTACATTTATTTGTTTATACTGTCAGAGAGCAAGGCTGAGCTGTGGCCTCTATGCCCTGGGGGGGGGAGTGGCTGTCCATATGTCTGTGCTGTGCAACTTAAAGACAGAGACTGTGACCCTAACAGTGCTTACAGTTCTCTTCAATTAGTATCCCACAATGCCTCCCCGAGCACACCCTTCTCTACATGCAATTAAAAACTGGCCAATTTATTTAACCCCAGAGTTTGTTCACGAACCCCCGGTTTCGCTCTCCTCTGCCTTAAAAAAAATCCCCTCTTCCCAATCACAGACCTTTTCTCTGTACTGTAGTAGACTATGTTTCATTTAAATAATTTGTGCAAATATTTAAGAAAAATCAATGACGCATTTTAAGCAAATAGTTAATTAGTGTTGGTCTGCAGATTGATTTGCGCAGGAGGGATGCTGGATTGATGGTGACTTTTGGTTTTCTTTGTCTCCCATATACAGCGAATAAGAAAAAGACAATAAATTAATTGGTTAATTTAAACATTTAATTTGGATAAACCAGACTGTAATTATCCCAACACAGACGAAGAACGATATAGGTACAGCTCTTTTCACGCTGCACTTTGCTTAAGGCCACACTCTAGACCTTTTGTAGTTTTGGACAAGCTGGGCTCTATGCCCCAGGGCATCCTGAGCAGAGCTGAATTTGAATGTACCTCGTTCTTAGACCAATCCTACTGCTAACCCAGACCTAGCAAGAAATTGCTGGGTGTGTCAAATCTTTTTAATTTAGCCACAACATAGCAGATCCACTGCTAAACCACAGAGTTGTTAAATTTCTGCTAAAAAAGATATAGGCATGAAATGCATCAAGAGTTATTTGAATCTGGATACAAGGAGAAGTTTTTGTTGGTTTCTGACAATATTATATGCGTTTATCCTCTACACAACAGCATGCTATTAGATATTATTTTCTGGTTTGAAAGTTTCCAGCAAACCCTCTGTAATGGAAAAAAATGATATGTAATTATAATATGCTGCAGTGAGTAAAACAAAATTACAACTGTGTATTACATATAAACAGATTATAGTATGCATTGTATTCAGTGAGATGCAGAGAGAAAGAGCTACATGTAAAACATACATATTACATATTTTTATGTTAACATAGATCTAATTGAATAAAATGCACACTTTAAACAATGTGTGTTGTAGTTTTTACTTGACAGATCTGTCATAATATGCTATCCGCATGTAAGGTGCCTTGTTTTATCCTCTTTCCAATGGTGTCTTAGAACGTTCCTAACATCAACGCGAACTCAAACAGAGCAGACATACATGCATACTATTCATAGCTCTCTAACAATGAACTACTTGACTGCAATGGTGGCTTTGCCACCTCTGTTATTCAGCCAGCACAGTCACCATCACTACCTATTCTGACACCAAATGTAAAGTCCAACTGCCCTCCAAATCCCTCCCAATTATAAAAGGTCCTTGAATTGCTGTTTTGCCCCCTCTCCAGTTCCTGTCTGATTACTGAGTGTGGGGCGAGCTACGCAGGCAATCAGCCGCAAAGCGCAGAGGACCAAGAGGACTGGGGAAAAAAATCAAATCCAAAACACTGCAAAAAATAAACTAAAGGGGGACTTCTGGACTGCAATTACAGGCCATCCAGCCAGGCCCCTGCTCGAGCACTCTAGAGCTGCCGTGATTTCCGACAGAAAAGGTTATTAGTTTTTATTGGAGGAAATAGAAGCTGGGTGGCTTTAAATGGCACAGTAATGCGGGGGGGCTGGAGAGAGGCCTCCTGACCCAGGTCTCCCAAGGGTCCCATTGCACTGCAAGAGGGACATACAGAAGCCATCACATACCCTCTCCCTTTCCCCCAGTCCTCGTGCCCTACAGCTCCACTTGAACCTAAAGGCAGTGCCCTGGTTTTCGGCCTTGAACTCAACTTGGACACCAACTTCCTTTCTGTCATCTCTCTGAGCATTAGCGTAGTTACTGATGAGGTTTCTTTAGCCTTCTGCCTCCATCCTATCTTCAAGGCTGATGACTCCAAAAAGCACTGTCACCCTCATCGTGAATTCATTTTAAATCTATTGTTGGTGTGTGGTTAAGTCCCTTTCTTTAAAAAATCTTGATGTTTTAGGGATGTGACTGATCATCTGCAGGTTTCAAGCATTGAGTGATCAACAGAAAACCATAATTAACTGTTTTGAATTGAGATTTTTTTTTTTTTTTTTGTCAAAACAAGAAAGAGTAAAGTGCATCTAAATCTAAAAGAAATGAGTGAGGCTTGGTGGTTGCGGATTTACAGTATATTAAAAGAAAAAAAACAGATATTCTGCCACATAAATTTTATCATTTCAACTTTCAAGCTGTGTGTGTGTGTGTGTGTGTGAGAGAACACAAACGTGCCTGTGCCTATGCTACAACATAGCAGCGGCACATGTGAA
>JAPQRN010000018.1:26369437-26390972 GCA_037367275.1 Coranthus polyacanthus
CCTTTATTCTTTTCCTCTCTTCCCTTTCTTCCTTTCCTTTTTTCCTTGTTCATTTCATGTCCTTCCTATCCTCCTCTGAGCTTGGGCAAAAGAGCTGACAGCCTCTGACCTAGGAGCCTCTGGGGCTCCCTGGGAGAAAGGTAATGGGCCCAACCCCGGAACACACTCTCACTCTCGGCACACATGGGGCTGCCGGCAGCTTTGATCCAGTAGCTCCTGCTTGGGTCTCCTGACGCCTGGTGAGGAAATTCATAGGAACAACTGGAAGAGGCCTGTGTTTATTCAGCCCCTTTAATGAGGAGGGAGACGGATTATCGGGGGCCTAGATCTCCCTAAAAAATACAAGGAAAGAAAACTGCTGCTCCTTCCAGATGTTGCTCTATCACCGGTCACTCTAAAAGAATCCGAGAGAGAAAGAGGGAGGGTTGCAGCGTGCAAGAGGGAGAACTAGTGGACAGCGAGAGAATTTCCTAGTGTTTTCTCTGTTCTTCTGTCTGGCCAGATGTGGGAGCTGGCCAGCCCTCTCTGGGCTTACCCAGAGGAGAGCAGCCGCCCAGGCGTAGTGGGGAAAACTGGGGGCTTGGACACAGAGCTTGCAGACGTGTGTTTTTTTTGGGTGGGGGGTTAGATGGTGTAGGTTACCAAAGCTTTCAGACATAAGCTTTGCTTTAAGCAATTTGTGCAGTCTTAAAGAGAAAAAGAAGCTATTTCCTGAGGCTGTCAAACAACCTCTAATGTGTTATTTTTTCAATGTTTTACACATAGCTTTATTGTAATCCTAATTAAGGCAGAGAAGCAAGTGACGTGGGAACAGACATATGAAGTCCGTCCATCTCAGGAACTGAAAAAGGAGGCACACATAGTGTAGCCTGGAATATGACTACAGGTGGTGGAAGGACAAAAGGAGCTGCAGTAATGGTAACGCCACTCTACCTGCAGACACAAAGCAGACTGGCTGTGTGTCAGGCTCTTGACCCTTTTGCCAGAAGACTGACCAGATCAATACATCTCTCTATTGTCAAACCATTTAGGAGAGGATTACGGGTCACTCACTGGTCACACATCCTCACACACAAAGGGCAAAGGTCAGTCTACGCTGCACATTTACATGCGACTTTCACACATCAGATCTTGTTAAGAGTATCACCTGCAATATCAACAGCTAGTAGTGTAGTCTGGTGTGGCCCAAGCCCTTTTCTACTCTCATCCTTTCTCTTTATGTCCTATTTGGAAATCAGCATCTGTTCTCATCCACGCCTGCTTTGCCCTTGTCATCTGAACTTGCTAACCTTTCTACATTTGAGATCAGGACGCTGACTCTTTGAAGAAGGAATGGTGACTGTGTATATGTTACGAAAACGTTGGCAACTCTGCAATCATCCAGATTCATGTGCATGTACAATCCATGAAAACACTCATTCCCTAATGCGTATGTGTGCATGTTTAAATGTGTGCACATACAGTTATTTATGTACATGCAATAACATTCAATCACAAACACATCTATAAAATCACACTTGAGTAGATTATATAATTAAACCAAATTTTACAAGGGTTGATTAGCAGGAAGGATCTCTTGAAGATTGATTTCGTTGTTAGCTCTAACCATCATAAAAGTATCTACTAATAAGTGTTTATATAATCATCAGCTTGCCATGAAATCAGTGCAGTTCTGATATAAACAATTAACACTAAATGTGTATCTGATATGTTCATGGGCATGTCTTTAGTAAGATGTAATAATTTAATACATTTTTAATGCACATTACATGTTGGTAAATATTACTTGACCTCTATTTGAAAATCATACTATTATTGCTGTGTGCCAATAAAATACATTTGTATTGTTCTGCTGTAAATTATATGACAGTGTCTTATAAGCAAATGCACGAAGAAATTACTTACACAGTAATGACATGTTTATTCTGCTACTTATGAAGTTTCTATGTTTCTATGTTTCTGTTTAAGTTTCTACTGTGTTTTCTAAAAGTACAAACAAAACAAATGAATATACTAACATACAGCGTGATCATATGATACATCTGAATTTTTTTTTTGTACAATGCCTTGCCATTTTCGTATTTTCTATTTTTCTTCTTTTATTTTCTAGTTCTAAACTAAATTTAGACCCTCTTTAAATCTTTAACTGATTATGTATTTATGAGTTTTAAGAAGACCATATAACTATTTCAGTTTTCACATTTTTATAAAAAATTTAAAATAAAAATTATTGAATTTGTTTTCAGTCTCAGACACGTCTTACACTTTTATTTATTTAAGAAGAAAATGAAATATTTTCTCGCTATTTCATTACAGAAATTACAGAATATATGTATCTATTCCAACCATCACATATTAGAAACATAATAAAACTGAAGATGTTTTAGACTGATTTTCTTTTGATAGGCTATGGTTTAGAAACACTGGGATGTGCGGATATATTTGAGCATGTTCCATCATAATTCTACATTACTCCAACCCTTTAGCTGATATTTCTTCACTCCACGTTTTCAGAGTTTGTCTGGGGAATAAATGTATAAAATATAAACCTTCCTCAATGTAGTTCTTTCCCCTACAGGTTGTGCAACTACAATGAGAAAAAAAAGTTTCAAGGAAACACTTACCAACTGTGAAGTAGAGGAAAGCTTCCTTCACAGTCCTGCAAAAACATAAAAAATGTGCATCAATGACCACAGTCTTCAGTTATATATGCTTCAAACACTTCTCTCTAAGAAAACAAAAGTGAACCACAGGTCTCACTAATTCATAAGCTTTTTGCCAACATCCTTCTTACTGACTAATAATATCTGCCCCAGGGCTATACTTGGCACGCAACAAGATCTTATGTATGAATGGATAAAACCTGAATAATCTAACAAATAAGAGACTGTCCTTATCATCATATTGTTATTTTGCACTCATTTCTGTCTGCAGGCTGTATGTTGTTTGTTATGAAGTTATATTACAACCTGGGGGCAAGAGAAGGACAATGCACAGACATAAAATAAAATTGAGAAATACATTTAAAAAAAACATCTTTGAAAAGCAAAACCTCCTTCTCTCTTACATATTCTTACAACACCTATGCTTTATCCAGTTGGCGTGCTGCTTTTCGTAGCCTATTTACCATGTTGTATCTATTCTTGTGATGATATGTGTAATTCTGACAAACACACAATACACACACACACACACAGTACCAAGCACATCAAAATGTTGTACCAAAACACTCCATCAGTTCGGGGCTGCTGTCATAAAATCCAGACTTGAAGTTGAAAGAACACTTTTTAAGAAGGAAAAATCTCAACCTTGAAAGTGTTCGCCTTTCATTTATTATGAAATAATTACTGACAGCCCTGCAGATTCTTAGCAAACAATGCAATATATTTTATTGTTAATTCTGGTAAATAATCTACAGCATTGGGAGCATAATAGTGTAGGAAAAAAAGTTGTGCATCAAGATTATGAGTACAATACAAACAGACTTACAAACAAAAAAAAATACACACAACATACTGCCTTTAAACAGACCCATTCATCTACAGCATTCACTGCAGTTCTGACATTCAAACTTCACTTTAAATTATATTAGTATTATTAATGCTGAGCTAAAACCACTGCTTCCCTGTTTCTCTTTACAACACAGTGAGATGATGCTATAGCCTCAATCAGCCTTTAACCCCTGCCCTCAGACAAGGTAAAGGCATCCATTCCCCTGACTCCAGGTCAGTAAGTAAGCTTGTATTTTTGGATGGCTGCTGCCGATTGTGTATGCACTTTAATAAGCAGGCTGCAGGTCAGGCAGATTTATAGGCCCGTGGTGGGATGGAGGGACCGGACTCCCTTGGCCTCCAGCTTCCCTCTGCGCCATTACGCCAGAGTGAGATATAGTGGGATATTGATCCCAATGCCACTTCATTTCGCAATAACTATTACACGATATTCTCCCCGGGCTGCGCGCGGCTCCTGATTTATGCTGCCTTGCTATTTACATTAGCAGTAAGTGTTTTTCTATACCAACTGAGGAGGGTCTTACAGCCACACAAATGGACATGTGAACATTCACATTCCATACCATACCTGTCTTTTTGCTGCCTCTGATGCCTTTTCACTGTAGCAGGAGTGCTTAACACACCACTGCCTGCTATGTGAGTAATGGAAGATACAGACATAAACATACTGAAGAATACATCCCAGCCTTCATTACAGTTGCGCTACTGACCTTGAGGCAATGTTATTCTCCTGTATTATATCTCATTCAAAATACCTGCTTGATCACTCTTTTAAACACTATATATATTCAGATTGAGCTTTTGAAATTGTTTCATATTATTTCATTGCCATCTGGACAGAGTAGTGTAAAAACAGACATTTTCTGTTAAATTAGCATCTGGATTTATAATATGTATACATCCACCATTTATACTGTAGTGCTGTGTGTGCATGACAAACCTAATTGAATGCTGCCTATTTGCAAATCATATCATAAGAAAGAAATTGTTACGATGATCAGGATAATTAGGATAAGGAGCCCGTACCATTACCAGCTGCACACTCCAGAGCTGGGTCTTGGCCAAAGTGGCTTCCCTTGCAGTGCCAGGCTGGTGCTGAGTGTTTGTTTACACACAGAGGAAAGCTGTGTCAATGGCAGAGGAGGAGGCATGAATGGGGAGGAAGGGTGGGAGACAGACCGTGTATAGTGCTGACATACCCACAGGCAACTCCCACAGGGGGCACTGCGCCTCAGATGCCGTCACTGCTACATTGTGCCACAACAGAAAACAAAAGGGCTAATGACCCTTAATTGCTCTGGAGCTGTTTAAAATCAGATGAGTGTCGCCTAAGCTGCCGTATGTAAATCACATCCCCCTCCTCGCCCCTATTCCCATTGTACCCCCTAAGCTTTTTCCCCTGGCACAATCAGGTCTTTTTCTCATAAGGGGGCGGGCAGCTTAGCAGGCTCGCTGCCAAGTGAGGGGAGCTGGCAAGCATGGTAATGTGCAGACACTTGTTGCTACAATGCCTGCCTGTTACACTGGCACATGGGGTGAAATGCAGTGGATGAGGGGGTGCGTGTGAGGAGCAGATGGACATCCTATAGCCTCCACGTGCTTCCATAATAAACATGGTCACAGAAAAGGATTGTGCGCTGCTTCCGCCTTTTAAAGCTCGCAGACCCTGCGTGCGTGTCCTATTCATTCATAGGTCTATTCATATGCAACACTATGTTCGATTGTACGCAAATGCCCCTTTACTGAGGATGGTTGGTGAATACAAGTCTGCATGCGTGTGTGTGTGCGGTCTCTTGTGAGTGAAATTCTGTGTGTTTGTTTGCATGCATGTTCACACGCCTTTCACAGTGAAAGTTCATGTTCATGTTCACTATATGCATTCATTAGATTGAATAATAAAAAATGTGTAAATAAAATTATTTTGTTTCCTATTTTTGTCAAAACATAATTGCATTTTTGTTTGTTATTGAAAAATGTATTTTAATACTGTTCTATATCTGGGCTATAGTTAAAAAAATATATATTTTTTATAACAAGAAAACATTATTTTGCGTCAAAATGTCAATCTTTTCAAAAACTTGTGATGTTTACCTCAGTTTTGAGAGAATGTATTTGCATAAGAAGTCAAATAGCATAGAGTAGCCATAGTATACTATATGTTATACCCGGCATTAAGCCTCAGGCCATGCACGTGTCTCAAGCCTGTGACCCAGTGAGAGGTGAGCGATGTTCTCCTGCACCCCTGGGTGTCCCACTGCCCCCACCACACCCATTAACATCAAGCCCTAATGCATTTCCTATACCTGCATGCTTTCCTGCTATATGGAGTCTCTGGTGATTTAAAGACAGCAACAAACCTGTCCCATTTTCAGAGTGACATTATTGATAGACTGTCACTTCAGATTGTAGGTAACTGCTAATGGTTATTTTATGGTGCATATGTCAAATCTGATGTGTGCTTTTTTTTTTTTCACCCTGTCCCTTACGCTATCTTTCACTGTTTTATTTGAGTCTAATGATTGCCTCAAAATCATTGTCACACATTTATTAGAACAACAGAACTCCCTTACTGTGTACTCTCTAACATTTACAAAATTGACCTTTCGGGAAGATGACCTGCCGAGTAACACCACAAAGTAATCATATTTTTCTTCGAATTATATTTTATTGACCATTAAAACTTTATCCTGTTGTGGTTTACTGTGGATTTACTCTAAACTGCACTGTGTTGAACATAACAGAAGATGTTGATTTCACCTCTTCTAAACTAAAAAAAAAAAAAATGGGAAAAAAAATATGATCACAGCTAAATATCAAGGCAATAAAATGTTATTAAACCATATATGTTGTATCAGTGTCCAACGTGTTGTTCTGAAAAGCCAACTCCCCAAATAGACCACCACCTCCTCTTCACCCCTCTACTCTTTATCCACTCCAGTGTTTTCTCCCTGTGAACCTGTATCCCCTCTTGTCATGGATTAGCCTCCATACTTGCATGAACAAAGACTCAGTCAGCATGTGTTTATGTGTTGGTCCATGTGTTGTGTGAAGAGGGGACATGTCGCCCACTTATATCCAGATCTTCGAGGGCCCCAATTTGTTAGGCATTAATCAGAACACCTGCTCAGTGGGCACCCTGTGTCAGTGGCTCACTTTGTGTCCCCATGGTTTCCTGACTGCCAGGCATTTTGTTTTACCACTTGAGTCATCAGTGTCATTTGAAATCAATTTAGTGACTGTTCTTGATTTGAGTATGCAAATGCTGCAGAGTCCAAGCAGGGGAAAGCAACAGAAAAAGAACAAATGAGGGGAGTGAAGTGAAAAAGGGCCACGTATAAGGGAGCTGGCTACTGTGCACTGCTTAGGCATTAAAGAGCTATAAGTAATTTAAGTGTTGCTCCAGCAGGTGGATGAAAACAAAAGACTAAACAAAAGAAAGGAGAATTCAGTCCTAAACTATGACAATGACACAGTACTGCTCTTTCCTGAAGGACAAGACATGCAAGAGAACAATGTTTGAGGGAGAAAAAAAAAGAGTAAAATGGTATGACAGGACAAGGAAGACTAGGTCAGAGAGAGGCCAGGAAAGAAAAGGAGTACAAGAAAGAGGTAGCAGAGGAAACAAATGAATAAATTCATGGGGCACAAAATGAAAAGAAAGATGGAGGGGAGTGGAGTAAAGGAAGGGGGTTGGAGTCATCAGTGGAAGATTTTTATTGTCCGGACACAGGAGATGCACACAAAAGCACTGGGAAGATTCAATTAAGTATCATATGCAGTGACCTTATTGCCATGGTTACGGAACAGAGGAAAATATTAATCAGGCCTGCACTTGCAACAGGGAGAAAGATGGTGGAAGGAGAGATAGAAGGAAGAAGACAGAGGGTGGTAGGAGAAGAAGAAAAAGATAATGGCACAGTCCCTATACTATGTGTTGGATTTATGTCTATTTTAATGAGTAGAATTTCAAAGGTTCAAGACTATCACGACCAAGCTTTGGACATTCGTATGCTGATACGGAACATGCTTTTGTGTAATGGATCTTCTATTTCTCTGTCAGAAATATATTTTTGAAGTGAAAATAAAAATGCTACCTTGCCACCACCAAAACTCGGATTTTCACAAAGAGGAGCCACAAATGTAGAATGAGCGCAATTCAGAACTCATTTAATACAGGGGTGAAATGACTTCTCAGCTCAGAAAGATTTGTTTTAACTCTATCTCTTTATATTTCAGGTCAGATTTCACGTACCCAAACATCTGCCGATTCCTTCTTAGTAAGAAGAAAAAAAAAAATCTCGAAACCATCACACACGAATGAATTCATTAATAACAAAACTCACAAATGTTTGCCACATGAAAATGAAATGTTTTCATCTATCAATGTGTTGTTGTTTTGTCGGTGTAAGGGTACACTTACACATGGTTCTAAATAAATCCTCTAAAAACCAGGGCTTGCATATAGTTACAGACACAGACAGAGAAAATTATGACGATCATTTTCAATCATATTCCATTATGATGTTCCTCTCAGTCACATTTCCCTGCACACTGCAGAAGGGGAAAGTTGAAGATTGTTCTGTTTGATGAAGCTGTAGAGTGTTTGCTCGCTGTCTGCAGGGACTGTCTTGAAAACAATCTATCTGAAACTCCCCCGCTGAGCAAAATGTTAAATAAACAAAGGCGGGGATAAACAAAATCCCTCCATTTCAATGTCACTGAGAAGAAAGCTAACATTTTAATGCTGCAATCGTAGAAAAGAAGCTGGCAGCCAAAATGCGATCACCATTTAAACTTTGGACACAGGGTAAAATAATTTCTTATTGAAAATAATTCATTTTAAATACGGTGGTTATACAAAAAACAATTACTTTACTTGATAGTGGCGTGACACACATTTAAAATAATCTGTTCTTCATGGTGCACTTTCCCTTTAAAAAGGATTTCAGATTTATTCTGATATTGATAATCATGATATTAGTGAAGTTGTTAGTCATTTCCTTTTTTTCCTAGAGACTCTTCGAAAATTGAATAAAATTAAAGTTTTATTCTAACACTGTATAATAACCCGGGATATTTTCTCTAACCAAGTGATTTTTAATAGTATATATTATTCACTGAGAGATCTGCATTCACTGTTATGCTGACAATGCCCAGCTTTATGTCTCCATTGACCCTAACACAGACAGACACACAGACACAGACAGGGCTAGACTTTTTAATGAAATCACATGTATAACTTATCATTATTAACTAGGATTCCTCAAAATGCACTCAACATTCATCTTTGATGATTATTGTGAAAATTGCATTGATTAAGGGGCTTCACTGAGTGTGGAATAAATTGACACGTAGGTTTAAAAAAAAAAAAAAAAAAAAAAACACTGAACTGGGAACTTCATTGAGAGCAGTTTATAAAGTTTGTTCTTTTTTGAGTGATTTGCAGAATGACAGACAGTGGTCATGCAGCAAATCATCCAATAAAGTCATAACTGAGTGATTTTAAGTTCAACATTGGTTCCATCCCCAACCTACTCTAATCCTAAATCCTAGTGTCTGCTGTCCACTTGCCCATCCCTGTGGCAGAGCCTGCGAGGTCCTATGAATGAGACACAGGCAGAGTTGTAACAGAAGAGGGCCTGAGCGGAGCGGCTGTTAAAGCACCTGATGTGACCATGACCACTTCCAGAAACAATTTAATTCCACAGCTTCAGCCATCTCCAGCTGATCTACTCCTCCAAGGTCATTAACTGTGCCACACAAGGTCACATGATTAATGAGTGACAGACCCTCTGGTGCAATAACGTGTATGAACGTGGCCCATTAATTAGACAGGAGAGCCAGAGAGAATGAATGGCCAGGGACAGCTTGGCCCCCTCACAACCCCGTCCTTCCCAGACCCCATTTTTCATTTCCATCTGCACAAACAGACACATACAAGCGCTCATAAAGTTCCCAAAATACCATGTGTTCTTTTATTTTAAAAAATAATACAAATCGCGTCCACTTAAAACAAAATGAATGTGACTGATAATTTGATCGTACATGTATAATACATGTATACATTTAAACATGCTTTAAGTACAAAGGTTACTGAGTCCAAGGGGTTCTCCTATAAAAATAAGATAAAGTCTAACTGCTGCTCAGAAGTGCTGTGAGCACTGGCCTCAGGTTGATCTGGGTATCAAGCATCAGAACGTTGTGTTGTTGCAGTCCTTTTCCAGGAGTATGATAAGCACTCTGCATTACTGAGGGCAATCTCCAAGAGGAAATGAAACATTCTGCTGCCACAGACTGGCTTTATTAGAAGACAACAAGTCCGGCCTCTCAGGATATACAGATCAAGAGATTTAATTGATGCTGACCAACTGTCAATGCACTCCTATAGCTGGGAGAAACAAGAGTGTTTAACACTACTGCACTGTAAATAGTATTCATTTCTCAGTCTAATCAACTTAATGCAATTCCAATAAGTCCATTTCTTAGAGTGGCCTTGTTGATTTGAAACCTCATAGCCCATAGTTTTATTTTCGCCTGTGCCAACAAATGTAATGGCTGCTAAGTATATTGGGCAATAATATAAGAATGCTCTACATCCACTGTATGCATTTCAATTTTACCTTGAGGTCATAGTATTATGGATATACCCCAGTGGGGTCATTAATCACAAATACATACACTGTATGTAATAACATCCAGTAGGGAAAAATAGACTTCACAGAAGGTTTCAGATGAGGACTTGTGTAAGACCAGGGGACATGATGGCTATCTACGTAAACAAATTTCATCACTTCACCACTGCACCTCGGCCATTTTTTCTCTCTCCAAAGCTGGCACACATCAGGCAGTCAGTTTATGTAGCAAGCACACATTTCAAACTGCCATTGTCCCAGAAAAATAATAAACAGTGACAGGGTGAGCCAAATTCACTCAGCACCAAACCCAGGAAAACAACATCTTTTGGAAACAGGAATAATATGAAGATGTTGAGATATGTGTTTGTGTAATGATGTTTTATCATGAGATGAATTCTAGGTCATAGGATATTTATCTGTAGCTATGAATATGGAGGAATAGTAATTTATGAGGCAAGCTGATAATAAATATAATTTTGAAAGGTAGTGCTGACATTTTACACTACTTTTTATAAATGAACCAAAAAAATTCTTGCATCTTATCAAACATTCTGAGAACCCCTTGACCCTTCTGAATAAAGCATCTCTCTGGAGATTTGACACACATCTCTCAGCGCAGATCTGAAGACAGCCATGAATGCTGCTTGCCCTCTGATATATTTTTAATATTCAGATCATATCAAATATGTCCTCTTTCAATAATTGATCTATCTATCTACTAGCAACATAACACATGCTGAGCTTTGGCATGTGATTTCTCTGCTCCAGACAGTATATCTTCTTCCCACTATTCAGTATGATAAGGAGGGCTCTGGCTGCTGCCTCAATGTGATGCACTTGGCCAGGGGAACTACGTGGGCCATGCTCCAATGAACCCTCTATCGAACCCTGCAACCACTAGCTGTCGGGCCATAACACTGTAAAACTACATTTGCAGTCTCGAGGCGAAGAATTAAAGATTAAAATGCACTAATGGCTCTGCTTAAAAGAGAATAACTTTAAATAGTAATGCATTTTTTGTGTTGTAATTGTAATAAAAAAAATTTAAAAAATCTATCTCCCTTAAAAATATTTTAGATAAATTTAAGTTGTGTGTTTTTAAAGTATGTGCTGTTATTATTTTGACTGATGAAACTATGTTTGTTTGTAAAGGTCAGACATGCACAAAGGCATTTTAAAATGACAGCGATCGTACAACCAAAATATCTATCGCGTGTGATATGATATAGTGTATGTACAGTATAGTAAGAAACACTTTTAAAATGGAACATAGGGCAACACAAACATATCAGAATCTAATGGAGTGAGTGTTTTTCATCCTTTCTTTTGACCAACAGCATCTCCTGTGGTGGCTCATTTCCTTAGTGCAAGAGGTTCCCACCCTTCATCGCAGCCAGGCTTCAGGGGGCATGGTGGAGAGAATGTGAGATGGAGGCAAGGAGCAAAGTAAAAGAGGGAAACCATGCTGGGAGAAAGGAAATCTTCCATGTGCAGAAGCAGAGTGGCTAGAGGACATTTCACGCTAATGGCGACCGGGCCAATTGAAATGACTGCAGCGCTGCATGATTTGAAGGTCAGGAGACAGCGGATTATATTCCAGTGGCGGTGAAGGGGGATTGGAGGAGTAAAATGGTGCCTCCCCACCATCCCTGCCCCTCCTCCCCTCCTGAATTATTGCAGAACAGCCAAGATGGAATCAACATAGCACCAAACCCCACCATCATTACTCTTACACACAGCACACCATGAAACACACAGCACTGTGCCGGTCTTTTCTGCACCCGTACATCATCATGAGAAATTCTGCTGTGGAAAATTCAGAAGCTCTGTTTGTGAAACTAAACAACACAACAAACCATCTAGCTCACTATAAAACATACTACACTTAACTGGTTTCCACCATAACCAAATTATAGCCATGCTCCACAGTAGCGTCATTAAAAAAAATAATAATGCAAAAATAATAATGTGCAAGTAAATTATGATGAACTACGATAGTGAACAAGACTAACTATTTTGCGAAAGCCAGATGATGATTCGATTTTTTTTCAGTTTATGCCAGTGCTTATTTTTATCCTTGAGAAGTCATCATATTAAGGCAACAATTAGATTTCCTCCTGTAGACATGGGTGACACACTGGCTAAAACAGTGTGGCAGAAAAGCCACACAGTCTTTGGCCAGGCTTACAGATGAGGGTGCAAAAGTTACTCACACATGAGAAAAGCATAAAGTGATTATGCACATGACTGCAGTAATAAGCTCTAATAAGATGTGGAATGACCATACGTATTTATTCCAGACATTGTGCAAGGGAGGCCAACATGATTGCATTGTATTTTTTGCAACAAATATTACAGATTTAAGGCAAAAGAACCTCAAGCCTAACATGCAAACAAATATGGAAACAACAACAAATGAGGCAACAAACATGTCAAGGGGAATTTCAGAAATCAGGCACATTAATATAATTAAACTAATCCCTTGGAGGCAGCAGCTTTTCTATCTGCTTGATGTGATTTTATAACTTCCTGGAGGCTCTGCGTTATTTCACAATCCCCATTAGATACGGCACATGTCTCAGGAATGCTCACCATCAAAAGTGTCAAAAAACGTAATGTTTATCAGACTTAGACAGTGCACTTTATTGGACTTGTTTTAGTCAGGCAGGAACATTTGCCAAGGCAGCAGTGACAGGTATTTAGATGTTCAGTTGCTGCTGACAGTCCTGTTTCAAACACCTCACACTGGTGGGCAGCCTCCAGTCCACCAACACAGACACTACTGAGGTGGACATCTTACTAGGAGAGCAGGTGTCACACAACGGCAGCTTGGTTTATTTAAGGAATCACGTACTCACACGAACTCCCATGCTCACAAAATAACAGAAACCCCATGGTCAAATCAGTGCTGAAAATCAGTATCTAATGTCAAATCGTAGTAATTAAATACCTACTAATACATACTTAACAAATAAAAGGCACAAATAACCCATACTATTTGATAATCCAGAAAAAGAAACCTTAGGAAGCAAAGATGTGAAGAATAAAAAAGACAGAAGAAGAAAACAAATGTTGTGTGTCTGTCTGTGTACCTGTGTGAGAGAAAGCGAGGAAACAGGAATGTGAGTGAGCTTTTATGCTTCTGTGTTGCTCTTGTGCACTCGTGTGTATTTGTGGGAGAGACTTTTATTTTTAATCCAAGTCAAAATAGATGTACACACAAAATTAATATGAAGGTAAACTCAATCAGCTATTGTGTATCAGTATAGTTGCCAGCTTGTTTGTATTCATTTTTATTTTTGATAGTGGATAAAGTCCTTATATCATTATTTATTATATTAAAATCATTAAAAACACTGAGTGTAAAATATTACAGTCAAACATGACAGTTTTGCCTCCACTTGTAAAATAAATCTTAAATATTTTTGTGTCTAAATAAAAAACAAATAATACAAAAAAAATCATATTTTTTTCATTTTATATAATTTGTTTAAAATTCAGATGCAGGGCAAAATATCGTTATGAAAACATTTAGAACAAAAATGGTTTTGTTTATAAGAAAACCGCGTCACTACCGATACCCAGTAGGACAGGTCAGTAGTGTTTTGTGACCCGTGCACCACTGTGATGGAGCTGAAAAAAAAAAAAAAAAAAACAGCAGCGATGTTGCTAAATTCAGAGGAATCCCTCACTTGCTACTGTGGTTGTAAAACTCTGCAGGAGATAACAGGCAGCCAAGGTAGCCTAGTCAATCCAGTGCATGTTTGAATGACTGACCATGTTAAGCTCTTAAAGCAGGCATTAATCCAGGATTTTCGAAGAAGGGCTAAGTTTGGCACGTTATCATGGCATGGCCCAGACCTTAGCTGGAGTTCAATCTCTATGCAAAAGCACAGACAGCCTCAGTCACACAGGCCTCAAACAGGACTACAAGCAGACTGAAACAATGAGCATGCAAAAAATATATATATATATACTGGACTTAAAATCTTTTATCATCAAAAATTCAAAGTTATAGATTTCACTTTCCACTTTATTCGTGTCTCTGTTTTTCTACATTTAACAAAAAACACATTGTCACCATTTCATATACCAAATAAGCATCCGGGATATGCATTTGTCTCAGCTAGTAGAATGTATGTTTTGTCTGTAGTGAATGAAATATTCTAGCAGGAGTCCCTCACAACATTGGCTCTCACGGAGCCTGAGTGACCTCTCTGGCCAGTCTCAGCCTCAGCGCAAGCCTCGCCCCTCTAGACGTACAGAGGCCAGTCAAGAGCAGAGCACACAGCAGAGCTTTCTCTGCTCCACTCGACTCCAGATATACACAGGCCAGCTTAGATCAACATCTGAGATAGTTGTGTGCAGACAAACATATTAAGAGCTGACAGCTCCTGACCATGCATCTGCAAAGTAGCATCAAAATGCTTTAGCAGTGGCACAAATACACATCAGCCAATATGACAGTACAGCAAGCAAACAGTCGTGTGACTGCCTACACATACAGCAGTAAAAGTGTATATGCACGTGTGCACAGACACAAACACACACACACACTTATACACCAATCCCAGGGTGCAGTCATAGGGCTTGGGCCAAGGCTTAGGGCTAGAGCATAGGCTTAGGGAACTGGGTGTGCTTGTTGGCAGATGGGGGGATATTAGGGGCAGTGTGTTGACTGATAAATCTTCCTGCACAGCGTAGGACCTAAGTTATCATCTGACATATGAAAAATGCCAGAGAATCTGGGGAGAAAAGAAAGGAAATTAAATGAAGGGGGGATGAAGAAGGTTAGCAAACCTGCATTGTAGCAGCCTTCTCTTTTGCTCCTCATCCTCACCTACAAGCATGCATATAATCACACGTACATGCACACCCACTGTCAGCTCAGTCTAAATAGCAGATTTTATTTGTGCTTTTACCTTTATCCTGCTTCTGTCATGAACATTAACAATAGCTAAAACAGTGTATGGCTAATACACGTGTCAAAAATAGTCGTGTATGCTTGTAAGAAAACCTACTGTGTGAGATTTATGGAGCTTAGAATGTGGATCACCACTGTGTCACAGTCTTCATTTATGTATAGTGTTTGCTGTATTGAAGAGGATAAAAAGACACCTACTGATAGTTATTAAATATTGCATGATATTTTGATTTAATGTTTAATTAAGGTGGTGATCTCACTACAAAGAGAAAAATATGACATTGAATACTTGTATTTATTCTGAAAATGAGAGAGAGGATGGATTTGTTTTGGTACAATGGGTTTCCATTAAAGTTTGATATATACCTTATACAGCTGATATATCTTTAAATTAACATATGAACGTGAAAAATTTAATGTGTACTTCTCCACGAGGAAGTCATATTCTTCATGAACCACATACATACATTTGTTAATTTATCAATGTAGCACCTTGAGATGACATAAGCATAAACACAGTGAGTCTTTTCATTATTTGTACCCACACATAACCAAACGTTGGCACTTTCAAAGTAAAATTTAAAGTGCAAAAGTACAGTGTTAAACTTGCCAGAGTAAAACATATTTGATATTTTGAACACCTGCCCATGAGCCTGTGAGTGGACAGATAATTCTCCAATCAACACTTGTCGACTCCAAATAATTGCAACTGAAAAATCAACACTTATTAACACCAGAAGAGTTACTGTGCATGGTTTATGTGTGTGTTAGTGAGTGTGAGTGTGTGTGTGTGTGTGTGTGTGTGTGTGACAGAGAGAGAGAGAGAGAGAGAGAGAGAGAGAGAGAGAGAGAGACAGAGAAGGAGAGAGTCCAAATGGATTTCAGCCCTAGAATAAATCACTGTCGCCACAGAAACAGGCCGACAGCTGTGATGGATGGTTGAAATTTTTGTGTTGATGTCTTTAGTATCGCTGACAATTTGGTAGTCCTGGCTTTTCCACTTTTCTGTGCTTGTGTGTGGCTAAACAAATCTAAATGCTGGCACATACCCATGTCTAGAAACGTTATACTTCACACCTACATGAAAATCTTATTCTGAATAAAATAATTCTTTCCCATTTTCTTTTGATGTTTTCTTTTTCCGAAAGCCAAATAAAATGTTTAAAAACATACACTGTAAAAAAAACAAATGTACACACAGTGTGTCCTTCGTGTCAAAAGTGCAACACTTGGTCCAGCAAAAGTATGCACACTTTTGAGTACAATTTTGTGATTGATTTAACATATATATTAACTTATGACTTATATATGTGTGTGTAATTCAGTGTATGAAAGAGTGGACACCATCTTGTGCATGTGCACTATAGTCACATGCTCTGATTGGGTAATGTGTCACCACATGACAGAATGACGGTTAGGGGTATCTGTCCATGTTGCCTACTCTTGCGCTGTCCATGCAAACTGAGAATGAAAACATGGTTTACAGCCTTTTCTCTTTCGTTGTCTCTCCTCTGGATAGGCCCGCTGTACTTTCAAAATCTGTTATCTGGCCCTCTCCAGGTCTTCTGGTTACTGACTTCTGGACAGTGCCCCAAAATGCACAGTCACCCCAGCACACACACAGATAAACAAACTCCCTCACACATACACACAAGTTCAAAGAAATTCCAAAAATAAAAAAAACCCTTTACCTATTACATATAAGCTACACATGATGCACTGCACAAAAAAAGCTATACACCTATGTATAGAGTTATGTAAACAAAAGAACACCTTATACCTGCACACACACACACACACACACACACACAAGCTAAAGTTGGGCCGCTCTAAGCCACCCCCCACCCCCCACACACATCCAGTGTTTCCATCTGCTCTCACCTGGCAGGATCAAAAAGAGCACACTTCCCACAAACTTAGAAAGAATCAATACTTTCTCTAGCAGAAACAGCAGTCACAGTCTCAGTCCCAGCTCCATAGTAACTGTAATCAAAGTACTGTAGACTAAAAGAAAGAATCCACAGAGCAGAAATTAAAAAGAGAATTTACTGACCTTGCTGTCTTTTTTTTCCTCTCTTTTCTCTCTGACGTCCAGTCCCCTCTTTTTTCTTCTGCTGGTTCTTGTCCTCTAAACCTCTAGTCTAAGTAAGTCATGCAGGAGCTGCTTCCTGCTCCTACTCAGCCCTACGCCACTGTATTAGTCTGATTTCACACTCTGCAGCCTAGCCTCCTGTCCTGAAGGGGACGGTGAATGTGCTGCTTATTTAGAAGCCGGCGCGCAGTACCTGGGCTTGTAGGCAGCTGTTTAAAGCACGAGGCAACATCCAGGGTGCATAATACCCCCTCTTCCTTACACACACACACACATTCTCTCCCTCTCACTCCCTCTCACTCAAACACACATGCACACACTCAGTAGCTGGCTGGCTCACAAGATAGGCAACGGCACAGACGCGCGTGTGCACACACTCACGCACGCACGCGAGCAAAGTGAAATACACACAGATGCAAGCGGTCTGTCAGAGGTCTCTCTACCTTGGCTGGGATAGAAGGCAGTGTGAGAATACACACACAGGCACACTGAGATGGGCTGGCTGCTCCGTTCTGTCTCCTTCTCTCTAAGTGTTTAGAAGACAATTTCAACAAGGGATTGCTCCCAATCTACTAGGGTGATCCACATGGATGAGTTATAATATGCTTGCCACTCTCTCCCTCTCTCTTGCCCCCCTCCTTCTTCCTCTGTTCCCTCTCTCTCATTCTCTGTCTTACTCTCTTACTCTCTCTCTCTCTCACTCTTTCGCTCTCATGCTCGTTGTTTTAGCCTATTATCGAGCCGTCACCGCTTTCAGTTCTGGAGGAAAGGCTTCCCTTCTTGGATTCGGTATTTCTCTTCTCTCTGGATGTGCATGAGATGGGGCCAAAGACTGACTCCACCTGAATGCGTATTAGTAAAATGCATTATTTATTGCAAAGCTGCATTCATTTTTTTCCTGATATGCCGGTGGACATGCGGGGAAAGGGAGGAGGGGAGTAGCAGTGGTGGCTGCATCAGCAGCGAAGGGGTGCACATGTGATGTGTGTGCTTGGGGGAGGCAGGGTTGACGGTGGGGGGTAGGGATAAGAGGTCAGGATTTGGGATAGCAGGGGTCTGGAGGGAGGTGAAAAGAATACATAAGATATGATTTTAATGTATTTATTCATTCAGTGACTGGGATTGACGTGAATTAAAATTTTAGAATCAAAACACATAAAAAAACCTAGTATTTAAAACTGCTATTATAATAAACTTTTAAACTGAACAGCTGTAAAATCAAACAATCATTTCTGTTTTGTTTTCATTTTTTTCTGAAAAGCAATGGACATCAATTGACTATTTTTAAAATCCAAAACATCATTTTTAAAAGTTTTATAACGACATCATTCAAATTCTATTACATGTAATCAATATATGCCCCTTAATTACTATTATCACATTATATTTACATATTTATATTTTATTTCCATCTACATGTTATTTTAAAAGGTACTGTCATTCTGTAAACTCTGGCTGAATTATATTGTATCTCCAAATCTATCTTTAATTCAGTTATTTATACCGCTAATTAATTGAATAAAAAAAGTTTAACTTCTAAGATCAATACAACATTCATACAATGTATAATATAATCTGTTAATGCTTTATTTAATTTGAAATATTTTATAGAAATAACATGTGCATCTAAATATCTTCAAGAAGATTAAACAAATTCAAATTATTCCCTAACACCACCTCTGGTCTAAAGGACTTTATTATTCTACAGACAGAGTTTGCAATTAATGTCTGATATAATAAAATAATGCCTGTCAATAATTGCAGGGCACTCTGAGAGTGCATGCCTCCACCAAGGCCTTACAGTCTTATAACTCAATCAAACACTCTCCCAAAAATTCCAGGATCCACCCCTTTTTCAGGATCTGCTCTAAAATGTAATGGGTTCACCCTTGGCCCACGCCCTACCCTTCCATCAAGTTTCAGGAAAATCAGTGCAGTAATTTTTGCATAGTGCTGCTGACAGACGGGCAGCCGAACGGACAGACAAACAGACAAAAAGAAGTAATGAAAACAACACTTTGGCAGAGGTAATAATAGTTTGAGTTTGGAGTGCAAAAACACTTCAACTGTTTCATCTATTCGTGTACGTGTCGAAAACACAAATTCCAAACCGTGCTTCATACATTTCATCCAATTTTTGCTTTCTCAAATAAAAATGAAAACAATTAACTTAAATAAAAAACACACCTGAAGGCTTTAGTCTGTATCTTTCCTCTGAATTATAGTGGCTGCTATAACATAAAAGAGCTTACCAGGATACTATTTCACTAATGGTAGTTTATTGCAGCTGTTGAGTGACCTTATATTAAGTGTGAATATGATTGGCCAAAGGTGGCTCAGAGCAGGACTTGGACTCAAAGCAGAGAGGGGGGTGGTGGGCTGGAAATGACTGTGTAAGCTGGAGTCACCGCACTGGTCAACAGGCTGCCGCAATGTGCACCCATGGGGGCAACCGGCCAGGCAGGAGTCATGACTGCAGAGTGGACCCCCAAGACTCCGTCAGCACTATCAGCCTTCCTTCTCTGCCACAGCAGGAGAAACAAGACTAACACAACAGAAATACAACCAGCCATACAACCAACCAACAGAAATACAACCAGGCCACGAGCCTCTACTGAATACCAAAATGTTATTTTCTCACACCACAGTCCCCCTACGACTTTCAAAGATAAATGTTAATCACTAATGAAGCGAGTTACGTAATTTAAATTTTTAAAAATTGATTTCAAGTTCAAACTGTTTACCAAATCCATTACTATACCATAATACTGTATGTGACGTTCACTGTGCTGCACTTTATTATACAGAACTTTAATTCAGTCTCCAGCTGTCTGCCCCCAGTAGAGCCTGTTAACAGCTTGATCCTCAGCCACAGGATGCCCATCTACTGTACCTGGAAAAAGGAAATGATGTGGCCCAGGGCCCAGCCAGGCCGTTCTATCACCACCATTAGGGCTTAAGGAGAGCTGGAAAATGACTCTATTGGTATTAACAGTCCATCTCAATCATTTTAATACTATCATAATCATGAAAATTTCTAATATTATTTTTAAAAGCCTTGGTAAGAAAAAAGAAATTTCATTTCCTTTGCTTAACCATCTTAAATTGAGGGAGAGTAAGTGAATGGGGAAGAAAGTGATATCTTATGAGACAGGGACAGAAAGTGATAAAGAGTCACCTCTAATCCTCCTCACTTCTTTCACCAACCCGGATCCTGAATATACCACACACCTCCGTCAGTCTGCAGCGTCTTTATGCCCTGCCAGCAATGCCATGTTACAAGCCACAAGAGATATACTCTAGCTAAAATAAACAAGGAAGACAATTAATATTAATGAGTACTCTGGTCTAACAAAACTGTCATGCCCTTCTCAATCTCACCACCTCATCTGACCGCTGACATGTAAATCTGCCCTCCTGTATTCTGATAGCCACTTTGTGTACAGCATATTCCTCATCTGTGTCCATAAAACACTACTAAACTACCCAAGAGTTCTGGTACGGGTCCTTTTCTTCCTCTGTTTTTCAACTTTCAATTTTCCTGAATAGCATTATTATGTTTTATTAATATCTCTGAATTATTACTCATTTTACTCTTAAAATGGAGTGCTTTAATTCACATTTGAAGTACTCATCAAGGCTGTGCAGTGAAATGAATGTGGAAAGATACATTATATTTGCAAAAATGCAAAGGGCAAATTAAAAATATATAGAAATATTAAAATATGAACTATTAATTTCAAAATTATAATTTGCCTAGAAAAAATACCCTTTATAACTTATTTTTTAAGTGTCTTTCTGATGGTGACACTGAATGAAATGTAATTATTATATGCTGAATAGTGACCTGCTCATCAAATACGTAATTCCACTGTGACACAGCCTCTTGTATGTTCACTTTATAATACAACACACAATGCAACACGCAGTATCAGACTCAGCTTCAGTCAACAATAGAAAAACAGCACAAAATAAAAATCAAAAATCGGTTCAAACATGACAGTTTCTTCTCTCCTGTAGTTTCTATCTCCTTCATGTTCACTCTTCATGTTTTTTTTTTCACAATAGTGAACTCTAATTCCCATGATCACCCTTGAAAGCGTGACCTTGTGCTGTGTGGCAGGAGATAGCCGCAGCATGAAGACAGGACGCCACTTATCATCAAGGGACGAGGTGGCTGTTTAATTTCACACCACCAGTGGCTAAAACCCCTGTTAGTGTGGAGCATCACAATGGCAGCTACGCTGGGGGAGCAGATGTCCTAGTGAAGGGGTGTAAAGAGGGAGGAGGTTGGGTTGGGAGAAGGACAGGAGGGAGGTAGTAGTCTGTGTGTGTGTGTGTGTGTGTGTGTGTGTGTGTGTGTGTGTGTGTG
>JAPQRN010000018.1:26391072-26401365 GCA_037367275.1 Coranthus polyacanthus
TGTGTGTGTGTGTGTGTGTGTGTGTGTGTGTGTGTGTGTGTGTGTGGTTGCGCTGTCGCTGTGTATTACTCAGAGCACAGTCTGACCCCATGCGCATGCCCAGAAAAACAGCACCTATTTTTTTTTTTTTTTTTGTTTAAAAAAAAAAAAAAAAAACAGAAAAAATAAAGCCACACATGGTCGCTATGGCATATGGCAATGTTTATGAGGTATATTAAAATAGCAAGATGAGCATGAGGCCACAGACTGGACTGAGAAGAGAACAAGAGCACAAGTGCAAAGGTGCAGCTGTGATGGCAGTGGATGGGAAGAGAGGTCTGTAGCGCAGCCCACACCACAGAGGCCAATGTCACTGAGAGCCCAATTGCTTTCTGAAGAGCTTTCCATTGTCTGCAGTGATGAACTTGAGCTTTGGCCTCCAACCCAGGGGTCTCTCTGTCTAATCCTGAGTGCCCCTGGCTCCCCCCTCGGAGCCCCTCCCTGTACACTACACACATATGCACAGACAGACATAATACACACCCTTCAACTGCCGCCTGACATGACTGCAGGGTTGAACAGTGACCACCGCCTCCCAACACAGCTGAATATAAAACACAGTAATAAGCGGGGCAAGAAAATGGCTTCCCTCTCAAACATGGCTGCTTTACTGATGGCCAGACGCAAGGCAGGGAGAAAAAGGTCACCTCTCATCTTTTTGTACCCCCACCCCCCCTCCGCCGCCCCCATCTTCTATTGCACTGCTGTTTTCTCTATTCTTTTTCTCTCCCCCCTTTTTCATCTCTTGCCTCCCTCACTAACACCTTCTATTTTCCCTCCCTGGTCATTTTCCTTACCCCATTTTGTATGCGGATGTAGGCTTATTATTTAAGAGACAAAGGAAGGGGATCTTGGGAAGAGACAGGTGGCGGTGACTGAGTGATGAAAAAATTACAAAAGTGAAATCCAGCGTCTAAAAAACTCTCCTTCAAGGAGGGTAATAAAAAAAACGGAAATAAAAATAACTGTGCCCCTTCCCCTCTTTGGTATCGCAACCCCCACCACCATTCCTCCCAAGTACAATTTTAAATCCCCTCTGAGCACCGCAGTCCAGTCAGATATATTCATTTTTCCTCACTTACTCCCCCAGTGTCATTTTTCTCTATTTTCTCCATCGGTCGGTTATGCACAGAATGTTCCAAATGCATTTTGACTGCTTGATTTCTATTTTCATAATATCAGAACATCAAGTTAAAGAATATAAATGTTTATTCAGTAGAGTGGAGAATGCTGGTGCATGGGTGCAGTGGCTCTTGGGGGACAGAGCCCATGCTAAATCAGTAAATCACTCCATCTGGAAGATGAACGGTATGTTTTGGAGTTCATTGCCTTTCGTCGCGGGCGAGTGGCCGGTGCAGCGGTAGGCCCAGCAGGCTGGAGCGGAGGTGTCTGCTGATGTGGATGGTTACAGAGGGATAATGAAGCGACGACCAAGGGCTTGGCCGTATTCTGTTCACCCTGTCCACCCTGCTGTGAGAGGGGCCAGCTGTCGAACACAGCTATTAGCAGGTCCCAGTCTTAGCCGTCATAAGGCCTGCTGTATGCTGCGATTGAAGTGCTGTTTGAAAAGTGTTCAGGTGTGAAAATGGTTGAGGTTTCCGGTCCTCTGTAACTTTTTTTAGTCGGTTAGCACCTTGTTGGTCTATTTAACTGCTTTCTATGAATAACTAAGATGGAAAACCATCCAGAATTTCCTCTCGCTGTCTATTTTCCCTACAGCTTCCCATTAAATATCTGAGTTTACAACAGATGGCAGTGAACTATATACAAATGGAATCGAGGTTTATTTGTGGCACCTTCTGTTTAACAAAGCATATTGTTGTGTACACATTTTATGCTTTACAAGAAAAAAAAAAAAAAAAAGTCCAAAAAGCAATTTATATACAAAGTATTCTCAATTAAAATATGCTTTTTACACAACAATATGCCCTTTGTGCCATATCCCTCTAATGACTACGTAAGGCACTTAAGTTAATAGCAATAAAAAAAAAAAACGTACTGAAACACAAATATTCAATCTACCACATCAAATAGTGTATGAAAGGATGGCAAAGTTCCAGTCTTCTCACCTGCGCCTCAAACTGGGGTATGAGGCACAACACATTTAAATAAGTTGATGGAGTTTATCAAAATGACAAGCAATTAGACCAGCTCTGACCATGGGTTTGCATGCTAAATGAGAGTCATTTGAGTGGTGGGAGCCATACATGTTATAAAAAAGAGTGAGAGTTGTGGAGCTCCATTTCTGCTCCTGGACAGCCCTAAATTAAACATCCCCGAAGTCCATTAGGCTAAACAGCCTGAGGAAAGACTTTGTCTCACCACAGAAAAATGACAGTAAACTTAGGCAATCATGCCACCAATCAATTATGCATGAATTATATTTTTCTTAGACTGTGTAAAATGTCTTATGTTAATTCCCCTAAGTATACAATACCTATTACTTTTGAGGGACGCATCCATATGCATAACTTCTAAATGAGTGTTTTCTCAAAGATTTATCAGCTTCATGCTGCCAACTGAAATGAAAACACTATGGCTGAGTTGTTATTCCCCCATATCAACTTTAACTGCAGGGGCCACAGGCAAAGCTGGGAGGCGCTGAGTGCTGATAACCTACATGGCTATAAATCTGCTGATAGAAAACATCCCCAGAAACTAAGTAAAGGTGTGCCAGTAAACTCTTTCATTGTAGCTGCAGCATATTTACGGAGTAAAACAAGATGGCGACAGTGGGGAGACAGACAGAGATAGGGAGAGTGTGTGTGTGTGTGTGTGTGTGTGTGTGTGTGTGTGTGTGTGTGTGTGTGTAGGGGGGGTATGTTTGGGTGGTGGAGGGAGTGAGGAGAGGGGCGGTTGTGTTGACCTGACCTGTCTCGACCATAGGCCTGTTGAGCGAGTGTATAGTGTCCCTAAGGTCCCCATTGTGGCCCAGATCTCTGATAATGACCTCCGTCTGGCAATGATAGCAGCAGACAGACAGACATTGGCAGGGCTACTGACCAGTGTCAGCAAGGTGCTAATAATTGGTCAGTGTATTAATAACAAGTAGCCCGTGGTCTCTGCAAAATGACCAGCCAGTGTGGAGGTACTTTGGTCAACCTTTGAAACCTGAAATAAGGACAAAGAAGAAAATACATGCAATAGATATACAAATGAATCCTCTGTAAAATAAACTTTAGTGTAAAAAAAAAAAAAAAAAAAAAAAAAAAGCCAGGCCCAGTGCATTACACTCATACACACACTTTCTCACAGTATGAATAATTGATTTAATCTACATTAATTACAATCAGCCAGGAGCAATTTAGAGAAATATTTACACACACACATGCACAAACAAGGCTTCTCGCTCTCTCCTTTCTAACTTCACTGACAATTCCTGATGATCCCCTTCAATCCCTCTTATATTACATGCAACACAATACACCCCCACACACTAATTTGTTTTCTTTGGCTCTTTTTCTGTTTCGGTGTGTAACTGAGCCCTTGAATATATACAAATTTAATAGAGCTAATAGAATCATTATCAAATTCAGATCAATATAAATTTAGCCCCAGTACCCATAAAAGGCAGCAATATTGAAATACAACACTGTCTGTGCTCTTTCAATCTTCCGCCTACAACTGACGCTTGCTGCCATCAGACATGAATTACCAGACAGGCACATTACAGCTAATAAGACTCTCACAAAACACCCTTTATTAATGCATGAGAGAGTCTTTGATCCTGGAGAAACTTTCATAAAGCAGTAATCACCATACCTCAGACAACACAATAAGATGCTTCCCATTACCTCAAAAGAGTCAACAGTGTGGCTGAGGTCAAATCAACCTCAGCCTGTACAGCGTGTCTCAGAGGGGAGGGACAATACAGAGCTGCCACAGTTCAGCTAAACAAAGCTGCTTTTCTCTCCAGGCCAATCATATTTTTGTCGTATTTGTCATCGCGCTTTTGTTTTTTTTCTTTTTCTCTTTTTCAAATGTAAAAAAAACAAACAAGGAATTAGTCAACAGAAGGTACGTAGCAATTTAAGCGGATGCAACTGTGTCATAAAAAGGCTCTGGTTAGAATATAAAGTAAGACTTATTACCTTGAATTACAAAGAATATTATGGTCCAGTGGAAGAGAATTATACTTATGGACGGCAATGATTAATTTCAGGCAAACAAACAGGTCAAAAGTCCTTCAAATTCAAGTCTCGGGTGTGATGCTTTATATTTGAAATTTCAGTGATCACATATGCAGTGCATCAACGCAAATGTGACAAGGTACATAAACAAAGGATTTTTTTGCCCGTTGAGCATCATTCTAATTAGATCTATAGTTGTTCCTTGTGATGTAGCCAAATAGCTTTTTCCTGATGTGGAATAACAAAGAGGCGAAGAAAAGATTATTTTGACAGTACCTGTTAATAATTTGTAAGTATAAAATTTCACAATATGTCATACCTCCATCATCCTGCCAAGCACACTAACAAAGTCAGGTTCTTGTATATTTTTTTTTCACATTGCATTTAGTTTGATAAACTCCAGAAAAGTTAACTTTTCTGATTTAACAGGAATCAATATTCTGAAAGTCTTTCCATCCTTTCGGTACACCTCTCAGTAACAGTAACGGACCCCCACACAAATGATCCATTGGAGGAAAATTTTTGGTTTAACTTCTTTTCCAATAATCTAGATTTTGACAGAGCCTGTCACATTATAAAGTCTGAACATAGTTACACGAATTGTGAATGATACCTGTGATTGAATTTTATTGAAGTGGTCAGCAAGTAGCTCATTCCCCACAGAAAGCCCCGGGGCCTGAAGGTGGTCAGTGGGGAACAGCTTCACAACATCTCACTACTGTACGATACATAGTGAGAGGAAGCGGTGGAGAGGACCCCCGTTTGAGAGACAGAGGTGCCACTGCAAATTCATGACCTGACTATTTAAGACGAGGGTAATATATTCCCAGTTCAGCGGGATTCATTGCTTATATACTCCATGATGGCACATATGAACTCTCACAAACCATGCAATAAGGTCTTACATTAAAACAAACTGTTGAACAATTTAAACTCCAAGCTGAAGTTGTGTAGGCCTGTGAGTGATAGCTGGAGCCAGATTTCTAAAACAGAATAATTATTATATAATGATGCTGTGCATGCATAACAAAAGGAGTCTTGAGAGTCATCTTCTCTGATTTCACATGAAATATATACAGAACAGAAAGAGGGGGGGGGTCAAGAAAAGGCAAGAAGCGGTAAAAAAAAAAAACTAGTTATGAAAAACTGCTTTATGTTTAAAAACGTCAAATACATTTTTAAACAGAAAACATCTATTAATAAAGGTTTGTACATTTTGCCTCGTTTGTTGTTTCTTGTTTGTATCAGTTGATAGATTAATGTGAAAAAAACAATAAAATTGTTCAAGAGATTATTCACAAAAACAGATTTTTCTACTAGTTGGCTCTGCATTGAGCATGTGAGATTTGTTTTTGACCCCTACAGCAGGAGCATGCTAATCAACCTAAAGGGTCATAGGTCATGTCTGGACAGAGAAGGCATCCCAAACCGGCCACAACAAATGCAGAGGAACATCTGCTCTCTGTGCGTCACACAAAGCGGTCCCCTCTGAGCCCCTCGCAGCCCTCGAGAGCCTGGGAACAGCTCAAAGTCAAGGGCAGCCTCCACAGTCCAAGTGCTGCCTGGATTGAACGGTCTCTCGCGGGCCACTGCCCGCTGTCGAAGACGGAAATGAAATACATAGAAATCACCTAAATTCAACAAGATCGTTGGACCCCGCCAATGAATTTCACCATCCAGGAGTTATATTCATGAATTTAAAAGAACAAATAAACTTCTTCTGCTCTTATTGAAATTTTAGAAACATGAACAATTCTGTTTCAGTGGCCAAACGTGTTAAAAAGAGAGAAGAAAAAAAAATAGCCCAGAATGACACCTTGAGGTTGAGCTGCTCAGGACCAAGGTGTGGTAATCTTGAACAAGAATAGACCTTGGAATATCCATGTACTACATTACACACACCACCTGATGACAGAGAGATCCCCTATACACTTTTACTCTCTTTACTTGGCAGCCTAACGATATGCTTGAAAGGAACCATCAAATGATGTCAATAGTTGGATCAATACACTGGGATGTCTCAGTTTTCCCTGCAGCGAATGAAGAACATTATACAGATCCTCCTGGGCAGGGCTCTTACCACATCTCCACGAGCTACGTACTGTATTGCCGCTGCTGAGGGACAGCTGATATATGTCTCTTCTCCCAGACATCGCCACATGCATGCCACATTTCCCCTGTCTGTCTAATGTGCTGCTGATCTACACCTGCTGGGCCTAGGGTTGCATAGGTATACGCTGTACGCTGACAGCATCAATCACTCAGCAGGCCTTATTATTGCCATTTAAAATACATTTAAAATGATTCGATGGAGCAACTGTCCAACCCCACATGGATGCAATGATGTGTTACTGGGAAGAATGTTTCACAGCAGTGACATGGTTGGAAACAATACCGCTATATTTTTCAGCGTCTTTTAATAAAGGCATTTTCATCAAAAATTTGTTAAATAACTGTTGTAAAATGCCCACTTGGTCTCCATCACAGGGAGTCTATAGGTATTAGACAAATCAAGTCAATGCTTTTAAAGACACTTTCAAGATCGTTTTAACCAATTTTATGACAAATATTTTTTTTCTTATTCAAGCATTATAGGTGAGTATAAAGGTAACTACTGCGGTCCAGTGCAGAGAGAAGTTTTATGTAGGGATACGATCATTAGAGTAAATTGGGTAAATCTACATTTTGCCAAAAGGTAAGTGCAAGCGTAACGTAAAAAGACAGTGGGTTCAGTGGTGGGTTTAAAGCTTTGTAACGTCAGAAATGCAGACTTTGACACAGAAGTGCTTGATTCACTTTGGCAAAAAGACATTTAAAGATGGATAAATGAAATTAGATGGAGAAAAAAAATCTCACAAACTCAAATGTAAGAATATTTAATTACTTCCAGTTCGAGACATTTTAAAGCATTTTAAGAACTTGCAGAGGTTCTGTTCCCTCCTACAAAACTAGAATGACTGTGGTGCAATCTGTGAGACAGGACTGATCTTCAGAGAACTGATACTTGCTCCTCAGCTCTCAGGTGAGCTTAGTAATAGACACAGTCACTCTAATTCCCCTTCAATTCTCACCTAAAATTGAAAGCTGCCAAATGCAACCTTAATTACACACTACCCAATCAGAGCTTAAGTGTAACCTTCTGCCATCCCACCCGCCCCCCGCCCTATAGATAGCATCCCTCCTTTCCACCGTGCCCCTCCTGAGGTCTACACATATTTCACCGGGGGAGTAAACAAGTCTAGAGGATATGAGATGGATATATTATGTATATAGGAAGCAAGTGTGAGATTTAAGAAGCAACCTGCTTGGTCAGCACAGAGTGTAGTGAAAATGCAAGCAGATCAAGGAACACGCAGGGTTATGGATCTCTCCTTGTATGTAACTGGGCAAGGTCTATTGACCCAAATTTAATTATTTTAGCCTCCACCCATTCTCTCTCCTCTCTCTGTCCCCTTCACTGTAAACCCGCTTTCCTTCTCCAACAGCGAAGATTTTTAATATCTGTACATAGAGACAATAATCATGATAATAAAAACGCTCTGATTATGCAAATTTTGATTATCTTGTTTGTCTAAAACAAAACAGCGTTTGCACTACACACTCCTCCTACACACCTGACAACTCGATTTTTATTCCCAGTCTGAGGCATTTTTGCAAAAGTTTGATTTCAACGTCTGACTAAATAATGGTTGTCCCTCTATTTGTCCTTTTGTCTTACATCGGCGCTTGTCTACAGTAAATTAAAGGCATCTCCTCCAGGCGGGCGGATAAACCAGGGAAGTCGGAAGGCAACCACAGTAGACGCTCTACTAGACGCAGTAGACGCGCAGCTATTTTCCATCCGCTCTAATCACATGATCAGGGTGTCAGCACCACATCCTCAGCGCAGGGAGGGGCTAAGCAGTGCACAGCTCACCACCATTTTGTGTGAGTACCTGTCTCCTTTTGTGTGAGTACCTGGCTCATTTGTTTACCTGCATAAGTGTTAATATTTTAGTGCAGGGCCAGTGCCACATGTGTGTCATTTTGTTACGGTGACTGTATGATAGCCACGTTGCTTAAGGAGCATGAGTGAATGCCGCAGACGAAACATTTTACGGGGTATCATTGTGTCCTGACTGCAGCCCATTCTGGATTTCATGTTGTGAATTTTCTTCCTCTCTCCTTTCTCCTGGCTGTGCTCCCGACAGACCCCTCTACTCCCTGCCATCCGATGTGTGAGGCGCATATGGTGCAGTGAAATTGCTGTCTGTGAGAGCATGCCTCTGCCTGTCCAGACTTCATCAGAGGGATTAAAGAATGGGATGGGGGAAAAAAAAAAAAATCAAAATAAAATGATGATAGCGGGGCTGTGGCTTTTCTCCCTTTTTTCTACACTGCACCCCCACATCCCCTCCCCAACACACACACAAACCCCTGTGTTTTAAGCAGAGTGGAACATCAGATGACAGAGACGGCTCTCTTGCTGGAGTGCAATGACTTGCAGGGAAAGGTTTGCCCGGCCGGTAAGTTGCACTAGGTTTATTTGCTTCTGACAAGGGCTCACTAAAAAGGGAACCAAATTATAGACAGTAGTGTTTCTCTCTCTATACAGCCACTAAAGTTCACTTACAAGTTGCAACCAATTAAAAAGAGTGGACCGGAGGTGCAGCTGCAGCTTTCTTTTATGATAACTTAGCTATCCTTCTCTGATGTTCTCATTTTTTTAAATAACAAACAAACACAAAACAAAACGTGTCACAGCAGGCAGCATAAAGAGGTGGGGATGTGTGTGCTAATGTGGGATGTTGTAGACTTGCAGATTTGGGGGGTGGGGGGGGGAGAGAATAGAGGAGAAAGAAAAGTGAAAAGATTGTTGGATATTAAGGGGTAATGGATGTCACACCACAACCCACAGAAAATACCCATATGCTTTCATCACGGCTCGATTTGAGACTGATCAAGGGAACAGGTCATTACTTGCTTTCCTAGTGCTGTTATTGTCAAGAAACAATAAATAGTTATTTCTATGTGTATCATCCAGAAATAAATATATATATTACTTTCCTGTTTTTATAATTAATCATCAAATTCCACTGCACAACATGAAAATATATTAAAGCTAGGAAATCAAACATGTACTGTAGCCAATGAACATGTTCAGTTCATGACTATTTTTGTATGACAGGAAACATATAAGTATATGGTGATTATTGTATAAACCAAGAAAGAGATAACTATCACATAAAGCAAGAGAAGAAATGCAGGGGCTTTGTGATATTAAAAACAACATTCAAACGATCTTGAAAGGACACAGCTTGTGAAAATTTGACATACAGATAAGGCCTATCTCAAACTGTGCATGCAGATGTGGTTTTATAGTGATCCTACTAAATTCAAGTAAATAGGGATATATTCAGAGGTTTATTCTGGGATTTGCCAGACACTAGATCTGGCCCTGTATTTGAGACAACAAAAAGGCAATCTTGACATCTTGCCCAACCAGTAGATAATATTTGCTGTTCAGAGACTGGCTTTCTTTTGTTCCAGGTTTTTATAAACCCAAGACACTTGAAATTTAAACCCAGTTCAAGAAATATTATTTGCCACAGGGCAAGGTAAATCTCTTGGCGGGGCCTTTCAAAGTGTTGCCCTGGGTTTGTTTACAATTGATCTTATTTAAAAGTGGATTTTTTGTTTTACTTTTCAAAGACATACTTTCTGCCATGATCTCGTAGGTCAAAGGAATGATGAATGTTATTTTTCCAATTGGAGCAAAAAAAAAAAGAGAGAAAAAAAAGTGAAATAATCAGAAGATAATAACATAGAAAGCCCTGTTGCGCCACTGGTTCTTCCCAGGTCTCTAAGTTGCACAGTCATGTAAAATAGAAAACACATGCAAGATAACATCTCCGGCTACAGCAAAAAAGTTGAAGAAATACAACCCTGGTGAGAAAGCAAATAAATAAAATTTAAAATGACTGAAAAATGTACATTCTTGTGATTTCTTGAAATTTGAGTTGCATCATGAAGTAAAGCCAAAAAATTCAGTCATAGGCTTCCATGAGGAAGTGTGTGTGTGTGTGTGTGTGTGTGTGTGTGTGTGTGTGTGTGTGTGTGTGTGTGTGTGTGTGTGTGTGTGTGT
>JAPQRN010000018.1:26409765-26424860 GCA_037367275.1 Coranthus polyacanthus
AACATCTAAGGCTATAGCGATTTTATTTGAACTATTTAACAGGACACGTGTCAGGTGTTTTGCAAACAGAAGAGTAAAATTGTTTACAAGGTCAACGGATGGATTGTTCTAATAACAAAAAAAAAACAACAACAACAGCAGAGTGAGATTTAAAATGACCACGCTGTGCTGAAGGGACACCCAGAGTGTGAATATGTTTGACAAAACTTTAAATGGAAGACAGATTAGATGGGCTTTGAGAGGAACGCAAAAACAACGGTATGAATTCGGGGGAGAATAAAAAAATGAGGATGAAGAAGGAAAAAAAATGCAAAGATGATGAAGAGGAGAGAGAAGGAGCAGAGAAGAAGAAGAAGAAGAAGAAGAAGAAGAAGCAGAGGAAGCAACAGACGCAGATTAATACACGCAGTCAGGGGATGATAGGTGGTCCCAGGTGTCTGTAATGACATCAGAATGGGTGAGATCCTGCATCTGCATAGTGGAAGAGATCCTGTTTCCTCAGAAAGTCTCTTCATGAGAGACAGGTCACGGCCAATAGCCTCTGTCTGACACATAATTGGTGATATTGATTATAGGTTATCATATGCTGCAGGCCATTTGTAAGATAATGCTGCAGGGGTTAATTTGTCAGCCATTAACCTTTTGGACTGGTGGATATGTACGTGTAAATTAAGTTTAAAACAACTGCTAAATGGGTCACCTACCCTCATCTAATAAAGGGAGTGCTAACATATTTAAGTTATATTACAATAGAACACAATACAATGATGACAACTTAAACACATTTGACAGGTGGCTACTCGAGCGGGAAAATGTTAAGATTTCTGAAAAACATGTCATGTGCTCCCCACATTAGCTCCCTCTCAAAGCTCCCAGAGCACTACCTACCGTAAATTCTTGTGCTGACCCTTTAGAAAAATATCTCTTCATCTGAAAATGAGAGTGACATTTACAGGAAGCACCTTTTCCTCTTTCCTCAAATGTGGGAAGTAGCTGCTTGCCTACATGCTTACAAAACTCTGAAAGTTGATCTAATCTGTCGATCCAAACTTAGTGAAAGTGACAACAGAAAACAGGCGACTTTGTGGCAACTTAGTAAGTTTCATATGATATATTCTGTCATTGACCAAAAACGTAAGATAAATGCCTGTTGAATTAGAGGTTAATATCAGAAGATGTCTGTCACTATATTAACTAATGAATAATCACAATGTAATCATAATATTACAAAAGACAACCAAAGAATTTGAAAAGTAGGTATTAGAATTTGTCAAAACACTTTAGCAAATATCATTTTAATATTATTGCCTAGAATATAATTGTAACAGCTCCCGGTTTTCGACATAGTTTTTTTAAAATTTTTTTTAAAAATATTTATTTGTTAAAAAATTAAAAAAAAAAAAAAAAAAAAAAAAGGTTGTACAGCAGTGAAATGCATTTAACTGCTTCAGAATCATCACAGTTTTCCACATATTTTGGTTTTATCTCAGCGAGGAATAACACATCAAATACACAAAATCACAGAAAAGAGAAAAGCTGTAACCTTTGAGAAAGTCGATCAGAGGCGATCAGAGGTGTAGAAGCACCTAGTACAGCCCAGAGCAGTAAAGACAACCCACTTCAACTTCAAAAACATGACATTTGCCACCTCAGAGCATAAAATGTGTCTCTCTAACTCTACACCTGTAAACTTGTAAACCCACACAATGTAGATCAAGAAGAAAACTGAAGCTATTCTCACTCCAGCAAACAGTATTAAAAGTTACTCAGTAATCGGTGTACATGGGTACTGCCAAGTGTACAGTGTGCACGTGCGAGTGTGTGTGTGTGTGTGTGTGTCTGAGAGAGAGAGTGAGGGAGGGAGGGAGAGAGAGAGAGAGAGAGAGTGAGTGTGTGAAAAAGTCAAGGCATGAGTGAGTGCTGGTCAGCAAATCAGTCAGTCAGCAAAGCTCAGTAGACAAAGTGAAACAGAGCAGGGCAGAGCCACAAAAAAGGAAGGCACAGGTACCTGTTTGGAGCAATCCGGCGGCGGGATCAGCCCCTCCAGCTTGGCATGCATTAATTATCCTCTAGAAAGATGGGTGCTCCTGACCCGGCACTTCTACTGTCCCACAGTCAGAGAAAAGGATGGATGGAGAGGAGCAAGAGAGAAGAGGAAGAGAACTGGGAGACGAGGGGAGAAGAGAGGGAGAGAGAGAGAGAGAGAGTCAGATCCACTGCTGCCCTGACACCATGACTGGTCCACGTGAGATTGATCACACACCCGCACTCACACACTGAGGCCTCTGCAGTGACAAGGGGGGAACTGCCAAGTAGCAAGCTTTGTCTAGCCCGGGGACACACATAGCCAGACGCACGCATGGCCACAATACACACGTGCACGCACATGCATGTTAGAGACACGTGCACGCACAGACGCGTGCACGCACTGACACAGACAGACACGCAAACAAACACGGGCGCACAAACACAGACGAAAGCTCTTTTTTTTTTTTTTTTTTAAATCCATCATTTTACTAAAACAGAGCTCAGCATGCCTTGTACTATTCTTTTCTCATTCGGTCATCCAGACTGTGAAAATGATTTGGTGTTTCAGAAACCCTCATTAGAATTCACTGACTGCCCCTTGCACATCTGTTCAGTAGTCTAATGCCTGTTAGGTTGCGGGGCAGCTGAAAATGGACAGCAAAATAAAAAGGGTCAAAAGTCTAGCACTGAGAAGCGAGGGCTGTGATTACACACAATAGACAATAAAAGAGATGCATATGAGTGGCAGCAGTGTGCCTGGCCTCTGCACCTTCAGGGAGGACACTAATCTCATGAATGTTTTAAACACGCGCAGACACACAAAAAATGCAACACATCTACTGATAAACAAAACAATTGTCCGCATCCACACCAAGGGTAAACATTTTACATTTACATTCAAATGTGCTGCTAAAAAAATACTTTCAGTTTTTTATTAGTGCATATTTAAGTTGCCAAGTGAAAGGTTTGATGTCACTTTATTTTAGTGTCGTTTTCCTTATTTAATAAAATAGTTATTGACCACATCCTTTCATTTCACATATACCATTAGTCAAATAAACATGAACCAGTGAGATATGAGCAGTGATGCTGATGTTGAAAATCAATTTGCATTGCATTAACCAAATATAAAGACTAGGACTTCAATTCTCTGCTGCTTAGAAAAATCACATTTTCCAAATCAACCGTCTCCTTCAGCCATCTCCTCCTGACACTAACCAGGAGGGGTTGTCTCCGTCAGCTGGCCTCTATATGCAGATTGATCCAGATGGACATAGCGTCCAGACCTCCAGTCCCCCATAGACCCTCTGGCTGAACTTGACTCCCAGCACTACAGATGGGAAGGAGGGCCCCTCACCTTTGGTGAACCCTGGACCCCGACACCCTCACCCCCACCATGGCAGATCGCAGGCTGAGCCACCTATCCAGTATTCACCATTGACAATCATTTCAGATTGAATTCAGGTTGCTTTCTCAACAGCTATCATCACAGATAGGTGATCAATACTAAGACATTATCACAGAACGCTTCCTCAAACACAGTGTCAACATGTGAGTGCTGGTTGGGGAGTGTGTGTGATCACTGAAGTGGAAAGGAGCCATGGCTTGGTGGTTACTAAGAGGAGCCTTAGAGAGGAGAAACCTTTGAGCAGAGCTTGAACCCTAGGGGCTGCAGGTTTGACTGGCTGTGTTGCTGAGCATGCTGGGCCACAACTTAAAAGGAGATCAGAGGGCTGTACCTCAGAGCAGCAAAGCCCTCTTCCTTCCTCCTCATCTCTCACTCTCTCCACACACAGGCCGTCCATTTTCTCCACGCTCATATATAGTCTAAAAACCCACCCTAAATATTACTGGACTCTAATATGCACAAAAAGCAAAACAAGAAAAAAAAAAATACATAGAGGATGCAGAAATGCAGTGTTGTTTGAAAGACATACCTGGGAAGGACGTCCAAATAATAAACAACAGTAAAGAATAAAGAAAAAACATTCCTGCCACTTCTCATTTCATTTCCAAACTACAAAACATAAAGCGGTATACAGGTAAAGTGTTATTTCTAAAAGAAAAAAGAAAAAGACTTTCTGATTTCTGTTTTTGCTTTACAATAAACTCCTACACATGCTTCCACTGCCGTAAAAGCAAACATACCATCTTAGGGTTTTGAAGTGTTTGACTCTTTGCACTGACCCTGCGACCCTCGGTGTAGCAGTCACTGTGCAGTCTGAGCGCCTGTCTTGCATGGCTTCCCTCAGGGCCTTCCCTGCCATTCTAACCTTGTTTCTCATCCAGTCCTGCTCTTCTCCCACATGTTCTGCTGGGCTAATGCCGTTTCCTACTCCCCCCCAATAAGTGTGTCATATATTGGTCTTATCAGAGGCCTATCTACGCTGCTCAACATTTACCTTACTGGAGCCCAGCAGTGAGAAAGCCTGTATCTTCATCAAACACTAGTCAGCAGAGTGAAAAAGGGGATTGAAGGACTGCTTTATGAATTATTAACATTAAAATCTTTCTTATATTACATATCCTTTCCTCCTTCTATTCCATTTTCTTCCCTTTCTTTTTCTTTTTTGGTTACATTTTAAAACATTTATATCCCTCTGTTCCTGAGTAAACGAGCTCAGGGCTGATTTTCCATTAAAAATAAAAGTTTAAGAGAGGAGGAAAGAGAAGAAGTGCACAGCTTGGTCGGTTTTAGGTTTTAGTCATCTTTAATCAGCCCAGTGTTTCTGTGCCGGGGAAGAAAAGAGTCAGATGAAACAACCGCGTAATGATTTTTTTCTTACTAGTTTTCTTCACTCTTGGATGTTGGAAACTTAAAAGGAATGTAAAAGAAAGACTTTCTTACCTTTTATTATTACTGTCAGTGAGTCCTTGCTCATTCTGACTTTGTTCAGTGGTCGAAGCAATTTTCCAACTTATTAAAAAAATGATGCATTAACAATGTACTTGCCATTATCCTAGGTCAGGTATTTTTGAATGGTGGATTCATGGCTGAGCGCCTGAGCATTTCTTTGATGATAGTCTGCCTGTATCAAAGAGACTGGCCTTAACCTGTGATATGATCTCTTTCTTCTTCTCATTTTACCTCCAAATGCCTTACCTACTGGTTTAAATTGCATTAATTCATTAGGAAAAAATACATGAGCAGAAGGGCATAGACATTTGAAAAGTACAACGGAAGTGGCTTTACGCACAGTAAAAGCTACAATTCTGTCAATCACAAAACTGTTTAATTTGACAAGGCTGTCATGAAGAACAAGATTGCTAAGTGATGTTCAAACAAAGCGTTTCTCTTGTACATCTGTTAAAGCTATTTAAATTTATGGTTCATTTCAACTAAACAGTACAGCATCATTCAGTCTGAGCTATAAAGAAGAAGAGGCAAAGGCGAAATATTTGGTTGAAAAGACAATGAAAAACAGACTGGTGTTGCATTAAACACACACACACACCCACATACACACATATATATATATATTTATATATATATATATTCTTCACAGAATCCTGAATTGTATCTCAAGGTGTTTGAACATCCACATTTTCACTAATCTGCCTTTTCAATTTTATACATAAAGCACACAACGGACATAAAAATGACCATTATTCAGGGAGACGACCTGAGTCTGACTTGTGAGTATGTTCTCTTCTCTGAAGGCCATCATAACTAGAGTATCGGGTCAAAGGTCATGAGGGCCCATAGGAGCCATCCAGATCCAGGAAATAATCCAAGCGTTCCACGGAGGGCACTCAGCTGTGGCCAGCAGACAAGTCAGACAAGAAGACCGAGTTAGCTGCAACACAGTGGGCAGCTTGAACAATGGGCAGATTTCACATACGGTCTCAAACCTGCTATTTATGATGCAGATGTGATACAGGGGGCTCACCAATGTGGTCATATATTCTGAACAGTGTGTGTTTAAATGTGCTCTTAATAAAATATATCTGGGGCTGTGCGGAGTCGTGGTCCCTGCACTCATTAGAGGTCTCTGACCAGCTTGATAAGTGCGGCTCTGCTCCATAATGATTTATTAAGACCGGGGGAGGGGAAGGCTAGTGGGTCCAAACTGCCTCAGGACACTTCAACCACAGAGACATTTAAGGGTAAAGGCTTGGAATAGAGGGTGCCTCTGAACAGATTTACATCATCTAAGATGCATTTCAAAATGAATTATGTAAGACGAAATGAAATACATAGGAGTTTCACAATTCTTGCTGCCTTTTTTCCCCCAGCTCTTTTTCTACTCTTCCTTCCTTCCGAAGCGCTCGTCTGCATCGCCCTGAGGTAAATTCATGGCCATTTGCTTTATACAGCGGAGCACTAATGGACAGACAGAGGGACATAAGGGAGAGTGTTTAAAAATGAATGGAAGAAACATGGTCAGATGTGAGCAAACAAACAAGTCTGACTAATTCACAGGTTTAGAAAGCTGTCTTGGGTCGGCTAGAATAGACAAGAGATGGAGGCCCGATGAGTTAGACTGAACATTTTCAGGGTGGGGTAACGTAAGTGGTTGTTTGTGGGGTCAGGAGCTTTGTCGTGCTGTTTTTCTCCCGCTGCTGGTGAAGAAAGAAGGCTGCAGGCTGTCTTGGCTGTGAAGGCCCCTGCAGTTCAACAACCTATTTGCTTAACTGGTGTGTCACATTTAGACAAAATACATTTCTGTCACAGCTGGATAAAAGCAAAGTTCTTATGCAAAACACCTATTTTAAATTGCCAACAGGTGCTTTTAGTGATTATACTGATTATTTTAATATTTTCTTAAGTTGGAAACACAGCCTTGGGTTAACTTAGGTATCTGCAGCGCTAAGACCTTTTAGCTTTAGTTATTATTGTCAACCAGTGTGCAAAAAGACTTACGATTGAATGGATGAATGGACAAAAAAAATTTGTGGAGGTGAATAAGCTTAGCTTTTGAAGTTATGTAAAGACCAAAATTATAAATACCATAGCAATATTTCTGTAAAATACAGGAAAAATTTTAAAACGGCAAATTTCAGGTGTATAGCAGCCTCGGGTATTTAAACATGATAAGAGGTTAGTCTTAGGAGAAGAGCACAGAACCAACTCCATCGACAATATAAAATATAGTTTTTTCATACAATATACTCTTTAAAATACTATGCTGCTAAAGCCTACAATAGATGTCAAAAAGTTACATAACATTCATTCCTGCTTTGACAAATGTTTCAAGTTTGCCAAATATTACATTTTTGTCGAGGCCTATGTTAAATGAGCTCAACCTATGGTGCAAGTTGTGAACAGGTGTGGGCTCGAGCTGGTCACCAGGCATTATGAAAAGAGAGAGGAGAGCTTGAGAGACCAGTGAGTCATGGAGGCATCTCTACAGAGAAAAGCTTGGTATCCTCCAACAGAGGAAACAGGCTTAGTGGTTGGAGGATAGATCTTTTTTTTCCTTGCCACAGTTAATTTTCAAATCTCCAACATCCTATGGCTGTCTGTTTTTCTTCTTCTTCTTTTCTGTTTTTTCTGCTTTCATTCTTTTCTTTTAAAATGAAACTGGAGCTGGGGCGGTGATAGTGATAGATGGCTCAGCGCTCTAACACTTTATCCAATCCGGCGCAGATTTCATCCAATAAAGAATCACTTGTGCACTCTCAAACTAAATGGAAGTCAGGCAGCGGAGAGAAAGGGGCTGCCGTGTGTTTCTGAGCTGCGAAAATCAAATTTTCTTAAAGCTGCCGCAGCAGTGGCTGGCGGAAAAGGCAGCAACAGCCATGACTGGCCAGGGCCACAACGTCTGCACACACAATTTAATCCATCACAGAGCGCCTGACACCATATCAATCAACTTTTCATCAGCATAGCCCCCACCCCACAAAAAAAGAAAAAAAACAATATTTCTATTCAATCACCTCTGACTGAACCAGGCCTACAACCCACTGACCAATGAGGAGGGCCAGAAAACTCCAGCTGGGTCAGAAGTCTTTTCACATGAACATAAGCATAAAGAGGAACACATGCATTTCTGCTTATTCGTACCTGTGTGTGCCAGTACACAAAATGGAGGAGAACACGTTCAGAAATAGAACTCATACTACTGCTTTTCCATGAACTTACATAAGAGCAAATGGTGGGTTTTGCGCGTTAGACTTACACTATGTTAGAAGTGTAAACTATAAATATACAGTAAGCACGTCTTCGAGGGCTGAATACTTTAAATTTTAATAAGAGGAGATAGTTATGATGGACAGCAACGACAACGACACACCATCAAAATGTCTGTCCTTCTTCAACTTTTCCTGTATGACACTAACCCACCACCTTCCCCACCTTACCCCTCCCACTGCTGTCCTTTGTTCCGGGAATATAGTCCCTCTTACCCCCTCTGTATCCCACAGGCTGTGGCTCCAGTGGCCTATGATTTATAATTCATAGGGGCCGCTTTTATATGGGACCTTAGTCTACCTGATACCCTGCCACCGGGCCTGTCCTGGGACAGTGGGAGGGGGGCTCTTCATTACGCCTGGCACCGGCGTACTAACATGACACCCGTGTCTTTGAAGCAAAAGCACTGTATGTAAATTGGACATAATAATCCATTTTTCCCAGTCAAGGTTCTGAGTTGTATTCCCGAAATTGACGTTTTTTCCCCAATCTGCTTTTTTGTTTTCATCAACTTTCATCGTGTTACTTTTGTGTTCTCTCTTTTCTCATTGAAAATGTAACTTTCATTTTTTTTCACTCATTGCTGGCCTTTTACATGGACATATGTGTGACGGTGCTCTTTCTTCCTCCAGGACCTGTAAAGCTCAGGTCTCAGGGTATCCACATTACTTCCTCTCCGGTTTGCTCTCTGCTCTGACCTCCTTGCGTACCGGAGAGGTCTCCAACCCAGGCTGTGCTCTGTACTCTGTGCTCTTGGCCTAGAGCTCTGCTTGGCCTCCATGCTCCACTGGCTCCTTAAACCCTGGTGAGGCTCCAAAAGGCCAAACACTGTACTTGTTGTGGATGCCCCACCACCCACCAGTGTCTCTGGTGTTGCAATGGTGAAGAAGGGGGGGCTTGTATGATTGCCAGCAGCAGCTCAAATGACAAAGAGAAAGCAGCTCAGCCTGGATCACATGCATGTATTATTGTTGTTGTTGCTAAGTACTCCTGACTAATTATTCCTCCCTCATTTGCAAACGGGGCTGCTGCTCATTTCCATATCAATGGGGGCGAGCGGAGGGTATGATGTCAAGGAGCGCGGGTTAAGCGTGTGGCTAAGCTTGGGGAGCAGGCCATCATCCCTACAACAAACAGAACCCCCCCCCCCACACACACACACGCCTCCAGAACCCACATCACTACCATGACACCCCCCGCTGTGTTAGTCTAATAAACGGACGAAACAGAATGGAAGATACGCTGTTGTTTGGGCGAGGAGGGGGTGGGGGGGTTGACATAGCGAGGAGCTCTCTGTCAAATCAGCGGGTTGCCCCTGGATTAGTTCAGTTGTAACACAACCCCACGCTCCATGGAGATCATTTAGGCAATTATCAAGAACAAGGCCGGCTGCAGTGTTGAACAGCTCACTTCAAAGGCCTACACCAGATGAACAGTTACAGCACACTGGTCAATTTCCATACAAGCCACCCCCTCCCTTCCCGCTTTCCTTCACTCACTCCTCCTCTGCTTATGCCTCCAGGCATTTTGACTGTGCTAATGAACATAACACCCCCTCCCAACCCCAAACACACACTCCTAGCTACTGTATGATGAAAAGTTCATGATGTGCTCTCTTGACTGTCCCTCTGAAACACAAAGAGAAGCAGGCCCCAGTGAAGGACAACAGTGCCTGCCAGACGATTGCCTCATATCTGTTGCCATTAACTGTGAGAAACTGAAAGGTTGTAGATTTTAAGTATGCAGTATTTCTCTGCAATTTGTAAAACTGATGGGGTGCTTTAAAATAAGAAAGTATCACTTTTTATGGGTTAAAGTTTAGTATCTTTTCATAAAGATTGAGAGTTCAGACTGTCTGAAATGTATGAAAAACAACAATACGTGTGAAACTGTCAGCCTCAGTTAACTGTTAAAAAATTGCTCTACATAAACAATGAAATATGTACCTTGTGTAAAAGCTTAACAACTATTCAGCAGTAGCACATACACACAGACACACACACACACACACACACACACACTTCTAGTAATTAAGATATGAGTGTGATTCATTAAATCATAAAGAAAGATTGACAAGTTTCCTGTAATAATAATTAAGGCTAAGATGTCTCAATCAAAGTCTGACGACAAAATTTACTGCGAAACACACCGACATCACCAGATTTGTCTGTGTGGGTGCATGCGTGTATTTCACTTTCGTAGCAATAACAGTGCAGTACAAATGAGAAAAGAAGTACTTCTTATTAGCGAATCATTTTTCTTATGATGTCTGCTCACCCAGAACTACTTGGGAACAAAGCTGAACCCTGCATTCAATTGTCTTTTCTCTCTTTTTAATTTTCACAGGCAGCACACGCGCGCGCACACACACGCACGCACACACGCACGCGCAAACACACACACACACACACACACACAAAACAAGCTTTGTGGCACCGGACTTTCTAATCAGACTGGGTCATGTTTTATTGTAAAGATCCAAGACAAACATACAAGCAACAAGATCCTCCACTCAGGATAGAGTTTCTAATCATGCACTATAAATTATTCAGCCTAGAAAAATCTGCCCTCCCCAAATGTTTATTGATGCAGGACGGACAGTGTCAGACTGGTGACATGGATATGGATGCTGCCATCAAAGTTCGGAAGGAGCCACAGGGTGAGGCGGGGGTTGGCCCGGGTCAGAAAGCCAAGGATAGATACCCAAAGTGTCAGATGAGAGCAAGAACCTCAGCCCTGCAGATAATCGATTGACTTTGAGGGTGGAGAGGAGCAGAGACATAAGAGCCGATGGCAGAATGAAACAGATAAATTAAATGTAGTAAATGCAGAAGATAAATGCACAAGATGTCGATCGACAAAGTTACAGGAAAAAAAGGGATGCTACAAGAAGACTTCCATTTTATTATGTGCAGCTAATGTGAGACAAGCTTCACCTATGCATTAAACAGTATTATATATTCATCATAATTACTATACATTATACATTTGGAGATAAAGGATGCTTAATGAAATGCTAATATGCATCCACTCAATACTGTTATAATGATAGTAAGTTATTTTGTTAATTTCATGCACATACTGAATCTCCATGTGCTCTTGTTCTGACAAGTAATATCCAACAGAATGTGACACTACCCCCAAAAGCACTGATAACTTAAAATAATGCATTCTTTAAATGTATTAAGTTCACATGTGGAAATATAATATACCATCACAATCCCAGTTTCTCCTTGCATGTCTCTCGTCTCTTCCCCATATCTTGTCCATTAGATCGGAGTGGGTGTCAGAGAAATTGGCTAATTTGTATTTGTTGGAGACGTAAACTTGTTTAAATCTTTAATAAAACAACAAGGATGAAATATCAGACATCAGCTGCAGAGCATGAAGGACAGCGTTTTTATACTGTCATTTCATAGCCTGTGAGATTGCATGTGTATGTGTGTGCCCTTTAAGCTTGCAAATGATTTCATGGTGATATTATTTTTATTTGAAATATTTACCTCCCCTTTCTGAATCTTCAACACTGGCAACAGAGAACACATTAATCCACAACCCCCTGGCAGCAATTTCTCAAACATTTCACAAATGAGTTTCATATATCTTACGTGTTATTAGCTTCATTCCTACATAATGTTATATTTTGAATGGAGCTGTTGTTGCACAATGGCAGATCACTTAGCAGGGAAGAAAAAAAATGGTCAGCTATTCTCGTGAATGAAATTGTTCTTTTTGTTTAAAGTTATTATATGAGTATCATCACTGTGTATCTGTGAGTGAATGACTGCTTTAATAAAATGGAGATGCTCTCCCCTGTGGGAGCTTATTGGAATAGTTTAAAAAAAAAAATTACTGCAGCCATTTTGCCTGCTTATCAGCTTGCTAGAGTCAAGCTTTCATCCCTTCTGGAAAAAAAGGCTATTTTCATGTTTCATTTCTCACTAACAGGCAAGTTAAGGTGGGTTATAGAGGCCTGCTTCTCAGGCTTGTACCACTGGCATGTAATAGAGATGACATTTGTTGGAACTCTTTGTTGTTCAGTTGATAATAAAACACCCAGGAGATAGGTAATTACTAAGATCAAAATATGATATGTTACCTGCAAAAAATTCTATTAAGGAACTAAGTGTTTACTTAATCTGCTGATTTCTTTCTCAGTTAATTCATTGTCTACTCCTCAAAAGGTTAAAAATAGTGATAAACATAGACATTTTTTGAGTAAGTAAATTAATGGATTAGATGTTGCCATTCGAATGCATTTATTAGTCCATATATGCTTTTTGGTGACAGAAAAACAGACAGAGAAAGCTGACACTCACGACACTCATGTTGCAGCTTTAAGATACAGTATGTGTGTCTCAGCTGGAACCATTTCAGTACTTGTGTGTGTGTTTGTGCATGTGAATGTGAATGTGTGTGGGTGGGGATTGGGAGGACTTCAGGTTTGTTCAGCCTCCCTCTCTCTCTGCTTCTGTTGCGCTTTGATTTGAGCAATGTAGGTGCAACGCTACAGCGTGACACCCCTAAGAAAAGACACGTCCGTTGCCAAGAAATACTGAGTGAACACTGACTGACTGTTTAATATGGCAGGGGAGGTGGCGGTTCAGCAACCATAGGAAAAAAGAAATAAGAGCTGCATTGTGCTCCCCAACAACAGCTGCACATGCTACTGAAAACTAGCAAAAACAGAATAATACTAAATCTGTGGGAATGTTTTTGAAATGTGCTTTTTTAACATGCTGTAATGTGCAGTGTGTGCACATGTGGTTGTACAACGTTATAGCCCTAGTTCAAGTTATTCAGTCAGCAGGAAGAAATCTGTCCCAACAAAACTTAAACCTCTATATCAAGCACACCCACGAAACAGCTTTTATGTTTCCACAGCACAGAAATAATGCTTGCCTATCAAAAGTATAATATAGAATTCTAATTTTTGCATGCAGCTAAAGCCTACCAAAGGTATCGGTAATATCCATAACATCTGTTGTGGTTTGTAAACAGTAGGTCTCCATTCACCAAAGTGAAGATAAACAAGGTTGTAATAAATCTCGCCAGTTCTTTTTCTTTCTGTTTTATAATATTCTTTTAAAACATGTGTTTTAAAAGTCAAACAACAAATCTCTTTTCTCCTCAAAAGCCCGCATTAAATTTTACGACTCTAAAGCTACCATATGCATGTTAATATCTAAATCACAGCTGATTCTGGTCTTAACATGACTGGCTGTATCCTTCATTTATCCATCATCATTCTAACCTCTAATACGTGGACATGCTGTGTTATTGCTATATCAGTAAAAGACACAGCGTCAGCAGATGGAGGACTTAAGGCATGACATTCCTATGTGCTGTCTTGTCCTTTAAAGAGATCAGAGCTGGCACCTCTCTCCACAGACCAGGCCCAGGTCAATCATGCAGTCTGCGCAACAGAGACTGCCTCCATCCCCACAGGAGCACTCCGACCCTCTCATCTAAATATTGCATGAATTACATGTGCTGGGTTTCCAGTACTGAGTTAACCACCGCTGATAAAGACAGATGTTCCTGTTCTGCACAGGGACCTGCTAAATTTAGCTCCCCCAGATGGCCATACTCTTTACATGCTGTCAGTGATACCAAGTCCACGGATGCAGAGCTCGTGCAACAGAAGGCCCCACAGTTATTCAAATTAAATATAGACTAATGTTACACAGGCCGGTACGTCACAGAATATATTATTATGTTTTTGACTGTGGGAGCATAATACAGCTCTGTAGACTTTATGAAGTACCATGACATTGGGAGTTGATGTCAAACAATAACTTATTTTCCATCACCTCTGTCACTCCGCTCTAAATATATGGCTCAATAAAGATAAAATGCAATATCAATTACCCCAAATATTGTACTGCAATAAAAACTCTGGCATCAAATCAACTTGGAGTCAGCTTGCAAGTCATTATAGGATACTCATTCACTCACTAGTACAGTATCTGCCAGGCTTAAGGCAGGACGAGAGCCGACAATTATCAGCTACAGTAAATAAATACTTAGAAATACTTACATGAGAATATCAACAAAGTCCATATGATCAAAATGTATTAAATTTATTGCCTGGAAGCAAGCGCCACATTATGAAGTTTAATCCTCCGGATCTTTATCAGTAATTGTGGTGCATTACTTCTAATTACGGCAGCAGCATTGATAATCCTTTTAATACCAATCAGATAAGCAAAGTTAGGGAGGGAAAGTGGGAGGAGGAGGAAAGAGAACACAATGAAATGGTGATGGGAGTTTCATTAGAGACAGAACACACTTAGAAGGGAAAAAAATGCACAGATTCACCAGAATCATTCAAAAACATGCACCCATAGGACACTGAACGTTGATGCTACTATGGCACGAGTTGAACTGCTTAAATACTAGTAACGAATACTGAAAAAATGTCAATGTAAAAAAGATTTCAATACCTAAAGAGTAAATGTCACCGGTATCACTGCCCGCAGTACACACAGACACACACACACACACATACACAGACACACACACAGGTGTTTACATTTTAATAGCTGAAACAGACAACTCAAGTTAAACCACACTGTGGTAAACAGGTTTATATGTTTTATGTTATGAAACTACTTGTATAAAAGTGCAGATGAGCTGATGAACCGGTATTGAAGCCGAGGTATCATGTTGCTATTGAACATTTCTGAACGAAACCCAGCGCTAAAAAAAAACCTAAACCTAAAAACTAAAAAAAATCATCAACATGCTCAATTTTCTTATAGTGACTTAAAGATATACAGTAAATAGGTAGTTGGTGACAATTAATCAATCATGCATTTACATCTACTGGAATCAGTATAGCCACCGTATATGTGAAATCAGTGGATTGTGCCACTTGGGCAGATATATTTTTCAAATAATTTAAAATGTTTGATTTGAAGTGAATTACTTT
>JAPQRN010000018.1:26424960-26436896 GCA_037367275.1 Coranthus polyacanthus
TTTAGCGATTTAGGTTCATTTAAAACACAGCCTCAAAATTGTGTACAATATGACAATTATTGCATAGGCTATGTCTTTCCTGGTCAAACAACAGCATTATTTCTTTAGCTGGTGACTGGCATTTACACATTTCCAATCTTTTTTGTATGTATCACCCGAACCTCCCACCCCCACTCCTTTTCACCCTGTCCAGCATGGAGATGCTGCAAAAAAGCTGATTATTTTAAACATGAGGCTGCAGTAGATGTGATGGAGAGGTGGTGATAAAAAAGGCAACATAGAAAATGGATGAAAGGCATAGAAAATAGATGCAGATCAGCAGTGGAGGCAAATCCCTCCTGTGTCCATCTAAATGAGTCCAAAGGGGACCAAACAAAATGGCCTCCCATTGCCCATTTACAATTCAAGTAGCCCGCTCACCCAGCGTCAGTTATTACAACACCAAAATATGGTACATATTTTGCATTATGTCAGTAATGCTTCATTAACATCCTTTAAAGACAGAGCACAAGACAGGACTGGCATGAGAGGAATAATGAAGGGAGGCAGTGTCTATAGGAAAAAGTTAACTTTCTCTTATTTTCCCTTTGTTTGCCTGAGGAAGGATGTTAGTGGAAGAGAGAGGAAAACTCAGGCAATGCTTGAGCTCCTTCATCCTGCTTATTACAGTGCCGCCCCAGCTCTCTGTCCTCAAGCCTTTCTGCGCCTCACTATTTTAACTACACCTGTCATTTGCGGTCCAGTCATTTTACCTCTCCGCTCAGCTTTCTTTCCCCGCTTACAGGGACTGTTAACTGGGCCTGTCTGTCATGCTGGCTGGGGCTGGATCTGAGGCTGAGGGCGGGGTGGGGGCAGATTTAGGCTCGGGTGAAATGGTGAGCGTGGGGCAGGCAGGGGTGGGAGTGATTTTGGAGGGGAGGGTTGTAATGAGCTTGCGGCAATGCAGGGCTATACGAACGCTGCATGGTTCTTCCCTCCACTGTGAGGCATCCATCTTAACAGCTGCAGAGATGGAAAGAGAGAGAGAGGGGAGAAGGGAAGGAGAAGAAAAAGATGCAGCGACACAAACCAGATGTGGAGGATTCCATATTTCTCTCCATCTCATCCCACTTTAAATCTTTCTGTCTGTTTAATTCTCACTCACTTTCTCCCCATTTCATTCGTTTTCTGGCTTCTTGTGTTTCATGTGAAATTCTATGGATTTAGATAGTACTTCAGAATAATAAGTCAAGCTGACTGACTGATTGTGAGCGAGCTGCATATAATCTCAGCATGGTGGAAATCAGGGTACTGGGAGAATAAATTGACATATATATCATATAGCTGCATATTTGAAATGTCCTGGATAAGTGATACCAGAAACGTAAGTAACAGCACTGAGTAAATAAAGTGCTATGACAACATGTTTGTGAAAGTTTTGTAATGACCTGTGCAGAATACAAGCTAGCCCATCAATTTACTCTGGACCAAAGCTGTTCTCAGCATGAGTTACTGCGTTTTGCAATATTTATGTTTATGAGTCAGTTATTTGTGTGGGTAAGTTTTTAATTACCTGCACTTTAAGGTTTCCCATGGAGAGACTTTAATTAATGTACAGAGAATTAGCATGCACAAGGGAAACATATCAATTTAGTAAAGTGCAGCAGAGTAAAGTCTTCTTAAAGTCTTTTAGCCCTTCATCACACTATCTTTTGAATAAGCACTCATTTAATCATGCAAATTCATGAAACAACCTTTAATATAGCACAACAGATAAATATCGGCTTCTGCCATCAGTGGATGTCGTCTTATTTGCCTGTTCGGCCTGGGTTAGAGGTCGATACTCGGATGTTCAGCCGATGTAGCGAGACGTCCCAACTTACTAATATAAAACATCACCACACTACAAATTAAGAAAGCAATGACGTTGGCAACCCAAGTAAAACAGACACAACCGCATGTGCAATTCAGTAAAAACAGAAAAAATAGGAACAAAACCATAAAAAGGATTCTATTGACTTAAATACTTAAAAGTACCACACGTGTACATTATTAACTTGCGCCCAACAGTATAACACTGCAAGAGAAAAAAAAACTGGAGACAGAGCCGTTCGTTAGCTTTGAACCTTCTCCCAAAGCTGAAGAATGGATAAACAGAGGCAAGTGTCTGTTTCTTCACTGCCTGATACCTCGCTGGTGTTGCTTTATTATTTCATTAAGTGTAAATCCTGTCAGTGCCATTCCACCCCCAGCCTGGTCCAGTTCTGCCACTCCACCCTCAGCAGGTTAAATTATAATTTAATTACCAAGCCTTAGCTGCATAAGCTGCTTGGGAGCACTGGCCCCCCAGAATAATTTGAAAAGATGGTGTCTCCCCTCATCTTCTTGCTCCTGATCCACAAGACCTGAGCCCCCTGGAGGCTCACTTCAATATCCCACCTATAATTATCTCTCTCAAATCAGGCCCCTATTAGAGAGAAATATCAGTAATTAAGTTGGAAAGGGAAAAAATCTCATTGTTTGAAAAATCTTTATAGGTCTTTTTTTTATCCCAAGGAGCTGGGTGAGAGCTATAGTGTGCCCCAAGGAAATGTTTCTTCAAGCTATTTCTATCACAGACTTTACTGTATTTGAAGATCACCAGTGCTACTTTATCAAGGCCCTTTAACAATATTTTTACATCATCTAATGTTAGAACTTCTCTCCTGGTGGTTCCTTATGACAGCGAAGGCGATTGTAATTATTCGCTGTATTTGTGCATACAATTTGGCCAAAATGCATCAAGATTACTGCGCAAACTGTCCTGTTGTGTTTAAATGGTGTCAAGCAGAGTTTTAAAACTACAAGAATATCATCATTACATCGCTGTGTTCCTACTGTATTGAACATCTACTCGCAAATGAAGCACAGTTACTTATTTTACCTATGTTTATTGTTACGTGAGAACTACTGCGCAACTAAGATTCTATTCATTAAACAAAACATCTGAATTATTTGCTGGATTTCATCCATATTGTCTCAATCCTTGGTTGTGGACGTATTAATAAGGTTGTGCTTGGGAAGTGGAAGCAAGCTCACACTATAGCTTCATCAAACTTGTACGTTTTTGGCAGCGATCTGCTCACGTCCTCGCATCAAATGTACTCAGCTGGCTGAACGACTGCAGTTCACACTTGTTCACAAAATAAGCATTTTTTCACCCTATAAACATCTACAGTAAAGTGACACAGAAAATAATGCTCCTTGAATCTGCTGCAGTGATGTTGTGTCAAACTCTTAGATCCCGGAAAAACAAACCTGTAAATCAGCTTTGACAGTCACTGGGAAGGACAATGACAACTATGTTTTATTGTGTTGCAAACACAGGTGAAATATCTTTTCATATGAACTCCCTTTGTCTGCATTTATTTGAATGTAAATAAGACTCAGCTAGTACTGGTTTATTATTCATTTATGAGCAGATTTATTTTCTAAGAGAAATAAAATCATAAACTCCTATGGCACAGGTTGTAAAAACAGTATATAATTATTTCTGTCCCAGAATAATGGTGTAATTTTCTTCCACTAATTTGACACCACATAAATTGGGAATTTCATCCAAAAGAAGGTATTATACGAGACTGCAGGGAAATGTAATTTGAAGAAATCAGGGATCTAATACAGTTTATAATACCAATGAAAAGCAGAAAGTACCAATTTGCTATTCATACTGCTTTCATAACATAACTACAGTTTAGTTTAACTCAACCATGTCAGAGCATAAAGCTCTGTTAAAAAAACCTCTCCACATGAAAGGCCCCCTTTTAACACAGATTTTTTTTTTTTTTTCCTTGTGAGACAAAGATAAGTAAATACAGAGGAGATAATGAATAGACTGCAAAATGAGCGTTACCACTCTGCACTGTTCAATCTTGGGGACAATTGCAGCGTTTTTGGTAAAATTGCTTGAACCCCCCCAAACAGCCCTCCCTACCGCACCCCTATGCCCATCACACACAGATGTACACATCTCCAACACACACACATATACACTCACTCATCTCACCCCCTCTCATCCTATAATCCTCTGGCAAAGCCCTCTCTGTCCATGCGGACCCCCCACCCAGAGGGACCCTGCCAAGGCAAATTAGAGGAAGGGAGGGGGGGCTTTTGTTTCGCGGCACTCTGTGAAAAGAAAAAAAAATCCAAATTATTTCTTGAGCTGGAGCAATTTGACATGCTGTGATAACTGCTCTGTCAGAAACTTCTTTGACATCTCTGAAAGAGAAGATTTTCTGCCACAAAACCAGGGCTCCATTTAAAAACAGTCTTCAAAAGACCCACAAATTCATTAGGCTGTTTAATTACAGCTTGTTCACGTCTCCCCATCTATCGTTCATCTCTGTTAAAAATAGAGGTAAAAACAAACTGATCCCATCCAAAGTAGTCCCGGTTCTCATCAGAGCTTTCCATTTCCCTCTTTTACACACATCCCCTCCCGGCACTATATCTCATCTGCCTTTTACCTTGTCCCTTCTCTTTTGTACCCGGCTTTATTTTGTGCCTTGAAGAACAATCTCTCCCCTTTCGCCCTTCCGCTCAATCTATCATTCTCTCCTTTGTATTTTCCTCCAAACCAATAAGTTAGGTTGTTGTCTTGCTGTTATTGTCAGCCCTTTGTACCAACGGCCCACTTGTGTTCTTAGGGAAGTGATGTTTGACCACAGTTCACTTGCTACCTTTCCCCGCTTGCCAACAGTTACTTTTGGAGCCAGAAGCCGCCCATATTGGATGTACAATCACAGAGCAACGGCCCATAAGAAATCACATTTACTGACAGAAAGAAAATGTCCTGTTTATCTCTCGGAGTGTCTTGGCAGATTAACAACACGGATTCTACCTGCAAATAAGAACTACGGTTTGTTTGTGTGTTTTGCAAACACGTGCGGGTGAATAAATGTAGTTCAATTCATCAGCGTAATGTCAAAGGGTCTTTGGTTTTATTAGATAATATGGAGACCTGTACATTTCTCTTGAACGGTGAACAGTTGTACAAATGTTTTGTAACGTAAAAATATTTGTATATTTGTAATATTAGGTTTTTCTCTGCATAGTCTCTGGCATCTTATTCTGTTGAAAACTATATTATATTTTTGTTTCTCACTTGCACTGCAACTGGACATCACCATAGATTGTATGGAATGTATGGGTTTTTTAATAGTTTTTAAAAAAATGTATTTTACTCAGGTACATCACAACCTGTACAACTTTTAAAGATCTTTTCATTGATTTTTAAGCAAACCAAAATTGAACGTATGATGCGCATTTATCATCTAGATAATGATGAAAACCTCATCGGAGTTCAGGTCTGTCTTCTCAGAGAAATCGGACATCCAGCTTTTGGTTGTAGAAACTAGTGCCTTCTGTTCAGTCCCAGAAGATTACGCAAAAATGTGTTAAAATAGTCAATTTCATAATGATCTTCGAGTTACACTTGAAGATGTATAAAATGAAGGAAAATGTACGGTATTTATTTTTCATAAACAAAAAATTCTGTAGTTTAATTTTTAATCAAACTCTGCACCATCAGCTTTTAAACCCGTTCCTTACAGTTGTACAATATTAATAAAAGTGAGCATCAACTGGAGATGGAAATGTGTGTGTTTTCATTGGGCCAGCCATTGCTTTTATGAAAAAACGCTGTCCTTGTGTCCAGACATCTCCTTTCTTTAAAAGCAACAGTCTGTCATCTCTCAAGACTGCAGCACTAAACAGGAAATTTGACTTTTACAGATCCAATTACGGTGGCTTTGCCTCACCTCTTGCTGTTCTACCAAGCAGCAACCATGCAAACAGGGCTCTACATCTCACTCTGCCCTGATCAAACAGGGATGTCAATGACTGTTCTTTTCTGAAGGAGAATCGCTTCCTCAAAAAAGAACATCTCAAAGATATTCGTTATACAGTTGTCTCAATAACCACTTCAGCATCAGTTGTGTTTCTGAAAACACTCAATATCTAAATCAAATTGTGTCACTCAATACATTTTCCCACCCTTTGAGATCAATGTATTTTACATTCTTCAGCCCTGTCTGCCAATATCAATGATGGAGGAATATCAATAATGACAGCTACATTTGTGTCTGTATCATTTCAACAGTGGAATCTATTCCTCTCCTGCCCTCTACTCCCTCTTCACCCGCCAGCAGCTACACAGCTCATGTTCAGCCAGGCGCGCACAGGATATTAGCTTCTCTACCAGCAAATTTGCTTTTCACATCTATTTCTTTCTTCTTCTAACCAGTTCTTGGATGGCTTGTTATTGAGCTTAGTGTCCACAAATGCCATTGATCCAAGCCACAACTGGGATCCATACTCGGGCACTTTAACACTCTCTCAGCGTGTTAGTAATACTAATCCTGCTCCACCGGCAGGCCCATTGATTTTATAGATTTCCCCCAAAGTTGTGATAATGATATATCATTGTTAAATTTGGTAGAACAAACTGCTTTGCCAATCTATCAATGTGTACAGAGGCTCTGATTCAAAGATGGCCCAGAGGTCCACCATCGCATGTTTTACACATAAGATTTCACTGTCTATCTTTCTTTCCCATGCACATACAAACACCCACTAATATACTATATATACTGAACTATCATTTAAAAACAGATCTCAAGCCACCTAAATATAGGCTGCAGTCATGCCCCCCCACACACACTTTATTAGAGAGGCCTCCTGTTGGGGGCATGATGTGATGGGTGGCACATGGCCTAAAGTGCCTCCAAAACACACAAATTACCTAGACACAAGCAGACCTGCAGAGGGAAACTGCAGAGAAAAATGAGAAGAAAAATGTTTACTGTGAAAGCATGCTCACATTATAGCTGATGAAACATCGGGGAGTGTGGAGTGGGGAGCAGAGAGCAGCGCAGGCAGAGGTGAAAGATAGGGCTGGAAAGGCTGTGGGGCTGGGGTGGGGGGGTGGGGGTGGCAGAGGGATGAGCACGGGGAATAGTGAGGCCTGGAGAGAGAACTAATGGGCAACGCGGTAGCAGTTCAAACTGGAGGCGCAGTGAGGCAACAGTGGCCTGACACAGCTGAAGGCCTCAGAGGAGTGCCAGGCCTATTAGAGCAAGATAAGGGCCTGTTTGGAGAAAGCATCCTCTCAATGGTGCACTGGGCAACAACACAGGCATGGGCATCAATTAAAGAGAGAAAATATGACATGGAAGTAGGAGCGCATTAAATAAAAACAACAAACTGCCAGGGCTGCTGCCCTCCCCTCTAAAGGACTGGGAATGGGCAGGGAGCATCAGTGTTGAAATATGGTCGATTTATTCTCCACAGCATTGTCGAGGTGGGGGGAGTTTATGATGAGGTGCAATGTAAAGGGTAGGAAAGAAATGAGTCTAAATGCCTTCTGGACACAGAGCTGTGCACGCAGATGAAAGATGAGAGACATGGAGACTCCCCTAAAAAAACTCAATGGCAATCTTTGCAAGGAAAAAAATCTCACCGGTAGATGACTGCTAGGATAACTAATTTAGCTTTAATTCACCCTCTATTCCTTCCTTTAAAGCCTACAGGCAGGATGTGAGGTGCCACTCTGCAGTGGCCTAGATTCTTTCTGGACATGGAAATAGTCAGAAGATGGTTTGACCTGTTTGAAAAAGCCAACTGGATCAAATAAATGGCAGAAATTGGCTGCATATCCTTTGTATTATTGTATATTGGTTTACAAAATACTTATTCACTGTCTAAAGATGTCAGGCTATGCCATTACCCACAGGGTTTTCAACATCTTGAGCCCAGTAGTGTCCTCGCAAGGTGCCTGTCTACTGCCCTCTGGAAGGAGGTGTGGGTGGCAGACGGCCTTCATGAAACAGGAGTAAACAACAATGAGCCGAACTGACACATGCTGCTGATGAAGGGGGAAAACAGTGAGATTCTCCCGTTTTTGTTTAGAATGTATGTGCAAGAGTATGTTGGCTTTTCTTTTGGTTCTGGCTGGGTTAATGTGATTTCCGTTCCGCCTGTCGGTTCCAGAGACCCAGCTTTGTGAGCAATGGTCAGGTGAAGCCTGGACTCAGCCCCCTATGGCCATTAGTGTGGAAAGAAGACAACCCAATAAATAGAGAAAAGCTTGATGTGCACAGGTCACTGCACAACCAGCAGTCAAAAAGCATCTTACCCTGGAGATTGTTAAAGCAATAACATGCAGTGGGAATCTGAGGAGCTTAATTACTGGTCATCCTTACTGAGGAGACGTTACGCAGATTGTGGGAGAAGCCAGGCGGCCAGTAGAAGCAGTGGCAACACAGATTCAAGCACGCCCAAAGTAAAGGTTGTGGATGTTAACTACTTCTGACAAAACATTGCACACAAAGAGGGGGAGGGGGGAGAAGATTGTTTTCAGTCTTTATGTCAAATTTTATCCATTAACGATTATTTAGTGCATCAATTTCTGTTTACCAGCCCCACCCTATGTTTCCTTGCCATTTCCATCACATACTTTGTTACTCTTTAAAAAGCACTGAGAGCCAGCAGTAAATCTTGAAGGATTTGACTTGCAAAAAGCATCTCATATATTGTTTATGAAAAAAAAGCAGAGGTTCTCCTCCCTTCACCTGCCTGCAAGCATGTTAGTTTTATTTACTTATTTTTAGACTTGCACTAGTTAGGGAAGAGACATACTTGTCTGACTACATCTATACAAATAAAGATAGACTGTGTCCTCATCTGTCATTTTTCATAAGGCGAGTCAAACGTATTCTATTCACGTTAAAGATTCTTGGGTGACATCTTCAATTGAGTCAAAGAAGCACAATTTTGTACTTTACCCCTAAAGAAAGAACACAAAATGAGGGTAGGATTTAATAAAAATGCAGAAGGTGCCATCATAACATTGAAATATTATTGGGGAAAAACAATCTAAAAAAGAATCTGTCACCATGTGTCAACTTGATCCACCGTGCAGAAACCTCCTTTTGTTAGGAACATATGGAAAAAAAGAAGAGAGTAGGGAAATTACCCTCCGTAATTGGCATCCTGATCAAGGACAGGCATGGCAGCTGAACAATACAACCTTTAATTTATCAGAACTCATTATGAGTTACTGCTATAATGCCAGAAGATATTAGAATAAATAGTGACAGAGAGCAGGGCAATCAAACACTCTGCTGTTGAATGGTTTTGTTGACTGCGACTGAACGATTCAGGAGAGTGGCAGAGGAAGCGTATGTGGCCGTGTATTGATGAAGGATGGGAAGGAGTGCAGAGGTTCAGCTGCATACCTGATCATAGTTCATCCTAATCATGACCTCAACAGATAAACATGACTTTGGACCGAGGAGGATATTAATACATATGGGCGTCTTCGCTTTCTTTGACTGTGACTGTAAAGGGCAAAGGAAGACGTGAGCTGTCAGAGCGGCCTGGGGACCCTATTCCATGCTTTAACACATGTGGCCCCAATGGGACAAGCCTGTTCAACTCATGTGTCCACAGCAGATAATGGACACCTTACAGCTGAGTCGTCAACTTTAGTGTTTGGAGTTGATGGCGTGGAGCGAGAGGTGAAAGCCACTTTGGCTCTAATATTTATCTAGGCAGCTGTGCTTTTTGAGAGTCAGCAACATGCAAAGCACTGACCATAGGGGCACCAGTGTTTGGGCAAAAGAGATGGGTGTCAGGGGCGATGTCACCGTCAACATCTCAGACCACTGCGTCACATTACATCCGTAACCATACCTAAACACAACATTGGTGCACTTGTTTGTATGAAGCCGCTCGTTGTTCTGATACTCAAGCCTGCATAGTATACTTTTAACATAAGTCACATTTAGATCAGTTAAAAGATCCAAACAATGTGGGTAAGCATTTAACACAGTCCTATTTAATTGGTGCTCACTGATGTTTGGGCCTAAAAAAGTAACCCTTTATATTATGGTGCTTGTAATTGTTATTTGTTATTGAGTAATAGGGCGTATAAGTCAATATAAGACACTTATTAACATGCATTAATGCATTAATTAATAAGACTATGTAAGTGTTAATAATAGCATCGATCACATTAATCGTTAGACAATAAGACCGCTATAAGGACTTCTTAACAGTACATGGACTGCTCAATAAAAGCCTTATGAGTTTTGTATAATTTATAATAGCATTACAAATACATTTGGAGTAACATACCTATTATGTCACCGTTAAACCTTTGTTGAACTTTTGGTTGTTTTATTAAGATTACTAGTAATCTATGATGTATATATGCATATAAAAGTCTTATAATCTAATAATATACATGTTTGATGCTATTATTTACACGTAGATAGAATTATTAACACATGATTGATGTGTATCAGACGAGCCTGGTTATGATTAGATCCATCACCAACACAGTGCCTTTGTTTAATCTACCTGTTCTTGACTTGTTCCAGCTCTGTCTCATTTTCCATACAGTGAGGAAAGCTCTTCCATAGCCAGGCAAAGACTCTTTTCTCCTAATCTCCTGAAACACCACCGCAACACAAAAATGTTCTTCTGAGCTTCTGTGAAATATCTGTGAAATTAGCGAGAAGTGCTCAAGTCCCTGAGCAGAACCTTTTCTCACCTGGAAAATGAGTCTGCGCATTTACCGTCTACCTTCATACAGGTAAAATTGACGCCGCACGGACACGGCAGCTGAAGTGGTAATATACTTCTTGTAAGGGATCAAATTGTCCTCAACACCCCTCCCCTCTTTATTACCTGGGCTACTCCACTAGAGGTGGTGAGTGGCTTCTTTGTGCAGCTGATAGTGCATCTCTCATTAGCTCCCAGTATGTGGAGCAGAGTGAGGCCGGGATAGGTTTTTATGACTAATCTGATATATGGTGCTGACGATACAGCAGTCTGGACCCAGACAGGGATGCGGACAGAGGTCACAGGAGTCCAGGTCACGGAAATGACACATGTGCACCTTGTCTCACACACATGCAAGAAACAACAACCAGCTAGCACGCAGCACATGCAGTGATTAAACAAATATATTATGACTGAACCAATTATCAGGCTTCTGCTATTCATAAAAATATCATAATATTTTTATTATCCTTGGATATGAAGATACTTATTGTCTAAGCTCTAATGTGACAATTTAGTCTCAAAAATTGCATTTACTAGCTCATAACACATAGGCAGAGGCTATTTAGAGGTGTAGAGGTCACTAATCACCCATTGTGGTCTAATGCTGTCATTTGCAACTCCACACATGGCCTCTTCAAGAGTGCTCCAAAAGCCAAACTGTACACACCCACAGACCCTCACAGATTACAAGGACGGGCTGAAGTAGTGACTGACACTTTGTGCAGGAGCTCATTATCACCTCACAGTGGATGTGAATGGTTTCCTGTCCTGGGCAACATGCACGATCCTGGCTGTGGGTTACTGCAGCCAGTCACAGAGAGGAGAGGCTTTTCCTCTGGTTTAGCTGGCTGTTGGCCCTGGGCCCCCAGCACGAGCCTCTTCGGCATAACTGGAGCTACTCTCCAGCATGAAGACATGAGCAGAGAGGAGGGCAACTCTACCAGTCAAAGCTGGCAGGTATAATTGCACTGAAAATCACTCTAAATCTGCTCCTAAAGGATCCCAGGGCATGGGAGATGTCAGCCCCAGTCCCATGCAGTGAAATATGTTAAGAGTTGAGTCGAGCTTTACACATTCTCTCTCTTTTGGTCTCACATGCTCAAACACACATTGCTCATACATCCGAGTACACACTTTCTCACACACGCACACACACACACACACTTGTGAGGAGCACATGTGTACATTGTGTATGTGTGTAGATACAGTTGATACACACACATACACACGCATACACATTTACCAGAGAGAGGACAAATGAAGCTGTAGGGCTGATTCTGCAGGTTTTCCTCTTGGCATCAAGTCCACTCAACTGAGAAGACATTTCCTCATTAGCCAACCTCAGCTTT